>CM035165.1:67572676-67974219 GCA_020205615.1 Panax quinquefolius | reverse complement strand
GGATTAGAGGTTGTATGCGAAGTCGGGGAAGATGAGACTATGCCCTCCGGTCTTCAAGCTTCAAATTCTATCCATTGTCCTGCCTAATAATCACTCGGGATTGGACCTCCTTGGTTCTTGTGGGACATTATTGTGTAGAAATGTATGTATGAAATGTTGAGACGGCGCGATGTGGCGTCAAGGTGGCAACATGACGACTTTTCCCCTCACCGGGGTTATCGCCGATTTGAGCTGATAAAGTAGACGTTGCTCAGGGTTATCTCTGAGATTGGACTGCTGCAAGTGTTGAAGGTCCTCGGTGTCATCTACGAGGTGTGCTGTCTTCTAGGTGTTATCTCAAGGGTCATGTATCTTGAGTGCCTCGGTGTGTGAGTGCCGAGTTGAAGGCGATTGCATTTGAAACAAGCATTTCGGGGTTATCTAGGAGCGCACTCCTTAGGAGTTATCTCTAAGGTTGGTAGCTCGCTACTCCCAATGTTGGGGACCGAGACCGAATATCTCGGGGTTATCTACGAGATGGATTTGGTCTTCTCCGGTGGAATTTCCGGTATTGGAACTACATGTCTCGGGGTTATCTCAGAGGTTGGAACTATCGCTTGATGTGTGCTCAGGGGTTTAGATGAACTTAGGTTGTATCCGAGATGGATGTGAGTTTTGTCTTCCGAGGTTATCTCAGAAAGACAAATCTACCCTCCTGCAATGTTGGTAACAGGTGTGTAGAAAATTTCGAGTGTCTACAGATGCCCCTCTTTATCATATTCATGCAATGCAAGGCATGGATAAGATAAAGAATCCTAGACACTTGAAATGCAAACAAGATAAACATGATGTGATGTGCAGTAACATGATGCAAATGCATGATGTATATGGTTATTGTTGGATTATTTTCCAACATGATGGAATGATTGTTGTTTCCCTATTAAACCTATCGGGGATGACAATCAGTGATGTCTTGGACATGCGATCCAAGCCTTTAAAGATGTTGATGTTTGGGTTATCACCAAAGTCCTGGATCATTGATACAGACTTTACTCTGTAGAAATGCCTCTCGTGTGCAAGAGATCTGTGGGGATAAAGCTTCGTCTATTTGAGGATGTGTATAATATATCCCATCATCGGTCTTCTCCGATGACGATTGTCTTCTCTGGATTGTGTCACCAATATATACCATGATCCTGTCGAGATCGCCACTTGCGATATCGTTGTCAAGGTTTGCCGACGTTCGGACGATGTGTGTGTCACTAAATGGATCCCTGTTGGGTAAATTGTCAAGGCTGCTTAACATTCATTGATGTGTGTATCAATGGTTGCATTGCGTTGTGACCCTTGACGGGGACTCTCGCGTATTATGGACGGCGATGCATTGTAACCCTCGTTGGGGATCATGTCAATGAATGACATCACGTTGTAACCCCCGTCGGGGATCATGTCAATGAATGACATCACGTTGTAACCCCCACCGGGGATCATGTCAATGAATGACATCATATTGTAACTCCCGTCGGGGATCATGTCAATGAATAACATCACGTTGTAACCCCCATCGGGGATTATGTCAATGAATGAGATCACATTGTAACCCCCGCCGGGGATCATGTCAATGAATGACATCACGTTGTAACCCCCGCCCGGGATCATGCCAATGAATGACATCACGTTGTAACTCCCGCCGGGGATCATGTCAATGAATGCCATCACGTTGTAACCCCCGCCGGGGATCATGTTAATGAATGACATCACGTTGTAACCCCCACCGGGGATCATGTCAATGAATGACATCATGTTGTAATCCCCGATGGGGATCATGTCAATGAATGACATCACGTTGTAACCCCCGCTGGGGATCATGAGGTTTTTAGGGTTACGACCCTGCAATGATGGCATCAGACCTGCGTAAGGTACTACCGAACATGATTGTCAAAAGCTGAGATCATCGGCATAGTATACTTGGTGTGGGGGCGAGTACCAATGAGACATATGTGAAGCCATAGCTTGACTTGTGAACACCGAGGATTTAAAATTTAGTCTGCTTTCAATCGTAGCATTTTATTCTGATTTAGCCCTTTTAGCTTGTGAGAACTCCATTGCAACTCGAACTGGACCGAGATGGAGGGGTGGGACCCATGTAGTGGTGCCGTGGGTACATGTATGCTTGTAGCGAGTGGACCTGGACTGTAGACCATCAATGTTTATTAAGGTTGTAGGTTTGCCTTTTCAAGTCATTTTCAAGTTCTGTGCGAAGGAAATTGAGAGCTCTTCTTCATATCGATTGATTTGAGCGTCTTTCGCAAATTTCATCGCAGTACAAGTGTTCTTCTTCATTCCTAGAATATGCATGTCTTCTTTTCCAATTTTTATCCGTTGGAAAATGACTTATTGCATAAAATGCATCTAAACACATAGTAGTGAATATGAATACTCAAATGACTTGATAAAAAATATTCAACATAGTAAATGTTAGTATTAAACCATGTTGAACATGATGATGTGAACAAATTTGACTTTTGAGACAGACAAATTGGCACCTCTTTTTTGCTATTTCTTATCCTATTTGAGGACAAATGAGAAAAAGGTAAAAATGTAAAGTAATCCTAGTATTAAACTACCCTTATAGATTGATGACTTTGATTTTAATACATCTGACATGTATATATTTGTGTGCATGTATTAACTTCTTGAATGGCGCTAGTCGTGCCTATATGCATGTGGATAGTCCTATTTACAAAGGGACTATGTCAAAATTTTCCAAAACATAGGCATTAGGTAGTCATGCATTTTTAACTCTACTATAGACGTATGTTAAAATAATGCTTGCATGCATGTAGTCATAAAAATGTATTTTGAGAAGCTCCAGGTTAAACATTACCACACCCTTTCTAAGGTGATTTGGAGACTTGTTGTCCAGATACTATGGATCCGGATCAAGCGAGTAGTTCCCGCAGATCACTCACCGTGTACGGAGGAGGGCTTCTAAAGTGCCTCGACCTCGTTACATTAGATGACCTCATCGTTTAGTGGAGGCGGTGATACGTCGTGTCGAGTTGAAGTGCGGGGCGTCGAGGGCGAGAAGGAGGATGTTCGGTTGTGGATCCGCTCCTCCTACACGTGTTCCCGTGGGATTTCGAACATTCAAGTGGTGAACCCGGACCTTACGGCGACTTGAGTCGACACCCTTCGATTTACTTGCCTTGAATGAGGTATAAAATTAGATCTTAATCATCCTTATTTCCTATTTATGAGGAGTGAAGGGTTTGAGGTTGATCCGCATTTGATGTAGGTTTCAGGACTTTTCACGGTCTAGGGAATTGGTTGACATCCACTCTATGTATCGAGGCTTTGCATGATGATTATAGAGAGATTGTACATGGCTGGGGATTCGGGACATTCTTTTCCATTCTTCCCCATCGTTGTCCCAGGGTTACCTCGGGGCATTGTTCAGTGTTGGTTTCACCGGACTCGGTCCTCCATTCTTTGGGTGTGAGGTGATGATGGCCTGTAGATGGATTGGTGGTTTATCACGGTATAGAGAGTTTGGAGAGGCGCTAGTGCCTTATACGACGGATATTACCCCTATCGCCATCAAATCTTTGTTGGGAGTTCAGACGAGCTTCGAGGCGAGTGATTGTACATTGTGTCCTTGAGTGTAGTAGATTATAAGTGGGGAACATTGAGTGAGCCCATACCGGTGATGTGAGAGTCGTGGATCGCATTCTTTGGAGATTATTCCTGATGATCATTAGGGGCTTCTTCATAGCAGATAACTCTTCTACTGTGTCCTTCGCTTTGATCAGTGCCACTCGACACGTGGACTGTATTGGAGATTATGATTTGGGCTCCTACACCTTTGCCTATTTCCTCAGGGGAATGCACATGCGATCGCAACGCTTGACTGAGGCTTGGTTAGGATTCTACCCGTTCCTGTTGGTGAGTGTCTCTCTTGTCTTTTCCCATGTATAGGTTAAGAGTGTTAACTGGCAGCAGATGATTTGCCTTTGTGTTGGCAGTTCTGGGCCTATGAGAGGCTTCCATAGTTTGCGTCCTGTAAGTGTGTTAGGTTTAGACACCTATCCACGAGGACGAAGATGGCATCATTCCATACTGGCGGAGGTCCCTATTGATGAGGGTTTCACTCATAGCCGCTTACAGCTGGAGTTATTGACAGTGGATGTTGTTACGTGGGTTCCCTACTCTAGGGAGCGTTTGAGCATTGGATTTGAAGATGGGTACCCGACTGGTGTCGAGCATGTGATTTCCACCCATAGAATTCCTCTCTTCACAGATGGAGGATGGGAGCTCTATTTAGGAGAGCGTGCTATCAGGAGCACTACAGGAGAGATTCATATGCCGATCTTACCTCTTGATAGGCGTTATTGGCCTATCACTGCCATATCTCGTTAAAATTGAACTTTTATACTAAATTCAAACCCTTTGTATATAGGTGCAAACGAGGCATAACACTACTTCCAGATAATTGCACATTGAACTACACACACACATACACATTCAGATAACAGTTTAAATTAAAAAGTAGTGGTCACCGTGTTACCACGGATGTCGGAGGGTGCCTAACACCTACCCTCCGCATAATCAATCCCCCGGACCATAATGAATCTCGATTTCACAGACCAGTTAAGCAATGTTATATCACTAGGTCAATGTGCAAACTTTTTCTCGGTTGAGTTGGTGCAACCTTTTAAAAATACTAATTGGCGACTCTTATAGTCCAATCGTCGACATATACATGTCGGACCTTTTCACAACTTGTTTTTTCAAACAAATCTCACGTAACATGAGAACACCAAAAGACAAGATCAAAAAAGGGACAAATAAAAATCCCGACGTCGACACCCAACATCGGTACAGTTTGTGGGCAGCTTTAATAGAATTCTGCAAAATATGTATCAGAATGGCTACAATCCGGGGAATAGAAATCATCAGAATTTTTTGTGGGGTAACACTCAAAATCAGCAGGCTCCACGACCATCTTATCCCCTGGAGTTTCAAAATTAGCATCAGCAAGCAGCTCCACATCAAGTGAAAAAGACAGATTTAGAAGAGTTATTGTTAAAGTACATATCTGGTAAAGAAACGGCAATAAAAACACAAGCAGTGGTCATCAAGAACTTAGAAAATCAAATGGAATAGCTTGCATTAGAACTTTATAACAGACCTCAAGGGACTCTACCTAGCGACACTGAGAAAAATCCAAAAGGGAATCCGGAACAGTGTCAAGCAATCACTTTGAGGAGTGGAAAACACCTTGAGGGATAGAATATAGAAAATTCAGCGAAGAAAGATGGTAAACAAGGTGAAGAAAAAGTTGTTGAAGAGAAACAGGGTGAGGAAAAGCCAGTAGACAAGAACAAGACAGATGTGGAGCCAGTTGTTTATCGTCCACCACCGTTTCAGTAGAGGGTATAGAAACAGAAACCAGACAAGTAATTCTTCAAGTTTATAGAAGATTTCAAGAAACTACATATCAACATTCCTTTCGTAGAAGACCTAGAGCAAATGTTGAGTTATGCTAAATTCATGAAGGGGATGCTATCAAGGAAAAAGAAGTTAGAAGACTACGAAACTATAGCATTGACGGAGGAATGCAGTGCATGTTTACAGAGAAAGTTACCTCCGAAGTTGAAGGATCCGGGGAGTTCATTATTCCTTGCACAATTAGAAACATGTCCTTTAACAAGTGTTTGTGTGATTTGGGGGCGAGTATAAACCTTATGGCTTTGTCAGTATATACTCAGTTGGGTTTATCAGCTTCAAAGCCTACAAACATATCACTATAGTTAGTGGACAGATCGGTGACTTATCCAAGAGAGATTGTGGAAGACATTTTAGTTAAGGTGGATATGTTTATTTTTTCAGCGGTTTTTATAATTTTGGATTATGAAGAGGACAAAAATATCCCAATCATCTTAGGGAGGCCATTCTTGGCTACTGGTAGGACTCTCATCGATGTTCAAAAGAGGGAATTAACCATAAGGGTACAAGACCAGGAAGTTAAATTCAATGCGTCAAAGCCATGAGGTTCCCTACAGATGAGGAAGAGTGTTTCCGGTTGGATATAATCGATAAAATAGTTAATGAAGACATGGTTGAGGTTTGGTCAGAGATCTGTTGGAAAACACTCTACTAGGGGATGAGGACTTGGATGATCCAGAGTTCGTAGACTATTTGCATATGCTGGATTCTTTTCCTAGAGTTAACAGGTTCAAGGTACAATTTGAGCCACTACATACAGAAGAAAAAGCTTTGGAACGTATGAAACCTTCATTAGAGGAGCCTTCTACTCTTAAGCTTAAACCACTTCCTAAACACCTCAGATATGCTTATTTGGGTAATTCTAATACTTTACCTATTATTATTGCATCTACGCTTAACGAACTGCGGGAAAGTAAGTTGCTGAGGGTGCTTAGAAAATACAAGTCGGCTATAGGATGGAGGATTGCTGATATCAAGGGGATCAGCCCCTTGATGAATGGAATTTATACCCGCGAATCAGATACTTTATGACTTAAATAGTTACATGTTCTCGTAGATTTTATATGATTATAGTGTTATTATGCTTAATCGATGCAATACATGGCTTATATTGTATTTTCTAGCATTCAGGGGTAAAACGGTCATATTTCTCATACTCGCGCCGCGGCGCCAATGCCAAGCCTATTGGCTGCACCGCAGTGCCACCTCCTGGTCCAGCTTGACATCACCATGGCGCCGCACCGCCACTGACCCTATATGGAAGCTCCGATTTCTTTCTTGCACACGTGCCGCCACAGCACCACCCTTAAGTCTTTTGGTCGTGCCGCAGCGCGACCTCTGGTGCCCAAGCAGACTTTGTAACGATCGAGAAATTTGTAATTTAATTTAAATATTTATTGAATTAAATAAATATTTTAAATAATTTATTTATTAAGGAAAATAAATAATAGATGAATTGTGGTGAATTAATTTAGTAACTAAATTAATTAATGTTAATTGAATTGAATAATGATAATGTTATTTGAAGGATTTAATTTAAGAAAATAATTAAATTAAATCAAATGCTTAATATTTAAGAAGATAATTAAATTAAATGAGTTGTTTGATTTAAAGGAAATAAATAAATTAAATAAAGTGATGTGTCTAATTTATTAATTAAATTAGATATATAATTATTTATTAATTATGAGATAAAATGATAATAAAATTTTATTATTATTATAAGTTATTTAAATTAGCTAATTTAAAGTTATATAAATTAACTAAATTAAAAGTGTGATAATTGGAGACTATATAATATAATAATATAAAAATAATTTAGTTTATAAAGTGGTTTGGTAGCCAAACAAGGCCTTATGGCCTTTGGCATTATTCAATTGGCGTCTTTTTATTTTTCTAACTGAAAGGCTAATATGGTTAAATCATGTCAATTGATTAATAAACGAGTTCGTAATGATCAAATTCGTTAAAAGTATAAAAATAAAGAAATTTGGGGAAAATATGGTTTTGATTCTTCAAGATGATGTTTATGTAATGTTTTTGTATATAAAATGGTGTTTAGAATGTATAACTATAGTATGACAAGGTGTAGACGTTAAATTTGGGAGAAGTTCTGTAGAATTGGGTATTTTTGGCCAAAGCAGAGTCTATTTCGAGCTTGTGCAAAAAGCGGTTACGAGGCGTCGCATGTGGTATGGTGATGATTCTGGCAGCAGTAGTTCTTTGCGCAAGGCGCACAACATGTGGGTGCTAAGCGCCTTGCACGCATCATGTGGTATGATTAACCGGATTTAATACTCGCATGGTCAGCATGTGTAGTGGTATCTACGACAGAGATAAAAGCACCTTAATTGCGGTCGTGTGTAATGGACTTGGGTTAGTTTAACATGCATGTAAAGGGTACTAAAACATTAAGTGAATTATAATAACAGATTCCAATGAGTTATAATGCGAAGTGTAAATATTTGAAATAATTATTTAAGTAAGTTTTAAAATGAAACCAAGTATGATGTTTTTAAAGTTAGAGACGAATGATTAAGTTATGTTGGCTTGTAATGAGATTTCAGAACCCTTAAGTATGTTAACCTAAATGGTTAGATGCTAGGTTAGGGTTATGACCTAAATGATGGTTTAATACCCATAGTGTTAATATTCATGCGATTAATTGTTGTTGCAATTTCAATGATATATGTAGGATAATTGGAGATTATTTTACACTTGTGTAGCTTACAAATAAGGCAAGTTTTTTTATCCCTACTCTTATAATAATTGTGCAAGTTTCTAAACCTTATCTTTGTCATTGAGCAAGACTATTGATTTTATTCTGATGAATGATTGAATAAGCTCATATAACCTAATTCGTTACATTGAATGAGTTTCACATTCTCATTTCTTGTTGTTAGTATTCAAAACATATATTGTTCTAACTACATTGATTCAAAGAAGATTGTTTTAATTCTTGAATATAATACTTTGCATATATATCATGCTTATTAGATTTATATATTGTTGATATCCAGATCTTTGACTTTGATAGCCTTGTTCAGGTTATACATTCTTGTATTAAACCTTTATTGATGGAAATTGAATAAGTGTTCTAAAATTCTAGAAACAACGATAAGATAGTTCCAAACTAAACTTTCTTTAGTGCGGAAATTCTAAATTCAAAGCGAGACGAACAACCCTAACATAGGGGATTTTATACGTGTAACGTTTAGATGTTTGTGCACAATACATGGTACAAAGGCTAATCCCCGAGAGTACGTCAAGAAGAGTCTGCATACGGTCTAATGATTTATTAAGGTTAAGGTAATAACACCTAAATACCGTGGACATAGTTCGTGGTTTTAAGACCCTCAGATAATTAAAGTTCAAACTTGTTTTCTATTTTGATTCGTAGAACAAGTTCTTTATTAGTCAGTATTCGTTGTTCACTCTCATGTTGTTATTATACTATCTTTATGTTAGTGAGCAATTGTTTGCTCACTCTTGCAATTAAACAATGCAGCTAAAGTCGAAAGAGGTGATGATCCATCTACTAGCAAGGGAAAGGGCAAGATGTCTAAGGGATGAAGAATTAGTTAAAGTTTATTTAAATGCTTGAAGTTATAATACTTGTTTTATTTTATAATGTATTATGCAAATTGATGTAATAATTTTAAGGTTAGATTACCTGGGATTTATTTTGAGATTATGATGTAACCCTTTAATGGGAGAGATTATTGTTTAAGTTATTTATTTAATGTTTTATCCTTTATTATGGGTAGCTAGATGTAATTATTTTGATAGTGAGCACCAAATTCGGTGGAAATGAAGTACCCGGATTTGGGGTGTCCTGAGTTGGTATCAAAGCTTTAGGTTATGAACCTTAAGGTGGGAAACCTTAGGAAGTAGCCTTTAAGAAGTCGAGAAAACATAGAGGTGATTAACTCTTATCGGGTTTTAAGGAATGGATTAAGGCATCCATTGAAACTAAACAATAAAAGACATTATGTGTTATGTGTTAATAACTTATGTGCTCGCGAGTATCGAAAATATTAAGTAAAACTTAAAATATTTTGTTGACATGATGTCTAACGAAGGAGGTCCGATCCAATTGGGAGGTGATACCTCGGTACCTAGAGATATGAAGAACCGGGATATTCACATAGTCAAGAGAACAGTTGATCCGAGGAGGATGAGCCTGTGACCGATCCCGAGGAGGATAGTCCTGAGGAAATAGAGGAGGATGATGATGAGGATCCTGTGGAGTTTCCACCAAACTTCGTATCGGCTGAGATGTATGACGCTCTGTATGACCGTAACATAGAGTTACAAGATAATGTTGAGGAGCTGAAGGAGATGGTTGAGATGCATCACATTGCATTGGAACAGAAGGAGGTAGAGATTCAGGAACTGGATTCAAAACTTGAAAACACGGAATGAGATCTAGTTCATACCAAGGGTCAATATGAAGACATGTTGGCAGTGAACGAGAAGATGAAGACTGACGTGGAGTAGTTGAAAGATGACTTCAAAGAGGAAACAGCTAAGCGTGCAGGAGACGAGGATGCTTGTATGAAGGAGACTCAACGTGCAGACCTTGCTGAGGCTAAGGTCCAAGTGAAGAAAGCCAAAATGAAGGAGATGGATTATTCTTTTAATTTGGCGATTGATAGGGCCCAGGATCGAGTTCATTATTACCCACCTCAATTTGAAGACACGCTGTGGTTCGTAATGGATCATAGAACAGCTTACCGTATCATGGAGGAGGAACGTCGAGAAGCCTTACGACGTCTTAATATGAATAGATAGAAAATAAGAGTGATGCTAATAATATGTGGTTAATTATGTGACTAAATTAAGTTTTAAATCCCTTATTTTGAGATAAATAAATGGATAGTATGAGTATGTAATCCTGAAACTGGTTTAGTTCAGAAAAGTGAATGTTTATAGCAGATATGCTATCTTTAGTATGTTTAAAACATTATGAATGAATAAAATATTAGAGTTTATTTGAAATGTTATGTGTTATAGCTTTAATCTTGGAATGTTTAAGTTAAACTTCAAATACCCAAGAAGTTGAGTAATGAACTAATAAGCGTATATTTTAACGAGAAAATGCCTCATGTAGAAAGAAGACAACCCGTGTCGTGAAGTACCTCCGAGGGTTCTACTAATAATAACAATGAGACCAACGCTAATTGATTCGTGAGTTGGTAGCTTTGTTGATAGAACACTTGCGAATCAACCGCAAGCTCAAGTTATGACTTTCAAGGAGTTCAAAGCGGTCGGACGCCTTGAATTTCAAGGGTACATGAATCCGGTGGAAGACCAAACTGGATCATGGAAATGGAGAAGGTTTTGATGTTGATAGAGTTAACGAAGATCAGAAGACTACATTCGTGACGTTTATGCTTAAGTCCGAAGCTAGCTACTGGTGGCAAACAAATAAAGTTCGTGGAGGACAAAAAGTGGTAGCGTGGGATAGATTTAAGGAGATGCTCTTTGAAATGTACTTTCCAGCGAGTTCTCGGAACCAGTTGGAGGTGCAATTTCTTGAGCTTAAGCAAGGAATTATGGCGGTGCAGAATATCGTGAAGAAGTTTAACGAGTTGGCAAGGTTTGCCACTTATCAAGTCAATACGGATGGCGTAAAGCGAGAAGGTTCAAACACAGTTGAAACCACGGGTCAGATAGCAAGGTTTCAATGTTCTAGAATAAATACATTTTGGTTGTTTATCTTGGAAAAGGTAATTATCGCGGAAGGTGGAAGCTATGCCTTGACCAAGTATAACCAATATCAGAAGAAGAGGAAGAATGATAACAAGAATAAGACTTGTGGAAGTAATGTTGGAAGTAACAATCAGAAGAGAAAATGGAACGAGAATTCGATTACGGGGGGACAGCAGGTGTGACAACCGAGATTTCGTAATTAATTTTAATATTTATTGGATTGAATAAATATTTTTTGATGAATTAATTATTAGACTAAATGATTAATTGATGAAGTTGTGATAGATTATTTTAATTATATGAGTTACATTTATTAAATTAATGTGGAGAATTTTATTATTCGATGTATGTAATTATGTGAGCTTATTGTATTAAAAGAAATATCTAATAAGCCTATTGGTATTTTAATTAATTTAATTATTAATTAGAGAGTTAATAATTTGACATTATTAATTAATGAGAAATTCAATTATGTGACTATGTGAATTAATGAGAAATTATTATATTTTATTTAAAATAAATTAAACTAGATATTTGATTTATTTTATAAGGGTGTGACATTTTCAAACTATATGATAAGGTTTTATTAAATTAATGGGTTTGAAACCTATTTTAACTAGCCAAACATGGCACTAAGGGAGGTTGGGAGCAGTTACCCATGATAGGTAACTGACCTCCACAACGTGTCAGTTCCTTTTCTATTTATTTCTTATGCCTTCTTCTTTTTCATTATTTGGCTAAGTCTGGCATAAAACAGAGAGGGAAAAGAGAGTGAGTTTGAGAATTTAGAGAGTTGTTAAGAGGTTTGTGAGAGTCAGGAAGAATAAGAAGGAATTCATCTCCTATTAATTAACTCTACGCTTTGGGTAATTCTCTCCAACCCAATTTTCATAGTTTACGTCATTTAGTTTTATAAAAAAATGGCTTTCATACATTCTGTAAGTCTTTGTAAATTAGGAAATGGTGTTGTTATAGGGATATGTGTAATGATTCGAGTAGTATAACATGTTATATATATATATATATATACATATATATATATATATTGTATAAACCATATCATTTGTTTCATAAAAATACATCGTATTTGGTTGTTTCAAAATTTACAGAGTTTGGGTTATGGCCATATGGCCCTTATACGTAACTTTAGTATGTCAACCATAAAATTTTCTACAAAATTTCCACTTATATGTGATTATGCATGCTAAAACGAACAAAACGAAACTTTAATGGTTGGATTTGGTCTTATAACTTGTTAGACATATATTGAGGTGTTAAAATAAATTCTTAACACGTCCATAACACAATTACGTGTGAATTGAATGATTGAATGCATAGTTAACTTATTGTTCGTGAAGTCTTAATTTTTGACAATAAGTGTAGTAACTGGCTAAGTATAGTCATGAATTTGAGTTAGACAAAGAATAAGCTTGTGATGTTTAGTATGTTATAATTGACTGGTATTGTGAATGTAAATGATATGTAGGATTTAAATCTAAGAACGAGTTTTATTAAAGTGTAATCTACACGCACGAGGCAAGTTCCCTAACCCTAATCGTTATCATTATATGAATTATAAGTTGTCTCTTTTCATCGAGCAAGTTCTCGTTATTTTGACTAAGCCCATGTTGTTATATCAATAGTATATTAATCTTTCAAAGAATGATGTCGTTATACAATAATTATTCTATTTTATATCTCTTGAAATTGTTAGTCAGTTTATATATCAGTTATTATGAATCTTGTTAAACTAGCGAACCCTTTATGATTCGACTAGTCCATAGTTGATGAGCGTTCTAAATTTCAGAACCCTTGATAAATTATCCAAACCAAACTTCCATTGGCTCGAACTCGAATGTCAATGCGAGATGAACAACCACATATAGGGGATTACTTATCGTTAGCGTTAAGATATTGTGCATAGTATGGTACTAAGAAATTTGATCCCCTAAGTATGAGAAGAAGAGTCCATAGTCTTATGGTACATTAAAGGTTTCAAGTATAACCCTTGATAACCTAGGGACATAGTTCAAGGTCTTATAACCCTCGAAATCTTTTGATTCTTGTTATTCATTCTTGATTCAAAAGTTGAGCTTTTATTTGAAGTCTTTGATTTATTCACATGTTATTATTTCATTATTATATTGTTATACTTGTGGGCAATCGTGCTCACTCTTGCATAATAATAACATTGCGATTAAGAACGAAAAAAGCGAACGAACCTTCCACTAGTAAAGGAAAGGGCAAGCTTAGCAAGTAATGAAGATTGATTATTTATGTGGTTATGTAATGATAATTAGAATTGATGTTACTTAAGACTTATTTGTTTATGTTTCAAGACACGGATGATTTAAGGTTAGTAGTAACTTTGGGATTTATTTATTATGTAGTTGATGTAACCCCATAAGGGAGATTTATTATTATTTCTATCTATTGCATGGTTTGCATTTATTTATGGGTAGATAGATGGATGATGTTTGACTGATGAACACAAAATCTGTGGAAATGGAAATCTAGGAATTTGGGGTGTAACGAGGTTGGTATCAAAGCCGTAGGTTATGAACCTTAGGTGGGGAACAACCTTAGGTAGTAGCCTATATAGAAAGAACATAGTGATGGAAAACTCTTATCGAGTTCTAGGAAATGAATTTTTGTAATTCATTGAAAAATAATAAAAGACTTTATGTGCTTATGTGTTAAATTATGTGCTCACTAAATGCGACTTAGTAACTAAAACTTGAAATTTTATTGTCAGGATGTCGGATGTTGGAGGAACTAGTCGAACAAGGGAGGAGGAACCCCAAGTACCTACAGTACCTACTGAGAGGAGGAGCCGAGAGACATTCATGTCGTTAGGGAAGCGATTAGTACAGAGGAGTTATCTCCATTGATCACCGTTGTTGGTTAGGAGCATGAACCTGAGACTGATGTTAAGGAGGATCCTGAGGAGGAATTTGAAGAGGAAGAGGAAGAAGAGGAGTTTCCACAACACTCCATTAATCTTTGAGATGCACGACACATTATCTGACCAAGTAACGTGGAGTTCTGAGATGAGGTGCGAGGATCTGGTGAGCGGGTGATTATTATTGATTACTCTCGAAGCGAAGGAGAGGAGATTTTGACTCTTCACTCACATTTGGGAAATGTAGAATGGGATTTGGTCCACGAGAAGGGTCAAACCGAAGATAAGGCCGCGAGAGATAGAAAAGTTGAAGAAGGAATTGAAGGAAAGCTACGAAAGGTGATCATAGCGAGAGGAAGGTTTGGGTGAGAGAAGTCACGTCGTCTTGATCTTGTGGAAGAGGATGGTCGTGCAAAGAAGGCAAAGCTTGGAGACATACTCTACACTTAATCATGCGATGGATGAGGCCGGGATCGAGTTTTGAGGTACCCCATCCGGTTGAAGGACTTCCATCGTACATATCTTTGGATCGCGGGGACGATGTCTCGCATCATGGAAGAGGGCGTAGTAAGGCTATTCGGCGCCTTGATGACGATGATAGAATTTGTTTAATTATTTGATAAACTTATTTGGTATCTAGATGTAAATTCCGATGTTGTTATGAACAAAGGAATATTTTGATGTTTTAAATATTGTAGATTCTTTATCTCGGGATAGTTGATGTAAATAGCAGTGATGTTATCTTATGATGTTAAAACTTTTGAATTGAATGAAATGTCAAAGTTTATTAAGTAAATTATGATTAAATGTTCTAGCTAAGCCTTAAATGTTGAGGAATTGAATAAAGACCTAATAAGCAAATATTCTTAACAGAATTATACCGCCAAGAAGAAGACAACAACGTCAACCAGCTCAGGAAGAGTCTACGAATAACAATAATAACGCCAATGCTAATCACTGTTTGACAATTGGTTAACTTGCTAATTGGAAGCAATGAATAATCAACCTCAAGCTCCACCAAATACTACATTTAAAGATTTTAAATGCGGTGGGACCGCTTGAGTTTAAAGGTTCCATGAACGATCGAGGCTCAAACGTGGGTTATGGAAATGGAGAAGGTTTTTCGACTTCGCTAGGGTTAGAAGACGAAGACCACCTTTGCAACGTTTATCTTTGAAAGTGCGAAGCTAGCTATTGGTGGCAAGCAAACAAAGTTCGAGGAGGTGAAGGTGTAATTACTTGGGAGATATTCAAAGAAATGTTTTTCGAACTGTATTTCCCGACCAGCTCACAGAACCAGATGGAGGTTCAATTTCTGGAATTGAAGCAGGGAAATATGAGCGTACCTAATTATGTAGCTAGATTCAACGAGTTGGCGAGGTTCTCCCCGTATAAAGTACACACGGACGAGAGAAAAGCCAGAAGATTCGAACAAGGACTAAAGCCCTAGGTATATAGTAAAGTATCGATGTTTTAGATAAACACATTTGCGAGAATCTTTGAAAAGGCCATCCTTCTTTGAAGGTGAAAGCGATCACGGTGACCAAGTATAATCAAGATCAGAAGAAGAAGAAGACTGAAAGTGAAGGAAATAACAAGACTAGTGGAAGTGGCACAGGAGGTGGTAATTTTAATCAGAAGAAGAGGTGGAATGACAACTCATCATCGGGGAATCAGCAAGGAGGTCAGAAGAAGAGAATCGAAGCATGCCCGACCTGCGGGAAAGCTCATCTGGGAGTTTGTATGAAGGGAAAAAGAATGTGCTATAATTGTGGTCAGGAAGGCCACATAGCACCTAACTTTCCTAACCCAAAGAAGGGTGCCTACTTCACCTATGGTTCAAAGGATCATTTGGCAAGAGACTGTCCTAAGAAGGGATCGGGAGGGTCAGGATCAGGAGGAAACCGAGGAAACAACGGTGGAAATGCCTTAACTATCACAGGACCAACCGCAACAAACCGAAGCCAAGCTACGGGACTTTCAATATGACGGTGCGAGGATGCGATTCGATCTCGTGATGTGGTGTCGGTATCATTTCGATCAATAAAATTAATGCTTATGTTTTATTTGATTGGTGTTACTTGTTCCTTTATATCCGATGACTTTGCTAAGAATTTAGATTTGCCTAAGGATGAATTGGATTACCCCATGAACATAGAAATTATGAATAGAGAAATAATCCTTGTTAAAATGCGTACATAAGAAGCGTAGAGTGGATATTAAGGGTAATATCATGAGCGTAGATCTTATATCCTATTCGACTTGGGGAATTTGGCGTCATATTGGGAATGGATTGGTTATTCAATTACGGGTCATGTAATTGATTGCCAAAAGAAGTGTATTAACCTTATGACTCAAATCCAAAGGTTGTGTTTTATGGTAGCAAGTCGCATAGACAAGCGAGTTGTCTGACGATGATGCAGGCCAGGATGTTATTAAGACAAGGTTATGTAGGATACTTAGCTTACATAGTCGACAGTCGAAAAGAGAATCCGAAAGTGGAAGAAATACCGATTATGAGGGACTTCGTCGACGTATTTCCAGACTATTTACCATGACTTCCACCAGATAGAGAGGTAGATTTCGTGATTGATTTGGTGCCCAGAACCGCTCCAATATCGAAGGCACCATATCGAATGGCACCAGTAGAGATAAAAGAACTAATGGTATAACTACAAGAATTGTTGGACAAGAAGTACATTCAACAGAAGCGTATCGTAGTGATGGGCGCCGGTGTTGTTTGTGAAAAGAAGGATGGATCGATGTGGCTCTGCATTGACTACTGGATAGGCTGAATAAGGTCACGATTAAGAAAAGATATCCATTACTGAGGATCGATGACTGTTTGATCAATTGAAGGGGCGAGATACTTTTCCAAGATAGACTTGAGAAGAGGTTATCATCAAGCTGAAGGTGAGACCGGAGGATGTGTACAAGAAAATAGCGTTTGAGACAGCGATATGGTCACTCTGAATTTTAGTAATGTCGTTTGGTCTTACGAATGCTCCTGCAAAGCATTTATGGGACTAATGAATGGTGTGTTTAATCCATTTTGGACAAGTTAAGTAGTGGTATTTATAGATGACATTTTGGTTTATTAGAAAACCAAGGAAGAACACGAAGAGCATTTGAGATTAACGTTGGAGGTATTGAGAAGGAGAAGTTGTATGCTAAGTTTTGAAATGTGAATTTTGGATCGAGTGAGTACAATTTCTTGGTCACGTGATCGATAAAAATGGAATTTCGGTAGATCCATCAAAAGTCGAAGCCGTGATTAAGCGGGATCAGTAGAAGCTTATGTCGGAGGTAAGAAGTTTTCTTGGATTGGCGGGATATTATAGAAGATTCATTCAAGACTTTTCCAAGATTGCAACTCCATTAATGAATTTAACTCGAAAAAGTCATGTGAAATTTGTTTGGACGGATAAGTGTGAGGAAAGTTTTCAAGAATTGAAGAAGAGATTGAGTCTGACTTTTGTGTTATCTCTTCCCGGACGATACAAGAAATTTTATTATTTATAGTGATGCGTCGAATAAAGGACTTGGCTGTGTGCTGATGCAAAATGGCAAAGTCATTGCGTATGCATCATGCCAATTGAAGGATTACGAGAAGGGATATCCAACCCACGACTTGGAGTTAGGCTGCGATAGTTTTTGCTTTGAAAATTTGGAGGCATTATCTCTACGGGAGAAGTGTGAAATATATCTGAACCACAAGAGTTTGAAATATATTTTTTACATAGAAGGACTTGAATATATCGTCAAAGAAGGTGGTTGGAGTTAATTAAGGACTATGATTGTGAGATTTTATACCATCCGGGTAAGGTGAATGTGGTTACAGAGATGCCTTAAGTAGAAAGGGTCGAGAGAAGTTGATGATGTTATTTGCGCTGGGAGGAGGAGCTAATTGCAGAAATGGAGAAACTGGAATTGGAAATGAAGTATCCTATAGAGAATGATGAGAAGCTATTTCAGATGCAATCTGGTACAACCCTACTGGATAAAGTTAAGGAGGCTCAACTTCGGGATGAGGAATGCAAAAAGGTGATAAGGAAGATATCGAAGGAACCAAGACAAAGATTTAGGATGGATAAGGAAGGAATCTTTGAGATTTGAGAGTAGAATTTGGGTTGCCTTGATCTGAGAGATTAAGGAAGACATTTTGAGCGAGGCTCATAGTTCACGATATTCGATTCACCCTAGTAGTACTAAGATGTACCAAGATCTTCGACAACATTTCTAGTGGCCGAATTTGAAGCGTGATGTTGCGAGAATGTGTTGCCAAGTGTCGACATCGAAAAAAAGGAGAGCATTAGAGAGATAAAGTGGATTGCTACAACCGTTAGAGATCCCAGAATGGAAATGGGAACATATTATAATGGACTTCGTGGTTGGCCTTGGACGACTCGGAAACTACGACGCTTGATATGGGTTATCGTTAATTAATGACGAAATCCGTTAACTTTCTTCCAATCAAAATCAGATTCAATTTAGATCAGTTGGCGATGTTATATGTAAAAGAGGTTGTTTCGAGACACAGAGTGCCGATGTCAATTGTTTTCGATAGGGATCCGCGCTTCACATCGAATTTCTGGAAACGTCTACAGGAATGCATGGGAACACAATTGCGAATGAGTACAGCATACCACCCTCAAACAAACGGACAGAGTGAGAGAACGATTAAGATATTAGAAGATATGCTAAGAGCCTGTGTAATGGACTTTAAAGGAAATTGGGATGATCACCTACCGTTAGTAGAGTTCGGCTACAACAACAGTTACCACGCTAGTATAGGCATGCCGCCTTATGAAGCGTTATACGGCAGAAAGTGCAGAACTCCACTTTATTGGGATGAAGTCGGTAAAAGATAATTGTTAGGCCCAGAATTGGTACAGCAAACAACAGAAATAGTCAAGTGATCCAAGCACAACTGGTAGCAGCTCAAGATAGACAGAAGAAATACGTTAATCCACATCGTAAAAATATCGAATTTGAATCAGGTAGTTATGTTTTCTTGAAGGTCTCTCCCTGGAAAGGGAAGATCAGGTTCGGAAAGAAAGGGAAATTAAGACCAAGATTCATTGGACCCTTTGAAGTACTGCGAAGAATCGGGGAAGTTGCGTATGAGGTAGCCTTACCTCCATCACTCGAGAATGTCCACAACGTCTTCCATGTTTCTGTGTTACGACCCTACAAAGCCGATTACAAGTATGTAATTGAATATGAACCCCTACATTTCGACAAAGACTTATCTTACGAAGAAATTCCTGTTCAAATTGTCGATCGAAAAGAACAAGTTCTCAGAAATAAAGTAATACCTTTTGTTAAGGTAATTTGGAGGAACCACAACGCTGAAGAAGCTACGTGGGAACTCGAAGAGAATATGATGAAGAATTACCCTCACTTATTCACTTAACTTATGTGTATGCGATTCTGGGGACAGAATCTTTGTAAAGGGGGAGAATGTAATGGGTCGAATTTATTGAGTCGTGATTCTGGGGACAGAATCCTTTTAAGAGGGGAGAGATGTAACAACCGAGATTTTGTAATTAATTTTAATATTTATTGGATTGAATAAATATTTTTTGATGAATTAATTATTAGATTAAATGATTAATTGATGAAGTTGTGATAGATTAATTTAATTATATGTGTTACATTTATTAAATTAATGTGGAGAATTTTATTATTCGATGTATGTAATTATGTGAGCTTATTGTATTAAAAGAAATATCTAATAAGCCTATTGGTATTTTAATTAATTTAATTATTAATTAGAGAGTTAATAATTTGACATTATTAATTAATGAGAAATTTAATTATGTGACTATGTGAATTAATGAGAAATTATTATATTTTATTTAAAATAAATTAAACTAGATATTTGATTTATTTTATAAGGGTGTGACATTTTTAAACTATATGATAAGGTTTTATTAAATTAATGGGTTTGAAACCTATTCTAACTAGCCAAACATGGCACTAAGGGTGGTTGGGAGCAGTTACCCATGATAGGTAACTGACCTCCACAACGCGTCAGTTCCTTTTCTATTTATTTCTTACTCCTTCTTCTTTTTCATTATTTGGCTAAGTCTGGCATAAAACAGAGAAGGAAAAGAGAGTGAGTTTGAGAATTTAGAGAGTTGTTAAGAGGTTTGTGAGAGTAAGGAAGAATCAGAAGGAATTCATCTCCTATTAGTTCACTCTACGCTTTGGGTAATTCTCTCCAACCCAATTTTTCATTGTTTACGACATTTAGTTTTATAAAAAAATGGCTTTCATACATTCTGTAAGTCTCTGTAAATTAGGAAATGATGTTGTTATAGGAATATGTGTAATGATTTGAGTAGTATAGCATGTTTTATATATATATTGTATAAACCACATCATCTGTTTCATGAAAATTCATCGTATTTGGTTGTTTCAAAATTTACAGAGTTTGGATTATGGTCATATGGCCCTTATACGCAACTTTAATATGTCAACCATAAATTTTTCTACAAAATTTCCACTTATATGTGATTATGCATGCTAAAACGAACAAAACAAAACTTGAATTGTTGGATTTGGTCTTATAACGAATCCATAGTATTAAATTCTATGTTTTTGTTCAAAAACCTTCAAGAACATCAAGAACAGTACAATTTGCATAATTTAATTCTATGACTATGTGTTTTTATGGGTTAAAATCACTCTATAAATGTTGGGTATTGATTATATATGAATTTTAACATGTGGGTAGGTTTAATTTGGAGAATTAATGATCATGTAGTGTTTATTTATTTGAACTTACGTGTTCTTCATGAACCGAGAATCAAAATCTGGAGTTCGTGTTGCATACATTTCAACCCAGTTCAAATCCAAGTCCCGCCATGTTATAGCGACATACATATATATGATAGTGTATACCATGCATAGCCTTTACTTGCAGATTAGCCAGAAATGAGTTTTTAAAATGTTTAAGTCTAGCAATGTGTTATTAACTTAGTCTATTGATCATGAAAACTTGTTAGACATATATTGAGGTGTTAAAATAAATTCTTAACACGTTCATAACACAATTACGTGTGAATTGAATGATTGAATGCATAGTTAACTTATTGTTCGTGAAGTCTTAATTTTTGACAATAAGTGTAGTAACTGACTAAGTATAGTCATAAATTTGAGTTAGACAAAGAATAAGCTTGTGATGTTTAGTACGTTATAATTGACTGGTATTGTGAACGTAAATGATATGTTGGATTTAAATCAAAGAACGAGTTTTATTAAAGTGTAATCTATGCACGAGGCAAGTTTCCTAACCCTACTCGTTATCATTATATGAATTATAAGTTGTCTCTTTTCATCGAGCAAGTTCTCGTTATTTTGACTAAGCCCATGTTGTTATATCAATAGTATATTAATCTTTCAAAGCATGATGTTGTTATACAATAATTATTCTATTGTATATCTCTTGAAATTGTTAGTCGGTTTATATATCAGTTATTATGAATCTTGTTAGACTAGCAAACCCTTTATGATTCGACTAATCCATAGTTGATGAGTGTTCTAAATTTCAGAACCCTTGATGAATTATCCAAACCAAACTTCCTTTAGTGCGGACTCGAATGTTAAAGCGAGATGAACAAACCTTGTATAGGGGATTACTTATGCGTTAAGCGTTAAGATATTATTGCGATGATGGTACTAAGGGATGATCCCCTAAAGTACGAGAAGAAGAGTCCATAGTCTTATGAGTGTTAAAGGTTTCAAGTATAACCCTTGATAACCTAGGACATAGTTCAAGGTCTTATAACCCTCAGAAATCTTTTGATTCTTGTTATTCATTCTTGATTCAAAAGTTGAGCTTTTATATTTGAAGTCTTTAATTTATTCGCATGTTATTATTTCATTATTATATTGTTATACTTGTGGGTAATCGTGCTCACTCTTGCGTAATAATAACATTGCAGTTAAGAACGAAAGAGCAGACGAACCTTCCACTAGTAAAGGCAAGGGCAAGCTTAGCAAGTAATGAAGATTGATTATTTATGTGGTTATGTAATGATAATTAGAATTGATGTTACTTAAGACTTATTTGTTTATGTTTCCGTACAGATGATTTAAGCTTAGAGTAACCTGGGATTTATTTATTATGTAGTTGATGTAACCCGTAAGGGGAGATTTATTATTTTTTCTATCTATTGCATGGTTTGCATTTATCTATGGGTAGATAGATGGATGATGTTTGTCTGGTGAACACCAAATCTCGTGGAAATGGAAATCACCGGATTTGGGGTGTCACAAACAGGAAGTCGATGAGAAGAAAAAGTTTGAAGCTTATGCTACTTGTGGAAAGAATCATACTAGGGTATGTTTGAAGGGAAAACGAGTATGTTTCAACTGTGGTCAAGAAGGACACATTGCACTGAATTGTTTTAGTCTGAAGAAAGGAGCATGTTTTACCTGCGGTTCGAAAGATCACATAGCTCGTGATTGTCCTAAAAAGCCAGCGGGAAGTGCAAGTGGTGGAAAAGGAAACAACAATGGTGGTGGTGCATTGACTATCACTGGACCAGCTCAGTCAAGCCGACCTACTCTGAGAACTTTCAATATGACCGTGCAGGATGCGGTTCAGTCTAAGGATGTGCTGTCAGGTATCATTCCAATTAATGGTATTAATGCTTATGTACTGTTTAATTTGGGTGCTACTTGTTCATTTATATCCGATGAATTTGCTCAAAACTTAGATTTTCCTCGGGAAGAATTTGAATTTCCCTTAAGCATAGAGATTGAAAATAAGGAAGTGATTCATGTTAGATTTGTATATAGGAATTGTAAAGTGGTTATAAAGGGTCAAGAGATGAGGGTAGACTTGATACCAATTAGACTGGGGGAGTTTGATGTTATACTGGGAATGGATTGGTTATTCAATCACGGAGCAGTGATTGATTGCCAAAGAAAATATGTTAACCTTATGACTCTGTCAAAGGTTGTGTTCTATGGCAGCAAATCACCTCGGCAAGCAAGTTGTCTGACGGTGATGCAAGCCAAGAAGTTGTTAAGACAAGGATGTGTAGGATACTTAGCCTACATAGTTGATACACAAAAGAAAAGTGCGAAGTTAGAAGAGATACCGATCATAAGAGATTTTGCAGACGTATTTCCAGACGATTTGTCGGGTCTTCCGTCAGATTGACAAATCGAGTTCGTGATTGATTTAGTACCAAGAACAGGCCCGATATCTAAGGCAGCAAACAGAATGGCCCCGGTAGAGATGAAAGAGTTAATGGTGCAACTGCAAGAATTGCTCGACAAGAAGTATATCCAGCCGAGCATATCTCCATAGGGAGCGCCAGTGTTATTTGTTAAGAAGAAAGATGGATCGATGCGGCTCTACATTGATTACAGAGAATTAAATAAGGTCACGACTAAAAATAAGTATCCGTTACCAAGAATCGACGACCTGTTTGATCAACTGAAGGGTGCAAGGTATTTTTCGAAAATAGACTTGAGGAGTGGTTATCATCAATTTAAGGTGAGGCCGTAAGCGTCATCGAAGAGGCGGCATTCAGAACTCGGTATGGTCATTACGAGTTTCTGGTTATGTCATTTGGTTTAACAAATGCACCTGCAGCGTTCATGGACTTGATGAACAAGGTGTTTAAACCATTCCTAGACAAATTTGTGGTGGTGTTTATTGATGATATCCTAGTGTATTCTAAGACCAAGGAAGAACATGTTGAACACTTAAGAGTGACGTTGGAGAAATTGAGAAAGGATAAGTTGTACGCAAAATTTTCAAAATGTGAGTTTTGGATGGAACGTGTACAGTTTCTCGGGCATGTTATTGATAAAGATGGAATTTTGGTAGATCCATAAAAAGTTGAAGCTGTAGTAAATTGGGATCAACCGAAAACACCGTCAGAGATAAGGAGTTTCTTAGGATTAACAGGTTATTATAGGCTTTTTATTCAGGATTTTTCTAAGATCGCGACCCCGTTGACGAATTTAACCAGGAAAGAAGTTAAGTTTGTTTGGACGGAGAAGTGTGAGGAAATTTTTCACGAATTGAAGAAGAGACTGAGCTCAGTACCAGTGTTGTCATTGCTTGAAGATACAGGGACTTTTGTAGTGTATAGTGACGCATTCCATAAAGGACTAGGCCGTGTGCTTATGCAGAACGGCAGAGTTATTGCGTACGCATCACGTCAATTAAAAGATTACAAAAAGGGGTATCCGACTCATGACTTAGAGTTGGCGGCGGTAGTGTTTCCCCTGAAGATTTGGAGACATTATCTTTATGGAGAGAGGTATGAGATATATACTGACCATAAAAGTCTGAAGTATATCTTTTCACAAAAAGACTTAAACATGCGACAAAGAAGATGATTGGAACTAATCAAAGATTATGATTGCGAGATTTTCTATCATCCCGGAAAGGCGAATGTTGGTGCTGATGCTTTAAGTAGGAAGGGACGTGAGAAGTTAATGATGTTGACAGCTCAAGAGAAGTTAGTGGCGGAAATGGCTAAGATGGAGTTGGAAATTAAATATCCGATAGAATCTGATGAAAAGTTGTTCCAGATAGGAAATAATTCAACATTGGTAGATAAAGTGAAGAATGCACAACTTCAGGATGAAGAATGCGAAAAGATAAAATAGAAGATATCTGAAGGTGAGGAAAACAAATTTAAAATCGATTCGGAAGGGTTACCTCGATTCGAAGGGAGAATCTTGGTTTCGCCAGTACTGAAAGTTAAAGAAGAAGTTCTGAGTGAAGCTCACAACTCAGGATATTCGATTCACCTGGAAGTACGAAAATGTACCAGGATCTTAGACATCATTTTTGGTGGCCGAATATGAAGAAGGATGTGGCTGAGTGTGTGGCGAAATGCTTAACGTGTCAGAAAGTTAAAGCTGAACATCAAAGACGAAGCGGATTGTTACAACCGTTGGAGATACCAGAATGGAAATGGGAGCATATCACAATGGATTTTGTGGTAGGTCTTCCAACGACCCAATAAGGTTACGATGCTATTTGGGTGATTGTCGATCGATTGACGAAGTCAGCTCACTTTTTGCCAATCAAGATTCGATTTACCCTAGATCGGTTAGCAAAAATATACGTGAAGGAAATAATTTCAAGACACGGTGTACCTGTGTCCATTGTATCAAACAGAGATCCACGTTTCACATTAAATTTCTGGAAACGATTGCAAGAATGTTTGGGAACACAGCTGAGAATGA
Organism: Panax quinquefolius; assembly: GCA_020205615.1. Lineage (NCBI taxonomy): Eukaryota > Viridiplantae > Streptophyta > Magnoliopsida > Apiales > Araliaceae > Panax > Panax quinquefolius. Next base: position 67,948,886 of record CM035165.1, on the reverse strand, counting down.
GCACAATGTGCCATCCTCAAACCGATGGACAAAGCGAGAGAACTATCCAAACACTAGAAGATATGCTCAGAGCATGTATTATAGATTTCAAGGGAAATTGGGATGATCATTTACCATTGGTTGAATTTTCATATAATAGTTATCACGCGAGTATTGGCATGCCGCCTTACGAAGCGTTATACGGAAGAAAATGCAGAACTCCGTTGTGCTGGGATGAGGTATGAGAACGTCAGCTATTGTTTCCAGAGTTGGTGCAACAAACTGTCGAAATCATCAAGGTGATTCGAGCAAGATTGATAGTTGCACAAGATAGATAGAAGAATTATGTCGATCAGAATCAACAAAATAGAGAATTCGATGTTGGTAGTTATGTTTTCCTGAAAGTATCTCCCTGGAAGGGGAAAATTCGGTTTGGCAAGAAGGGGAAATTAAGCCCTAGATTTATAGGACCTTTTGAAGTGCTTCGCCGAGTTGGCGAAGTGGCGTATGAGGTAGCTTTACCTCTGGAGTTGGAACATATTCATAATATTTTTCATGTCTCAGTATTGAGACCATATAAGTCTGATTATAAGCATGTTATAGAATATGAGCCCTTACAGTTTGAGAAAGACTTAACATATGAAGAAGTCCCTGTTCAAATTGTTGACAGAAAAGAGCACGTACTGAGGAATAAGGTGATACCTTCTGTTAAGGTAATCTGGAGGAACCACAATGTTGAGGAAGCTACGTGGGAACTTGAAAGCGTTATGATGAAGAATTATCCTCAGTTGTTTGCTTGATCTTGTAATTCTGAGGACAGAATCTTGTTAAGGAGGGAAGAATGTGACGAATGAATTTGTTGAGTTGTGATTCTAGGGACATAATCCTTTTAAGGAGGGAAGGATGTAACGATCGAGAAATTTATGATTTAATTTAAATATTTATTGAATTAAATAAATATTTTAAATAATTTATTTATTAAGGAAAATAAATAATAGATGAATTGTGGTGAATTAATTTAGTAACTAAATTAATTAATGTTAATTGAATTGAATAATGATAATGTTATTTGAAGGATTTAATTTAAGAAAATAATTAAATTAAATCAATTGCTTAATATTTAAGAAGATAATTAAATTAAATGAGTTGTTTGATTTAAAGGAAATAAATAAATTAAATAAAGTGATGTGACTAATTTATTAATTAAATTAGATATATAATTATTTATTAATTATAAGATATAATGATAATAAGAATTTTATTATTATTATAAGTTATTTAAATCAGCTAAATTAAAGTTATATAAATTAACTAAATTAAAAGTGTGACAATTGGAGACTATATAATATAATAATATAAAAATAATTTAGTTTAAAAAGTGGTTTAGTAGCCAAACAAGGCCTTATGGCCTTTGGCATTATTCAACTGGAGTCTTTTTATTTTTCTAACTGGAAGACTATGTGGGGGAGTGGCCATGTTATTTCTACGCATTTTTTCTCTTAAGGCTAGTTATCAGTATAGTGCAGAGAAGGTTTGGAGAGAAAAAAACACGGAGTATTGAGAGTGAGAAATTGAGAGGGGAATCTCTAAGATTTCAAGAGGAAGGAGGGGATTGCTAAACCTTGTTATCATCTTTTGCTAGCATATAATCAAGGTATAACCTACTTTAATTTTAACTATTAAGTTTTGATATTGTTGTTGGAAGTATGTGGGATTGTTGTTGAAAATAGATTTATATGTATTGTTTTTGTAGAATCTGTTATTATTAATATATATGTAATTGTTGGTTGCCATACACGTGAAATTGGGTTTGAGGAAGGAAATTGAAATAATAGTGTTATGTTCTCATTATATGTCTTTAGAAAGTACAAAAAATTGATGCTCTATATGTGTAATAATATGTGGTTTGTTATTGGATTATGTAATATGTCAAGAAACGAAAACAACAAAGTTTAAATCATGTCAATTGATTAATAAACGAGTTCGTAACGATCAAATTCGTTAAAAGTATAAAAATAAAGAAATTTGGGGAAAATATGGTTTTGATTCTTCAAGATGATGTTTATGTAATGTTTTTGTATATACAATGGTGTTTAGAATGTATAACTATAGTATGACAAGGTGTAGACGTTGAATTTGGGAGAAGTTCTGTAGAATTGGGTATTTTTGGCCAAAGCAGTAGTCATTTTGAGCTTCAACCAAAAGCAGGTCTTTGAGGACGTCACAGCCTTGAGGCAGGTCGGTGAAGCGCTCTCATGGCTGATATAACATATGAAGCGAGGCATGTTGCATCAAGTATGATTAACAAATTTAATAATTGCGACGCACATGAGTGGTCTCACTGACGATAAAGAAAGCCTCGCTTAATTGCAGGTCATGTGTAATGGACTTAGGGTAGTTTAACATGCATGTAAAGGGCACTAAAACATTAAGTGAATTATAATAACAGATTCCAATGAGTTATAATACAGTGTGTAAAGATTTGAAATAATGATTTAAGTAAGTTCTAAAATGAAACCAAGTATGATATTTTTAAAGTTAGAGACGAATGATTAAGTTATATTGGCTTGTAATGAGATTTCAGAACCCTTAAGTATGTTAACCTAAATGGTTAGATGCTAGGTTAGGGTTATGACCTAAATGATGGTTTAATACCCATAGTGTTAATATTCATACGATTAATTGTTGTTGCAATTTCAATGATATATGTAGGATAATTGGAGATTATTTTACACTTGTGTAGCTTATAAACAAGGCAAGTTTTTTTATCCCTACTCTTATAATAATTGTGCAAGTTTCTAAACCTTATCTTTGTCATTGAGCAAGACTATTGATTTTATTCTGATGAATGATTGAATAAGCTCATGTAACCTAATTCGTTACATTGAATGAGTTTCACATTCTCATTTCTTGTTGTTAGTATTCAAAACATATATTGTTCTAACACATTGATTCAAAGAAGATTGTTTTAATTCCTTGAATATAATACTTTGCATATATATCATGCTTATTCAGTTATATATTGTTGATATCCGATCTTTGACTTTGATAGCCTTGTTCAGTTATACATTCTTGTATTAAACCTTTATTGATGGAAATTGAATAAGTGTTCTAAAATTCTAGAAACACTGATAAGATAGTTCCAAACTAAACTTTCTTTAGTGCGGAAATTCTAAATTCAAACTGAGACGAACAACCCTAACATATGGGATTTTATACGTGTAACGTTTAGATGTTTGTGCACAATACATGGTACAAAGGGCTAATCCCCCTGAGTACGTCAAGAAGAGTCTGTATAGTCTAATGACTATTAAGGTTAAGGTAATAACACGTAAATACCGTGGACATAGTTCGTGGTCTTAAGACCCTCAGATAATTAAAGTTCGAACTTATTTTCTATTTTGATTCGTAGAACAAGTTCTTTATTAGTCAGTATTCGTTGTTCACTCTCATGTTGTTATTATACTATCTTTATGTTAGTGAGCAATTGTTTGCTCACTCTTGCAATTAAACAATGCAAACTTAAAGTCAAAAGAGGTGATGATCCATCTCTAAGCAAAAGGAAAGGGCAAGATGTCTAAGTGATGAAGAATTAGTTAAAGTTTATTTAAATGCTTGAGGTTATAATACTAGTTTTATTTTATAATGTATTCCACAAATTGATGTAATAATTTTAAGGTTAGATTACCTGGGATTTATTTTGAGATTAAGATGTAACCCTTTAATGGGAGAGATTATTGTTTAAGTTATTTATTTAATGTTTTATCCTTTATTATGGGTAGCTAGATGTAATTATTTTGATAGTGAGCACCAAATTCGGTGGAAATGAAGTTCCCGGATTGTGGGTTTCGACTGCATAAGTTTTGCATAAAATAGACATATCTATGTGCGCCACGTGCGACCTAATTGAGAACTTATGCTTAAATCCTTGTTATGATTAATTCGCATAGAAATGTGTAGGATTGTATCTAGCTTGGACGTTCTTTTCTGTTCTATTCCCTTTTGGGTGGATCTGGAGAGGATATATTTATGCATACCTCGACAGAGGTGCATAAGCACATGTGTGTTCTCGGTCGAAAAATTATCGTGACCATTAAGACCAAAGAGAGTAGGGTAGCTAGTTTGATGAAACATAGCACGCCAGGTGTTCGATAGAATGCCGGTGTGGGGTGAAGTTGTGACCTTAGCTTGAAATTCCTTAGTTTACTATTCGTTATCCATTTACTTTCTTTGTTAATTAGTTTTAACTAGATTAATCACACTTCCATTTACTGTTGCTCGAATAAGACTTTAGCAATACATAGTCGGTACTTGGTAAATATTAGCGATAGTTCCTCGTGGGTACGACATTCTACTTATCACTGTATTATTTGTTAGACCGCGTATACTTGCGCGTTATTAGTGATTGGTTTTCCGACCAACAAGTTTTTGGCGCCGTTGTCGAGGAACTATTATTCTAATATTGTCCAATATTGATTTCAATCAATTTAGTCTTACTTTGAATATATATATATATTTCTTTTATTTGTTTGATCTTTCTTTCTTTTTGTTTTTAAGTTTTCAAGTTATGGAAGATCAATGTTATCAATGGCCTTATGAGAGGACGACACAACCAAGCTCGGAAGAAGGACTCGAATAATTGCAAGTTCAAATTGCAAATGCCTTGAGGTTTTCTGACAATCTTGAGTGTCAGTCCACTTAGAATGCCTACTGTCAGGAACAAGCTAACTTTGAACCGATTCCCTACCATCCAAACTGTCAGGGTTATCCAAACTCATGGGACTACAGTCAAGAGCAATATCATGATCCGAGTCATGCCTCTCTATTTGACTATCAGTCGTTGCCGCAATATGAATTGACGTCTCGACCCAATGATAGTTTTTTTGAGTACTCAGCACAAGAGGAAGAGAACATGTTTGAAGAGCTTCTCACCAACTTTATTGAGAAAAATGAGGTTCAGATGGCAAGTCAAGAAGTCGCAGTGCAAAGCGTCAAAAGTCAATTAGGGCAAATCATCAATGCCATTACAAATCCACCGCAATGCAATCTACCGGTCATATTTGATCTCGATGATGAAGAAGTAGAGCGGTGCACGGTGGATACACGAGGAGAAGGCGATGAGTCTCACCAAAGTGTTGAGGGCAATGTCAATATGCAAACTGACCAACCGGCGGAGGTTGAACTAGAAGAGGAGAGGATCAACAGTGGTTATACTGTCAAGAGTAATCAACAGTTAGAAACCACGCTCACGATTGTGGAAACCCTGGAGGGCCCACTAGAGCATGAAGAACGCTTTCAATTTAATGAAATAAGTGAATTAGTGGATAATTCCAGTGGCGAAAGATTCTTCGTGCCGATGGGTGACTAGATGGATGAAGGAAAGAAGAATGACCAATCATCAATTTCTGCCAAAAATCCGAAGGAATTGACGAATAGGTGGCATGAAATGGTCATTTTCGCTTATGAGCCGGATTGAACGGCATCGGTACAGTTAAGCCGACGACTTTAAAACAAGCGCTTGGTGGGGAGGCACCCCCATCTCGGTATAAATTTTATCTGTTTTCCTTTACTTATATCTAGTTTACTCTATAGATAATTATTATTTTGTTTGTAATAATGCATATTTGCTTCGAAGTGTTTTTTGTTATACTGGTCTTGGCATGTGCAGAAAATAGAAAGAAAATAATTCAGAAAATGGCATTCGCGCCGTGGCGCCAACAGGTATACTAGAACCCGAGCCGTAGCGTCGGGTCCAAAAAGCTCACTTTCATCCTCGTGTCGCAGTGCCACAGAACATAGGGAAGGTCGCATCGCGCAAGACAACACACAAGACCTCGCCCGCTAATTCGTGCCGCAACGCTTGACAATAAAGAGCAAGCCTTGCCATGTCTGCGGAAGTGAGTTTTTGTTTTTTAAAACTGATGTTAACCAGTAGTTTGTGCCATTCCTCTCATCTTTCTCGACAACATTCGGCAACACTAAGGAACCCAAGCACCAACCATTGCCCCATCCCAACATCTTTAGCAATTGATCGAGTACCCCATCTCTAACCACCATCCCAAATCGAAAGCCTCCATTAGTTTACTTGTCAGAGAAATCTGGTTCGAGTTCTTTAAAGTAAGGTCTGTCCAAAGTTGATTTTCAGAACGCACGCTAGGTGTTCAACTAATTACCTGAGAGAGAATTTTAAAGTTTGGGGCTGATTTGGCATTGCTATTGCATTGGGTTTATCTACAAAAGGTTTGGGCGAGTTTGAGTTGGGTTTTCTACCAGTGTTCATACCAATTTCTTTAAGTTCAAAAATGGCACAAAAGAGGCAACACCTTAGCATGGGAGGATCTTCGTCCGCAGCACCACCAACGACATGGGACAAAGCCAAATTTGTGAGCGAGGAGGCATGGAAATGTTACAAAAGCTCCTTTACCGCGCAAAATCTAATTCCTGAGCAGGGTTTGAGGCCGGATAAAAAAGATGGCGAGTTGTTGGCCATGATTTTGGGACGTCAATGGATCCATTTCACAAAACCACCCGGGTCAGCTATTGTATCTATGTTTCGAGAGTTTTATGTGAACACCAATGCTGAAGGTGATTCTATTGTTCAAGTCAGGGGCCGCTAAGTAGCGTTTGGAAGTCAAGCCATCAATGCACTGTTTGCCACGCCCAACTACGAGGGCAAGGATTATATGGAGTCGGGACTCCATAGCTATGACCTAGAGGATATCATTAGGAGGTTGTGTAGGCCCGGGACTACGTCGAAGAAGAACAACTATACGGGTGAAAAGACCAATTTCCCAACTTCAGCGCTCAGTCACTATGGGAAGGCGTGGTACAGCTTCATATGTGCTAACATGATTCCTACTCGGCACCTGAGTGACGTGACCAATGATAGGGCGATTCTGTTATTCGCCATTGTCACGGGACTGCATGTGGACATTGGAGTTCTTATTCATAAGTCAATTCTAAAGGCGATCAAGAGTATCGTCGCTTCAAGACTTCCACATCCATCCTTTATCACCTTTTTGTGCAAGTTGGCAGGTATTCAGTGGGGGCCAGAGGAGATAGCCTTGCCTCCCATGGCAGTCATCGACCATCAGACGATCTCACGTTTCACTGTGTGGGATGGGGTAGAATCTCATGTAAGAGGCAAAGGCTACGGGCCACCTATAGCGCTGCCTCCTACAGCAGAGCAGAGCAAGCACAACCTTTAGACACCAGCCCAGCTGCACAGAGACTATTGACTGACATCATGGCATCCCTCACCCTGCTGCATCAAAAGCACGACACCGAGGCGTAGAGACAGCGGAGGCACACATTGCGTGATGGTAGCAGAGGTAGGACATTGCGATCTGATGACAGGAGTTGAGTGGTGAACACTATGCAGAGCATCTACACTGACTATTGTGGTGAGAACGCTGAGTTCACACCATACCAATTCCCAGAGCCTCCTATCTTCCCACCATACCCTCCACCATCACCACCCACCGAGGCTGACGAGGACAAGACTGCTACTAAGTGAGCAAACTTCAGGGAAGCCTTCTTGTATACGATTGCTCTATGTTTAGCAATGAGGGCATTTCTCACCTCAAGTTTGAGGGTGTTTTGGCTATTATATCTATTTATTTCTCTACTGCCATGTTAGGTTGCATACTTTAGTACTTTGTTATATTTTTATTATCAGTATTGTAGTGCAGTCGTTTTGAACTGCGGGATTATGCTTGGATTTTTATTATTATGAATGCCATGAACTGTTTTTTGGTTTTTATTATTAATGCTTTGATTATTATCAGCATGATTGTGGTTTATAGCCATCTTTTTTGGGCTTATACAGATTTTGATGCTTATGCCATGTGAATGGCCTTTTTACCCTATTTTGAGCTACTATTTAGCAAGGGTGTTATAGTTATCATTAATTTTTTATTGTGGCTGATGACAAGTGCCAAGTATTTATGCCTATCTCTTAGAGTCGTGTCAAACATGTATGAGTTAGGGGTTGTTCAATCGATAAGTTTAGACTGTTATTGATCCGTTCTACTTAACAAGCACCGACCAACTGTGTTAACTAGTTATTTTTCGAATTTAGTTCGTGTGTTTATTGCTTTGAAAGTTTGTCACTCTTATAAACTTTCATTTTTACAAGGTAATAAAAGACTTAGACGTTTATACAGTTTTGGATCTTGGATTCTAGCATGTTGACATATAAAAAAATGAATAAAATGAGAATAAAAATAGAAAAGAAGAGTTTATATCGAAAGTTTTGCGGTGGGTCGAGATGGAGCGTAAAACGCACTCGCCCATAAAGGCAAGACCGATATCGAGATGGAGCATAAAATGCACTCACTAAACAATCTTCGTTTTTGTTGTAAGGTCTCAGTTGGCTTATGTTGATTACATGGCCTTTACTGCTCGAGTTATTAGATTCATAGGGTGTTCTACACTAGTGCCCTAAAGTCGTAAATCGGCTTGGGAGTCACCGATCAAAAGCTCATTCATTGGTAGTTCGAATAGCCTAAGGTAATTAAGTCTTGTATAAAAGTCGATTTTACCGTAAATCGTCATACTAGAGTCTTTTGATCTTTTTCGCACGACTTTGTGATAACGAGATTTTGAATAATCAAAATTTTACTTAATAAATTTTTTTAATTAATATTAATATTGATTATCAATTTTGTGACAAGTATCTGTGATACGAGTCTCGAGAAGGTCAATTTGTATATTGACTAATAAATTTAGAGTAAAGTTGTGCTTAACAGCTTTAGAAACCCTAACCCTAATTTCAGGAAAAAGGGATTCAATAGAAAATATAATTAAAATAATTATATTAATGAGTACGTGTGTGTATCGTTTAGAATTTTTGATCAATGATTGATCAGGATAAGGTTTAAAATTAGAAAACCTAATAAGAGATTAGAAACCCTAATATCAAGATTAGAAACCCTAACGTACCATTAAAACCCTAATCAAAAGCCGAGAAACCCTAATTTCATATTCGGGAATCCTAAAACCCTAATTAGGAAACCCTAATCCTAATTGGGAAGCCTAATGTGTGTATTAAACTTTAATATGATTAGAAAACCCTAATTATATTTTAGTTATCTTAATTTCTATTTTACAAACCTTAATTGTAATTTCGAAATTTTAATTTTTCTAATAAAAACCCTACTTTGGAAATTGTAGAAACTAATTATGTAAAACCTAAGGGTTAGGACCTTAGGGTTAAACCCTAAGGGTTTGAACAAATTCCAAGTATGCCATTAAAAGTAAAATACAAATGACCAAAATACCATTTTTCATTTCTTTATTTGGTAACTTGTAATTTTTGCCAAGACCTTTAGTTGTTGAACAACTATGTTGACTTTGTGAGACAATATATTAGCCTCCAGCCAAATTTGATCAGATCTAGCAACAACATAAGCAATATATATAGATTTGGGAGAGAGAAAATCAAAAAAAGCTATCCATTTTCTCTCTTGCTCTCACCAACTCCCTCTCTTACTAGAAGCTCCGAATTTATCAAGTAAATCAGTCTCATTAACAGCCCTAGATCAACCAATAACAGATTGAAGAACAAAGATCAAAATCTAGAACATAAAGGTATAAACCCTAAAATCCATTTTTGATCTTGTATGCTAAGACAACTTTTGTGTTTTTGTGTTTAGATTCTTGCTAGAGGATGTTTTATGTTGATCTATGATGATCAAACATATATCCATAGCATCAAAGTGCCTTAAAATGATGTTTTTCAAAATCTGTCCAAGAACAAAATTTGTGGTCTGACAAGCTAATGTCAGGAGCCACATATTCTTGTTCGTTTGTTGTTTTTGATGTTTTATTGTTTGGATCTGTAGCCTGTTATGTTGTCTTTAATATGCAATTTAAATTAGAGTCATTTATTGTCTAGATCAGGAGTTATTCGTGGTCAAAACCCGTTGACCGGGCATGACCATGAACTTTCTAGGTAACCCAGAAAGTTTAAGATCATCGTCTAATAGCCTTTTGGACGACTCAGATCTGACATCTTTGATTCTTTTTTAGGGTGGTTTTGTATCGAGCTTGTATCCTGACATTTGTACTATACATGTATGGCTTCATATCGTTTATATAATCAGTAGATTGATCGGGGTAAGTGGTCAAACTAGGCCATAAGGCCATGACTTGAATTTATGGAAATTCCAGAAAAGCGTATGAACACTTTTTCTGACAGACTTTGACCAAGTGATACATTGTGGATCTATTATTTTTGGACTGAGATCTTGACATCTCGTTGTTCCTTGTCAATAATACTACATGTATGAATACTAAAACCACCAAAATAATGATCAGAACCTAGATTAATTTGTAATGGGAAGTGACCAGTCGAGGTTCTGGGTTTCTGGGAAAACCCAGGAGTTGTCTGACAGTGTGTTTAAGAGGCTAGATCTCTTTGTTGTGATTTGTTTTGAGCGAGATAAGGATTGATCATTCTTCAAAACCATACGTACATCTCGTAATTTAAATCATTTGAAAACCTGGCAAACACAAAGGTTAGACAAGCGTTTAAGAAAACTTTGCCTTCGTCTCGCTCACTAGAATAATTACGTTTCCTTTGAGTCTTTACAGTCTCTACAACACATAATCACATAACATACGTCATTAGGTCATGAATGAACATACTTGGTTCCTAAAGAATCTTACCCTACTTCTCAATCTAATCCCGTATTAGATTTGTTATTTATTGGCTCCGGCTCTCTGTCATTCTTTTACATCATTCTTACCAACTTCTCTCTCTTCTAACACTAAAGTGAAATTACTTCATTAATACAACTCGGTTTGAGTTAATTATCCTTCCTTACTGCTTATTAACGTCCTTACGTTATTAATCGAAACTCGATCATCATTGGTTATGTGTACTTATTACGTATAGTTCACGTTCATATTCAATTAACTTTCTTTAACCCTAAGATATCATACTTGGGGTTTAATTATAACATAACAATGTTTGATTAAGTTCCTTAACTCATTGTTAACAATTCCCATTCATTTCCACTTATAACCATTCTTCATTGTCTAAGTTTTAAGTCTAGCAAGCTCATGGCGCCGTTGTTCCTTTTTGTTATGTCACATTGTGGCATCGCGCTCATTAGGGCTTGGAGACGGGACTCGTGACGGTATTTATTTGAGTCCTTTGTTGCCCATCGCCATTGCCGCCACTCTCAGAAAGTTTTGGCTTTGCTCTAAGCTTCGGCATGACATGCCAATGACAATTTATTGGGTTGAAAACAGCCATGGCCATTTCTGACTCTGTGCACCAGAAAAATTTGACAGACTTTTCTTTTAGTGAGATTCTCGGCTTCGTAACTTCTTTGTTATAAGTCCAATTTGGCCCGTTCAAGAGCCTACGGTTCACAAATCACGTACTCTACGTGGTCATGTAAGAATTTTATCTATTCGACTTCGTTAGCTAAAATGTCACCTATTAGTTCCTTTTTAACGAAAACAATAAACGTTCGTGGACGTTCAACGCTCATTTCTTCGTTCTAAGTCAGAATCCGGCCATTTTCGAGTCCGCAACTCTATAATGACAATTATGACTTGTCTCCATTGAAAACCAATGTTTCCAAGCTCAATATCAAAATTCGACTTCCATTCCGAGAATTTCACGAATTCGACGATCGTCGTCTAATCGTTTGAATTGCGGCGAAACTTCGTTACTTGAGATTTTTAAACCATTTCACTTGGATTCAATCCATTATACTATCATCTTGACATACATGCTTTGTTAACTTATAAACATGATAAGGTATTACTAGTTCATTGTGAATTTATGACTTTTGAAAATATCAATTACTTATATTTCCATTTCTCATAACTTATGACTTCTTTTCTCATGATTTCCTATGGCTTCCATCTTTTAACCACCATCCTTACTTCTTATTATCATACCATCTTTTTAAGAAAATATATGAAAAGTTCATATAAGTTCCTTATGAATTCATAACTTATTCTTGGTTTGGATTTCTTATTCATTACGATATCTGACTTATTAAGACTTAAGCCATTTGATTAAATCATTTCAACCCCTTCTTAGCATGCTTGTTCTACCAATACCCCTTCTCTATCAATGGAAGAGAGAAAGAAACATGGTTTAAGATCACTTACTTTTGAATAACACTTGGTAAATCTTTAATCTCCTTCTTGATTCTTGAACTTCAAAGGTTAACTTGCTAGCTTATTCTCACTTACTCTCTCTAACCAATAAGCTATAAGTTATAGGTGGAAAGGCTAACAAAGAAAGTCTAACTTTATAAGTGCTTATTCTCTCAACCAAATAAGTTGTTTAGTTTGAGAGGAGTTGGATGAATTTTGAACAATCAACAAATGAATGCAAAGCTCTCTATTTATAGGCATCTCAAAGTGAGGGTAGATTAGTCATTAAACCCTCCACCTCCTTACTATTCATTACCTTGCCCTTAAGTAAACTTGGCTACCACAACACTTAGCCTCTAAAATATCTTGCTCCCCACTTAAAATACTTGGTCATTACAACATATATCCAATACTTGATCACCACATTTACTTAACCCATAAGTATTCTTGCTAATCACATAACTTAGCCACTAAGTTACTTCCTCATCACTTTGAATCACCCATGGGTTGCTCCATGGTTCTTACCCATTGGATATTTACTTTGGGACTTAGCTTAATTAACTTACTTAATCATTAGGCTTGCACATTAAATTACCTTGGGCTTGTAATTAAACAAACATTGGGCTTACATTAATAAATTCATATTGGACTTAACCATTCAATACTTGGGCTCACATAATACTTAACAAATCCTACCAATTCTACAAATTCAATACATTAAGCTTAAAGCCTTACAACGTATAATCACGTATTCATCTCGTATTCCCCTCGTATATTTATTCAATATATACGATATACCATCATTCATACATACTCGTATAATACCTCGTATCATACTCGTATTCTCTACCTCGTACAATACCTACGTATTATACAATCATCGCTTAATTCATTAATCGCATTACATTTCCTTCTCGTAAATCATTTTCCTTAAACGTTAGGTTTTAAGTCCACAGGAAAAATATTACGTTTTTTATAACTGAAATATTATTGGATATTCCATCTCACCTCGATATTCTATCGTTACGTATTTCTCAAAAGTTCAAAAATAATTCCCGAGCATAAATGCATGAATAGTGTTTTTCGGAAAATTTCTTGGAAAGCTTTTATTTTCATCTTGAAAATTCAAACACTTTAATTCTACCACATAGCCAAAATCCTACGATGTTTTGACATTTCTAGGTCATAGAACGACATTCGATTAGCTTGCTCCATAAATAATCAATTAAATTCATTTAATCAAAATAAAAATTTAATTCTCAAAAATCGATTTTTTCTCAAGCGTTATAAAAAAGTTGTGCTAACAACGCATTAGAAACCCTAACCCTAATTTACGGAAAAAGGATTGATAGAAAATATAATTAAAATAATTATATTAATGAGCAGCGTGTGTATCGTTTAGAATTTTTGATCAATGATTGATCAGGATAAGGTTTAAAATTATAAACTCTAATAAGAGATTAGAAACCCTAATCTCGGATTAGAAACCCTAACGCATCAAGTTAGAAACCCTAATCGAAAGCCGGGAAAACCTAATTTCATATTAGGAATCCTAAAACCCTAATTAGAAACCCTAATCCTAATTGGGAAGCCTAATGTGTGTATTAAACTTTAATATGATTAGAAAACCCTAATTATATTTTAGTTATCTTAATTTCTATTTTACAAACCTTAATTGTAATTTAGAAATTTTAATTTTATAATAAAACCCTAATTTGGAAATTGTAGAAACTAATTATGTAAAACCTAAGGGTTAGGACCTTAGGGTTAAACCCTAAGGGTTTGAACAAATTCCAAGTATGCCATTAAAATAAAAATACAAATGACCAAAATACCATATTTCATTTCTTTATTTGGTAACTTGTAATTTTTGCCAAGACCTTTAGTTGTTGAACAACTATGTTGACTTTGTGAGACAATATATTAGCCTCCAGCCGAATTTGATCAGATCTAGCAATAACATAAGCAATATATATAGATTTGGGAGAGAGAAAATCATAAAAAGCTAGCCATTTTCTCTCTTGCTCTCACCAACTCCCTCTCTCACTAGAAGCTCCGAATTTATCAAGTAAATCAGTCTCATTAATAGCCCTAGATCAACCAATAACAGATTGAAGAGCAAAGATCAAAATCTAGAACATAAAGGTATAAACCCTAAAATCCATTTTTGATCTTGTATGCTAAGATAACTTTTATGTTTTTGTGTTTAGATTCTTGCTAGAGGATGTTTTATGTTGATCTATGATGATCAAACATATATCCATAGCATCAAAGTGCCTTAAAATGGTGTTTTTCAAAATCTTTCCAAGAACAAAATTTGTGGTCTGACAAGCTAATGTCAAGAGCCACAGATTCTTGTTCGTTTGTTGTTTTTGATGTTTTATTATTTGGATCTGTATCCTGTTATGTTGTCTTTAATATGCAATTTGAATCAGAGTCATTTATTGTCTAGATCAGGAGTTATTCGTGGTCAAAACCCGTTGACCGGGCATGACCATGAACTTTCTGGGTAACCTGTAAAGTGTAAGATCGCGTCTAATAAGCGTTTTGAATGACTCGGATCGACATCTTTGATTCTTTTTAGGGTGGTTTTGTATCGAGCTCAGTATCCCGACATTTGTACTATATACATGTATGGCTTCATATCGCTTATATAATCGATAGATTGATCGGGGTAAGTGGTCAAACTAGGCCATAAGGCCATGACTTGAATTTCTGGAAATTCCAGAAAAGAGTATGAACACTTTTTCTGACAGACTTTGACCAAGTGATACATTGTGGATCTGTTGTTTTTGGACTGAGATCTTGACATCTCGTTGTTCCTTGTCAATAATACTACATGTATGAATACTAAAACCACCAAAACAATGATCAGAACCTAGATTAATTTGTAATGGGAAGTGACCAGTCGAGGTTCTGGGTTTCTGGGAAAACCCAGGAGTTGTCTGACAGTGTGTTTAAGAGGCTAGATCTCTTTGTTGTGATTTGTTTTGAGCAAGATAAGGATTGATCATAGTAGTATTACATGTCCACTACATGATCAAAGTTTAAGTTAGCCCAGGATCGAATTTAAACCGAGAAGTTAAGACGGTCAAACGTTGACCCTTGCACTGTCGATTGTCAGTGTTCTTAAGGCTCAATAAAACCAACAGCGACGCTTAGTGTCGCTATATAGGCATTATGTAGCGGTTTTTGAATTATTTTATTTTTGAATATTAGAAAATTATTTAAAATTAGAAATAAATTATAAAAATTACTAAAATGGTTTTAAAATCATTTTAAATTCTAAAAATAACTTTTAATTATTTGGGACATTTTTCTTTAATAATTATAATTATTTGAATAAAATAATATCTAATTTATTTAATTAGTATATTAAATAAATTAGAGAAAAATGATTTAATATTATGAAAAATCATTTTAAATAAGAATAATGTATTTAAAAATATTTTTAGTTATAAAATGTAATTTTTAATATTTTTAGAGAATTTTCATTAGTAAATTAATATTAATGATATTAGATTTAATTAATTATTAAATTAAATAAATAAGTTAAAAATGATTTTATTGATTTAAAAATCATTTTAAATAAGAATAAAGTGTTAGAAAATATTTTGAATTATAAAATATAATTTTCAATATTTTTGGAGAATTCTCATTAATAAATGAATATTAATGATATTAGATTTATTTAATTATTATATTAAATAAATGAATTAAAAATTATTTTATTGATTTAAAAATCATTTAAAAATGAGAAAAATGATTTAAAAATATTTTAAGTTATAATTAATGACTTTTAATATTTGGATAATAATTTTATTAATAATTAGATATTAATGGTGATAATTTAAAAATGATTTTAATTATTTTAAAAATCATTTAAGTAGAATATTGATGATTTAAAAATATTTTAAGTTATTAAAAATAACTTTAATATTTTAACAAATATGTTATTAATATTTTTATATTATTAAATATTAATAATGATAAGATTATTTGATAATTAAATCATTTAAAAATTATTTAAGTGTTTGAAAAATTATTATAAATTATAATAATTGTTTATAAATTATTAAAAGCTTCCGAAAAATATTATAATCGATATTTGACTTATCTAAAATAATATTGAAGCTTAGAGACCAAGTTTAATTGACAATCAATGTGTTAATTGTCGGATAGGGTGACCAGAACACCGAGAATGGACCGAAGTCCAACCAGACCAAACTAGTTAGACTTGTTAAGTGTTTATATAGGTTATAAACACTAATGTGGCTATGTGGTAATGTGCCTAGGAGAAGTTTGAGTGTAGAATACAGTGTTACGTGTTATAAATAATTGTACTAATTGTGAGGCCGACATTATTGGTTATAGGTCTTTCAAACGCAGATAACTTTATTGTGTAGCTGTAATCAGCGGAGAAGGCAAGTTTCCTAACTCAACCTTGAGTTATATTCATTCAATTATTATAATGGTTAATTATTGTTAATTATACCATGTCCAGGGAATTTATTGTTGATTATTCGCAGTTAGTACATGATTAATAATTCAAATTGAATTACTGATTCGGAGAATATACATTTGTAGAATAACTGTTGTTGGATATTTATATTCGTAGAAGATAAAATTGACAGTACAGATAATTCCTGTTTATTGTCAAATTATGTTGAGAAATGACTTAGCTAATTATTTTGGCTAGACGAACATTTGTTAGAACTTGATAGATTCGATAAGAGAATTCAATTGTTATTGATAGATCGATGCCAATTATTTTGGCTAGATCGATAAGTAAATAGAAATTGAAATCATTAAATTTCGTTGTTAAATCAAATCTTGATTCTGAGACTGAGAAGAACAACCTTTTATATAAAGGGAACATTTTTAAGTCGTATATTCAACCATTGCGCGTGACTTAAGTATTATGCATAATATAGGGTCCAAGGAGTTGGCCGACTCTAAGTACTTGCAGAGGGGTATGATTTAATCTTTATGGTTATCTCGATACTCTCTGCGTATGTATCAAAGTAAATCTTTGATAGATGCAGAAAGAAAGAAGTTCTAGATCCGATGGATCGCTCAAAGATAAATCTGGAAAACATTTTTACTTTGTAATTGCGTAGAATTGATTCTTGATTATTCAATAGAATATCATAGAAACTTTAAAAGCATTGTACTCTTTCATTATCAAATTATTGTGTTGCCTAGAATACGAGAAAACTTGTTATTGATTAACAATTTGTTCAGCTATTTCAAAGTTCACCGAACTTTGGTTTCATTCTATCAAAATAAATAATCTGTCTTATTGATTCAAATACATTTATTGTATGTCTTAACTTGCGGGGCAAACTTGTTGCTCACCCTTGCTATAAATAAAACATTTTAGCTAGGAACGAAGAGGCCAGCGGGTCAAAGAAGAACAAAGGCAAGGGCAAGATGCTGGAGTAGTTATAAAAAACTTATTATTATGTTGTATTTGTAAACCCTTTTTGTTTATCTAAGGGGTATGTTTGTAATTTTAAGGTTAGCAAACACGGGACTTATGTATTAACAACATATGTTAATGAGTTGTGTATTCTATTTATATTTAAATGGTTAGTTAGATGTTATTATATTGTGGATCATGAACACAAACAAACTGTGGGGTAAGTAACCCAATTTGGGGTGTCATAGGTTGGTATCAAAGCTGTAGTGACCAAGGTGTCACAAGTTGGTAGAAGAGTTGTTGGTTATAAACCTTAAGTGGGGTGGGGAAAACCCTAGGATTATAACCATTCGCGAGATTGAGAAAACTCATTTAGAGTTCTAAGTGTGGGATTGCCAAAGTGAATTAATAGTGAGATAAGTGTACACATAGTGTGAAAATTGGTACTAATGAAGTACTAATCAAGTTGTTTAAACTGATTGTAGGATGTCCGGAGAAGATGAAACAAGTATGGAGATGCTAGCAGCTGTTGCACCAGTGCCAGAAGCCGAGGTGCCGGCACAGAGTGAATCAGTGGAAGAAGTAGGAAAAGATGAACCTATGGTCAATCTGGGGAGCGATCATGACGATTATCCCGAGATGTATCTGAGTAGAGATGAGGAGGCAGAGTCTGAGCCAGCTAAGATGGAGAAAGGGAATAAGACTAAAGTTGAAGAACAAGATCAACTAACTGCAGAAGTTCAAGAACTCCGGAGTAAGGAATTTCTCTTGGAGGAACTGTGGAAGACGAAGCGAGCGTTACGCGAAATGACTGAAGAAAGGAACGAGCTCAAGGCGCAAGTAGAAAGGATGAAGGCGGAAGGTGGTGGATCGTCTGAAGGGACAATCAAGTAACAGAAAGACAAGAATAAGCGAAAGAGGGACAACGACAGCCCTAATTCGAAAAGTCAAAAGAAGAAGAAGAAGCAAGCATGTAGCAAGTGTGGGAAGACTCACGCGGAGAATGCATGATGTGTGGAAAATGTGTGCTTCAAATTGTAAGTAGGGAAGGACATATTTCTCTCTGCATTGTCCTAAGCCAAATTTGAGGAAGTGTTTTTCATGTGGGCAAATGGGTCACGGATTCAACAAGTGTCCCAACAAGAAGAAGATTGGTGAAGGGAGTGGTCGTTAGACAACTTAGATATATGTGATAGTATTTTTTGGTAGACGTTTCTGATATTAAGTGTTGGAATATCAAGAATGATGTTTAAGCATATATAAATATATATGTTTTATGAATGAAATCTTTATTTTCTATATGAATATAAGATTAAGATTAATTTGTGTGTTCTTAAAACTCATACTTATGGTAAGTTAATGACTCATGATTATATGAAATATTTTGAACCCCTCATCGAATGGATGCCAAAGGTCTGACTAGGATAAGTTCATACACTCATATAATTGTGGCAAGTTCCTGAACTCATAAGTGTGGTAAGTTTGACGAACTGGTAATAACTATGTGTGAATGGAGAATTGCAACTTTTTGTGTAAAGTTGTATTAATAATCCTGATATATTTAAAAAGGGATAGTAATATGTGAAGTACTAAATGTACTATGTGTTATTTGAATAAATATGCGATTATGTGAGAATTATGTGTTGAATTCTAATTGTGTTAAGAATTTGTGTAAAGAAAGAGAATTAATATAAGATATTTATTTAAATCAGATCATGCCGCCTAGACGACAAAATCGAAACCAACGAGAAGAACAGTCAGTGAATAATGAAGGAGGTCAAGCTGACCCAATGCAAAACTTTGCGGATATGATAGCCGAAGCTATGGAAAATAGGGCTCCAGCAAGAGGAAGAGCAAGGAATCAGCAAGCCGATAGATTGGCTAACTTCAAGGATTTTAAAGCGGTAGGACCGCCGAAATTCAAGGGAACCACAGATCTGATTGAAGCCTAAACTTGGGTGAAGGAGATGGAGAAAGCATTCGTCATTGCGTGAGTGGCAGAAGAGCAGAAGACAACTTTTGCGACATACTTAATGAAGGGAGAAGCCAATTACTGGTGGGAGACTAATCAGGCAAGAGATGGTACAACGGTGGTGTTGTGGACAAGATTCAAGGAACTGTTCTTTGAGAATTACTTCTCGCCGAGTATTCAATCTAGGATGGAAGTTAAATTTCTAGAATTGAAGTAGGAGAACATGTCGGTAACAGAATACACTGCCAAATTCAATGAGTTGGCAAGATTTGCACCTCATCAGGTGGACACAGAAGCGAGAAAGGTGAGAAGATTCGAGAACGGACTGAAGCCGGGAATATTCAACAAGGTAGCGGTATTGCAAATAAACACGTTCGCGACCTTGATGGAGAAGGCGTTAATTACTGAAGGAGGGAGCGAAGCTGCATCTCGATTTCATCAGGATAAGAAGAAGAAGACAAATGATGGTGGAAGCGGTGGTGGTAGTAATCCAATAAGAGGAAATGGGTGAGAATACCCGGTCGGGTAATAAAGCAGAAGATAATAGGAAAGGAAGGGAGCCATGTTGAATTGAGGGAAGAACCATCTTTGGAGTTTACTGAAGAAGAAGGGAGTTTGCTATAATCATGAGAAAGCAAGAGGGCACATGTCGCCCAATTGTCCTAGTCCAAAGAAGATACAAGGTTGTTATGCCTGTGGATCAACTGATCATTTGGTATGCTGAATCGTCCAAAGAGGAATCTTTGAGAAGGAAAGTGTCAACAAGGGACCCTAGTAAGCGGAACCTTGGCAACTCGAGGACACCTGACGGCCCGGGAAGACCAACGGCCCGTACATTCAACATGACGGCGTAGGATGCAGTGGCTACTCAGGAGGTGGCAGCAGGTAATGATTTCGTTTAGAAATTTAATTACGCGAGTAATATGAGTTAGATATTTCTGTGAACTATTTTCTTTTAAATATTCAAGTCACGGGTTAGAATTTGAAACACAAATTAACATTGTGTTGATAAAAATGAATTGATGATACAACTTTAAAAGATTGTAGAGAATAAGAAAGTGGTGATTCCGAGGACAGAATCCTTTTAAGGAGGGGTGAATGTGATATCCCGAGATTTCGAATAATTAAAATTTTATGAATAAATTTTTTTTAATTAATATTAATATTGATTATCAATTTTGTGACAAGTATCTGTGATACAAGTCTCGAGAAGGTCTATTTGTATATTGACTAATAAATTTAGAGTAAAGTTGTGACGCCCCCAAATTCGGGTCTCTTTCAACCCGACAGATGGTGCTCCACGGTGCTACAGTTCACACAAACATTCAATTGAAAAAGCCTCAAAAGAACAAATCTGTCTTATATATATATATATTCCAAAACAATACTACCATTCCCCAGGTTCTTTATAACCGTTATATTTGTTCTTGTCATAATATCAAATAGTATCATTACAAACCTATACTATTACATAGGTACGCTACAAGTTCGCTTTAGCCTTCACTTTATCCTTATCGAATCCTTTGGTCATATCGTCTAAGCTGCAATCATATGGTTCAAGCAAGTGTGAGCATAACGAGCTCAGCAAGTACAACAATTTTATTTTAAAAGCATGCTTGAAACATAGGAATCGTATATCTTCAATAACTGGATGATAGTTACGAAGTACTATCAATAATTCAAAATAGCTTTCCTTTTTCCTTCAAAATGTTTTGCAATAACAATATTTCGTAAATCATCAATTCTAGTTCAAGATGTGAATGTCTTATAGTTTCTTTGAAAAGGACAACCCGGCACGAAGTCCGTAAGTCCAACATAGCTTACGAGTACATCTAGGTGATCAGCCTATAGTACCCTATGTTGATCAACACTACATCCATTAAACATGTGTACATTTAAGTTGTGGCAACCTCACGTGCCCATCGAATACTCGATGAAAATACATTTGTTTATTCATATTCAGGCTTACCTTGAATCCGTACCAAATAGTTGGCGTAGGATAGCGTTAGCAATTCTATATTGAAAGACTTGTAAACAGTTCAATCAATCTATCAAGATTAGTCTAGCCGAGCTAAAACTGGCATCGACTCTTTCTTCAAAACCATACATACATCTCATAATTTGAATCATTTGAAAACTTGGCAAACACGAAGGTTAGACAAGCGTTTAAGAAAACTTGCCTTCAGCGTCTGCTACCGAATTATTACGTTTCCTTTGAGTCTTTACAGTCTCTACAATATATAATCACAAAACATACCTCATTAGGTCATGAATGAACATACTTGGTTCCTAAAGAATCTTACCCTACTTCTCAATCTAATCCCGTATTAGATTTGTTATTTATGGGCTCCGGCTTTCCGTCATTCTTTTACATCATTCTTACCAACTTCTGTTTCTTCTAACACTTAAGTGAAATTACTTCATTAATACAACTCGGTTTGAGTTAATTATCCTTCCTTACGGCTTATTAACGTCCTTAAGTTATTAATCGAAACTCGATCGTCATTGGTTATGTGTACTTATTACGTATAGTTCACGTTCATATTTAATTGACTTTATTTAACCCTAAGATATCATACTTGGGGTTTAATTATAACATAACAATGTTTGATTAAGTTCCTTAACTCATTGTTAACAATTCCCATTCATTTCCACTTGTAACCATTCTTCATTGTCTAAGTTTTAAGTCTGGCGCTTCTGGCGCTTGATGTTCCTTTTTATTATGTCATACATGGCCATCGCTCATTAGGGCTTGGAGACGGGACTCGTGACCATGCATGAGAGTCTTTTGTTAACTTTTTTTGCTTGCGGTGCCACTCTCCGAAGGTTTTGGCTTTGCTCTAAGCTCGAAGCAAGGCTGCAAGACAATTTATTGGCCTTGAAATTTTTGTGCCATGGCCATTCTGCACAGACTGAAAAATGTGACGCGCCCCAAAATAGGTCCATTCCATCCAACCCATTCTCGAGTCGCCAAATTTGATAAAATTTCCAACCAATATTTCAAAGATAATGATATTGAAGAAATAATATCATTTTGAATAAAATAACATCCCTTACCTCGAAAGATCAAGACTTTAATTTAAACACAGGATATAGGCTATGACTTGAACTTGCACCGTAAAGCAATACTCAAAGTATACTCAAAATACTCACATGAATATGCTCGATAATATAGAGAGAAAACTTGATTTCGGTGTGATTTTCAATTCTAACCTAAGCACCCTATTTATAGGAAAATGCTTAGAACACCAAAGCAGAAAATTTAATATAATATTAATATAATTATACAAATTTACCTTAGCCCACCTTTTGGTCAAAACACCAGCCACACATGTTAATGATGTCCAAAAAAAATACAAAAAACGTTTTTCTTAACAAAAATAATTTAAACTCCAAAAATCAATTCACACCCGATATACCGAAACTTCAATAATTCATAATAAATTGCCCTTTTATCAGAAAATTGAATCTCATGGGTTTTATAGGAAATTCAAGTCTCTACAACTTTACAGAAGAAAGTTTTTCCAAATTCCAAACAAAAATTAACCAAAATCCACAAACGGACGATTTTACATGCTATAATCAAATTTCTGTCAATAAATAGGGTCCACCGACACACAAAACATGTGTTAATCATTTAATGCCACGAAAATACTCTTCCTCCTCATATAGTCATATATCCCACATTCATTATAAAAATATCACCGTTAATATATTATTAAAATAATATATTTAAATGAATTATTTTATCAGAAAAAGATAAAATATTAATTTTCAACAATTGTCATTTTAAAAATTTTCTCCATCTATATCCACATAAAATCAATATTTTCCTCATCATATAAATTAATAATTAATTATTCACAAATAATATTACAGAATCACAAGATCTTGGCAACCAGGTAGTTCCTGAGAAAGAGGGGCTTTCAATAAAGATTTCTCCTAATCGACGCCTTGCAATTAGGTGACCAAACCTCTCCTTAGATGAACTTTCTAGACATTGCCAATAATGTTATCTAATAATATTATTCAGATAATATGAATTATTGCTTCGATAATGAAAAATACTGTGTAATGACAATTATTGAAACAACAGCAATATAAAATATCAACGCATCAATTATTAAATCAATAAAATACTGAACAGTAATTACTGTAACAATTATTGAGTAGTGCCTTCTTACGTAAGAATCAATAATTGGTGCAATACCGTGTGCTACTGTTCAACAACGCGTATTAGTGTGTTTTAACCACCGGGTATTCCAACAAGATATCAGTAATAACTACGCCGTTATTTATAAACAACTTATATTTGTCGTTTTCTTCATCCAATCGCTTTCCATTATGGGACCCACAAAAGATCGCTAGCCGTCATGCATTTAATATTCCCAACAAAGAGATTTAATATTCCACGACCAAATGAATATTTTATAACCACTTGCTTATTCGAAATATTTGCGTATTTTACCCATAACTATCCACATTAATCAAATCCACCCTTACTATTTCAAAATAATAAATAAAGGAAATTCCTTTTTATTTAAAAAATTTTGGGGTCTTACAACCTCCCCTCCTTATGAAGTTTTCGCCCTCGAAATTGACGTACATACCTGGTGTTTCGAAAAAGATGAGAATACCTCACTTTCATTTTCGTTTCCAACTCCCAGGTCATTTCCTCAATAGCATGGTTTCTCCACAAAACCTTAACTTGTGGTATAACCTCGGTACATAGGACATGTTCTTTCCTATCCAAGATCTTGACAGGTACCTCCTTATACGTTAAGTCTTTGGTTATCTCGTCCGGTTCTAACTCAATGACGTAGTTCGGGTTGTCCACATATTTACGTAACATCGATACGTGAAAAACGTTATGAACACGCGTCATACTTGGCGGTAAAACGAGTCTATAGGCCACAGTTCCTATTCGATCGAGAATTTCAAATGGATTAATAAATCGAAGGTTTGAGCTTTCCTCACCTCACCGATTCTCGCTTTTGAAATAACAACTTCTTGCACCTCCTTCTTCAAATTCATCAGCTCCAGTGTGTAGCTTGAACAGCTTTAACTTTATCGATTAAAGTCGATTATACTCGTATATCATCACGTGGGTAACTAGAGTTTTCATCTCCATCTCTATTATTTGTAAATTATACGAAATTAGTCTTTGATAATATCGTACTCGTACTTGTATACGATCTTCTACTCAACACGTCAGCTACCACGTTCGCTTTTCCAGGATGGCATGGTCAGAACATGTGCTGAAATGAGTCTCCTCTTAAGTTCTTCGAAGCTCTTCCCACATTCTTTGCTCCATTCAAATTTTGTATCTCTACGAGTCAGCTGCGTTAATGGAATAGCGATTCGAGAATATCCTTCAACGAATCTCCGATAATAACCAACTAAGCTCAGAAAGCTACGTATTTCAATTACTGACTTAGGTTGTTCTCAATCGTGACTCATATCCCAACCTTGGATAGCACGTTACAATGACACCTATCAGTTTACTATCGCACGAATATGGCGTCCCCTACGGAGAGTCTGGCTTCGGTGCATTCCACAAAGGAAGTCATTAGATAAAGGCTCGAATACCAACTTCTATAGTTGGGTTTTTAACTCCTGAAGTTCAATAGGAGCCATTCGATATGGGGTTTTAGAAATGAGTTTTGTACCGGGTTCAAAGTTGATACAAAATTTAATATCAGGCTTTGGGAGTAAGCCAAGAAATTCTTCAGGAAATACGTCAGGAAAAATAAATAACAACAGGAATATTATTCAAATCTGACGTGTCTTTATTCAAATCCATGACATGGACTAAGAAAACTTGACATCCGTAATAAACGAATGACTTCATGGCTTGATATGAAAATGTTTGACTACAATGGTTTGATTGCTTGAATTGAATAACAAAGTTACTTAGGAATATGAAAACTAACAACCTTACGAAAGTAATCATTTTGCGGCATTGATGAGTAGTTAACCTTAAAATCACATCAAAAGCAAATATCTCTATAGAAATAAGGTTAACTGTGTAATGTGATAGTGCCAACCTGAATCAAGCAAGATTTTTAAACAACGGATGTAATGAAAGTTTCTCTAACAGAGTCTCCATAAATAGGTCAAAGTCTAATTTCTCCGTAGTCAAGTTCAAACGTTGGCGCAAGCAAGAGAGATAAAAGAATGGGTAGAACCCCAGTATCTAGTAAGGTATAAACTTCGCAAGAATTTATAATTAACTAACCCGTGCTAACTTCATTTGGGTTCTCGCATTTTGACCTGGCCACGACAAACGCTCTTCCAGAATCGTTGACTTTGACTTTTCCGGGACATCCTTTTGAGTCACCATTTCCGCTAGACTAGGTTTAGATATCGCATAATCTCGAAGCGATGTGTCCTTCTTTTCCACAATTATAGCATACCTTAAACCTGCTGTGGGCGGTTTGGGGTGATATGTCCCTCTTTCCCACATTTGTAACATACGACCGATGGTCTTTCTCCTCCCTTGGAACCAGTTGCTACTGGCGCTGATGTCTTCACATGGTCGTTGTTGAATCTCCTCTTTTTAAAATCTCCTCCCGACTCGCTTCTATTTTCATGGCCACGATTACCACCGAGTGGTTACCGCTTTGTCCGTATTCTTCTTTCTCCGTGGTTATCGTTATTACGATGATCGCTATCTTCTAGATGATCCTCGGTTATGGTCCCTCGGTTGAACGTACTCGTTATCTCGCTTCTAACAAGTGAGCCCCGTTGACAACATCTCGAATAGAGAGAAAATTTATGAGAAATGAGATATCGGCGTATGCCGGGGTTTCAAACCTCTCGAAACATCCGCATCACACGTTCCTCATTCTCCACCAAATGAGGTGCAAACCTAGATAACTCCATGAACTTCGCCTCGTCTTTGGGACACGTCATGTTATTTCGCTCGGCCTAATAAACTCCACTTCCTTCATATAGCCGAATAATACTTTCGAGGAAGTACTTGTCATTGAACTGCATTTCAAACGTCTCCCATGACATGTTGAAAGTGACTAGATGGGTACGCTTCTACTGATTCCCACCCGATGTCGCCTCGCCACGGAACATAAAGGTGGCGAATGGAACTTTCTGTTCCTCCCGCATCCCAAGACATCGAATATCTTGATAATTTGTTTGACCCACGCCTCGCGCCATAATCGGATCCGGCTTTCCCCGAATTTTGGTGGTCCCAACTCTTTGAGGCTGCTTGGGTTGTGACCACCGTGAATTGCTATCATTTCCTCCTATATTTTGAACAAGAGTCTCCTAAATCGATTTTGCATGAATCGCAAAAAGCTTCTAAACATCCCCTCGCTCATCATCCGCTTTCATTGGTTGTTGTTCATGGGAGGTACATTGCCCGACTGTTGCACGTTCTCCTCGTTGGTAAATACATGCATCTCCACGGTCTCATTTACTCCTTTGTTAATATTCTCAATCGACATTCTCAATCATCGTCATAAAATAAGGGTTAATTAAGGAAATCAATATATCACATAATATCCCTATATACTAACTAACTAACAAATAAGCTTAGGTAGGACACACTAGCGAAGGATTTACTCGCTCTCCCTCCTAGTTCTATTCCCCGATCTCTGCCAGAGATCATATCCCTAAGCTCTGATACCAACTGTGACGCCCCCAAAATAAGTCCATTCCATCCAACCCATTCTGAGTCTCCAAATTTGATAAAAATTTCCAACCAATATTTCTAAGATAATGATATTGAAGAAATAATATCATTTTCGAATAAAATAACATCCCTTACCTCGAAAGATCAAGATTTAAATTTAAAACACTTGGGATATAGGCTATGACTTGAACTTGCACCGTATAGTAATACTCAAAGTATACTCAAAATACTCACATGAATACGCTCGATAATATAGAGAGAAAAACTTCATTTACGGGGTGATTTTCAATTCTAACCTAAGCACCCTATTTATAGGAAAATGCTTAGAACACAAAAGGTAAAATTTAATATAATATTAATATAATTATAAAAATTTTCCTTAGCCCACCTTTTGGTCAAAACACCACCCACACATGTTAATGATGTCCAAAAAAATACAAAAACCGTTTTTCTTAACAAAAATAATTTAAACTCCAAAAATCAATTCACACCCGATATACCAAAACTTCAATAATTCATAATAAATTGCCCTTTTATCAAAAAATTCTAATCTCGCGTGCTTTTATAGAAAATTCAATTCTCTACAACTTTGCAGAAGAAAGTTTTTCCAAATTCCAAACAGAAATTAACCAAAATCCACAAACGGACGATTTTACATGCTATAATCAAATTTCTGTCAATAAATGGGGTCCACCGACACACAAAACATGTGTTAATCATTTAATGCCACGTAAAATACTCTTCCTCCTCATATACTCATATATCCCACATTTATTATAAAAATATCATAATTAATATATTATTAAAATAATATATTTAAATGAATTATTTTATCGAGAAAAAAGATAAAATATTAATTTTCAACAATTGTCATTTTTAAAATTTTCTCCATCTATATCCACATAAAATCAATATTTTCCTCATCATATAAATTAATAATTAATTATTCACAAATAATATTACAGAATCACAAGATCGGCAACGTGCCGCTCCCCCGGAAAGAGGGGCTTTCAATAAAGATTTCTCCTCTTCTTTGGCGCCGCAATTAGGTGACCAAACCTCTCCTTAGACAGAACTTTCTAGACATTTCCAATAATGTTATCTAATAATATTATTAGGATAATATGAATTATTGCTTCGATAATGAAAAATACGTGTAATGACAATTATTGAAACAACAAAGAATATAAAATATCAACGCAAAGAATTATTAAATCAATAAAATCTTCGAAGCGATAATTATCGTAACAATTATTAAGTAGTGCCTTCTTACGTAAGAATCAATAATTGGTGCAATACCGTGGTGCTCTTGTTCAACAACGCGTATTAGTGTGTTTTAACCACCGGGTATTCCAATAAGATTAATTCAGAATAACCACGCCGTTATTTATAAACAACTTATATTTGTCGTTTTCTTCATCCAATCGCTTTCCGTTATGGGACCCACAAAAGAAAGCTACTGGCGTGCATTGCGAATATTCCTGACAAAGATTGAATATTCCAAGACCAAATGAATATTTTATAACCACTTGCTTATTCGAAATATTTGCGTATTTTACCCATAACTATCCACATTAATCAAATCCACCCTTACTATTTCAAAATAATAAATAAAGGAAATTCCTTTTTATTTAAAAAATTTCGGGGTCTTACAAAAAATTTGACAGACTTTTCTTTTAGTGAGATTCCCGACATCGTAACTTCTTTGTTATAAGTCCGATTTGGCCCGTTCAAGAGCCTACAGTTCACAAATCACGTACTCTACGTGGTCATGCAAGAATTTTATCTATTCGACTTTGTTAGCTAAAATGTCACCTATTAGTTCCTTTTTAACGAAAACAATAAACGTTCGTGGACGTTCAACGCTCATTTCTTCGTTCTAAGTCGGAATCCGGCCATTTTCGAGTCCGCAACTCTATAATGACAAATATGACTTGTCTCCATTGAAAACCAATGTTTCCAAGCTCAATATCAAAATTCGACTTCCATTCCGAGAATTTCACGAATTCGACGATCGTCGTCTAATCGTGTGAATTGCGGCGAAACTTCGTTACTTGAGATTTTTAAACCATTTCACTTGGATTCAATCCATTATACTATCATCTTGACATACATGCTTTGTTAACTTATAAACATGATAAGGTATTACTAGTTCATTGTGAATTTATAACTTATGAAAATATCAATTACTTATATTTCCATTTCTCATAACTTATGACTTCTTTTCTCATGATTTCCTATGGCTTCAATCTTTTAACCACCATCCTTGCTTCTTATTATCATACCATCTTTTTAAGAAAATATATGAAAAGTTCATATAAGTTCCTTATGAATTCATAACTTATTATTGGTTTGGATTTCTTATTCATTACGTATATGGCTTATTAAGACTTAAGCCATTTGATTCATCATTTCAACCCCTTCTTAGCATGTTTGTTCTACCAATACCCCCTTCTCTATCAATGGAAGAGAGAAAGAAACATGGTTTAAGATCACTTACTTTTGAATAACACTTGGTAAATCTTTAATCTCCTTCTTGATTCTTGAACTTCAAATTTTAACTTGCTAGCTTATTCTCACTTACTCTCTTTAACCAATAAGCTATAAGTTATAGGTGGAAAGGCTAACAAAGAAAGTCTAACTTTATACGTGCTTATTCTCTCAACCAAATAAGTTGTTTAGCTTGAGAGGAGTTGGATGAATTTTGAACAACCAACAAATGAATGCAAAGCTCTCTATTTATAGGCATCTCAAAGTAAGGGTAGATTAGTCATTAAACCCTCCACCTCCTTACTATTCATTACCTTGCCCTTAAGTAAACTTGGCTACCACAACACTTAGCCTCTAAGTTATCTTGCTCCCCACTTAAAATACTTGGTCATTACAACATATATCCAATACTTGATCACCACATTTACTTAACCCTTAAGTATTCTTGCTAATCACATAACTTAGCCACTAAGTTACTTCCTCATCACTTTGAATCACCCATGGGTTGCTCCATGGTTCTTACCCATTGGATATTTACATTGGGCCTTAGCTTAATTAACTTACTTAATCATTGGGCTTGCACATTAAATTACCTTGGGCTTGTAATTAAACAAACATTGGGCTTACATTAATAAATTCACATTGGACTTAACCATTCAATACTTGGGCTCACATAATACTTAACAAATCCTACCAATTCTACAAATTCAATACATTGAGCTTAAAGCCTTTACAACGATAATCACGTATTCATCTCGTATTCCCCTCAGATATTTATTCAATATATACGATATACCATCATTCATACGCACTCAGTATAATACCTTGTATCATACTCAGTATTTCTACCTCGCATAATACCTACGTATTATACAATCATCGCTTAATTCATTAATCGCATTACATTTCCTTCTCGTAAATCATTTCCCTTAAACGTTAGGTTTTAAGTCCACAGCCAAAATATTACGTTTTTCATAACAGAAATATTATTGGATATTCCATCTCACCTCGATATTCTATCGTTACGTATTTCTCGAAAATTCAAAAATAATTCCCGAGCAGAAATACATGAATAGTGTTTTTCGGAAAATTTCTTGGAAAGCTTTTATTTTCGTCTTGAAAATTCAAACACTTTAATTCTACCACGTAGCCAAAATCCTACTATGTTTTGACATTTCTAGGTCATAGAACGACTTTCGATTAGCTTGCTCCATAAATAATCAATTAAATTCATTTAATCAAAATAAAAATTTAATTCTCAAAAATCCAATTTTTCTCGGGCGTTACAAAAGTTGTGCTTAACCGCATTAGAAACCCTAACCCTAATTTTTGGAAAAAGGGATTCAATAGAAAATATAATTAAAATAATTATATTAATGAGAACGCGTGTGTATCGTTTAGAATTTTTGATCAATGATTGACCAGGATAAGGTTTAAAATTATAAACTCTAATAAGAGATTAGAAACCCTAATCTCTGGATTAGAAACCCTAACGTACCGTTAGAAACCCTAATCGAAAGCCGTGAAACCCTAATTTCATATTCGGGAATCCTAAAACCCTAATTAGGAAACCCTAATCCTAATTGGGAAGCCTAATGTGTGTATTAAACTTTAATATAATTAGAAAACCCTAATTATATTTTAGTTATCTTAATTTCTATTTTACAAACCTTAATTGTAATTTAGAAATTTTAATTTTTATAATAAAAACCCTAATTTGGAAATTATAGAAACTAATTATGTAAAACCTAAGGGTTAGGACCTTAGGGTTAAACCCTAAGGGTTTGAACAAATTCCAAGTATGCCATTAAAAATAAAATACAAATGACCAAAATACCATTTTTCATTTCTTTATTTGGTAACTTGTAATTTTTGCCAAGACCTTTAGTTGTTGAACAACTATGTTGACTTTGTGAGACAATATATTAGTCTCCAGCCGAATTTGATCAGATCTAGTAACAACATAAGCAATATATATAGATTTCGGAGAGACAAAATCATAAAAAGCTAGCCATTTTCTCTTGCTCTCACCAACTCCTCTCTCACTAGAAGTCTCGAATTTATCAAGTAAATCGGTCTCATTAATAGCCCTAGATCAACTAATAACTGATTGAAGAGCAAAGATCAAAATCTAGAACATAAAGGTATAAACCCTAAAATCCATTTTTGATCATGTATGCTAAGACAACTTTTGTGTTTTTGTGTTTAGATTCTTGCTAGAGGATGTTTTATGTTGATCTATGATGATCAAACATATATCCATAGCATCAAAGTGCCTTAAAATGGTGTTTTCAAAATCTGTCCAAGAACAAAATTTATGGTCCGACAAGCTAATTTCGGGAGGCATGATTCTTGTTCATTTGTTGTTTTGATGTTTTATTGTTTGGATCGTAGCTTTGTTATGTTGTCTTTAATCGCAAGTTGAATCCAAAGAGTCATTTATTGTCTAGATCGAAGTTATTCGTGGTCAAACTTGAATTGACGAGCATGACCATGAACTTTCTGGGTAACCCAGAAAGTGTAAGATCAGCGTCTGACAGCCTTTTGGACGGCTCCGATCTGACATCTTTGATTCTTTTTTAGGGTGGTTTTGTATCGAGCTTGTAGCCTGACATTTGTATTGTACATGTATGGCTTCATATCATTTATATAATCAGTAGATTGATCGGGGTAAGTGGTCAAACTAGGCCATAAGGCCATGACTTTAATTTCTGGAAATTCCAGAAAAGCGTATGAACACTTTTTCTGATAGACTTTTGTGACGCCCCCAAAATTAGGTATACGTCACCCATCTTGGGTCGCCACTTACATGGTACATAAAGTCAAATACAACTTAATAATACAACTGTCGTGTACAATACGACAAAACATAAGTTGTGAGTTTTAATCCAATTATTGTCGTCTAGACAATATTCAAACTCAAATTCAATATTATTACATTTATTTTCCACTATTTCACTGAATAGTGAGGACTACTAATGCTATCATCTGGTCCGTCACTCCGTTCCCCGACTAGTCCCTACTACGTTCTCATTTCCTGAAGATAACAACAAAAGTAAAAGGGTGAGCTCAACTAGTCCAGTAGGAAATATTATGACTAAGATAATGCAGAATATATTATCGTTAGCCTTCAACAGTGTTAAACTGATACAATATAACAACCATCAAGTTTAACTTCGGTGAACAAGCAATCCATTTAAAGAGTCAAGTAGAGAATAAAATCTACTATCTTTTATGATTTAAAAGGTTTTTCATCATTTTATCATTTGGGACTCGACTTAATAAATAATCCACATCATCGAATCACCCTTGCACTATGGCCAAGGATATTCTTTAGTATCACGACCACAATTATCCATGCACTACGGGCCAAGAATATTTGTGTATTCATTAATGGTCATGATCATGCCAACAACTCGTCCATCATCGCACTACGGGCCAATGAGGACTTTTACAACATCATTTGTAACATTACGGTCATGATTATTACGAATAATCCCCTAATCATAATCATACCAAGTCCATCTATGCACTATAGGCCCAGATGACTTTCAACAAAATATAAACATGAGGATGATGACAATGACATAAGAATTCAATAAAAACAAGTTCAAGAATTATTTTATCCAGAACTAATAACGTCCAAATTGTCAACACGAATCTTTGCTTTGTAGAGTAAAATTCAAGAATGCTTAGAAGAATATTTCCATGAAAAGATATCTTTGGATGAAGCGCAAATATCAAGGATATTCCACTAATTTCATGGAGTATAGAAGTCAAAACTTTAACCAAATGAGTATAATAAGGAATGGAATAACAAAAGAAATCACCTGTGCATGCGATAGATCGAAAGACAAAAGTTATTCCAATGAGAATAATAAATAACGGAATCGGTCCGGTAAACGCGCGCATGATGTGATATTCAAATGTAATAATAAAGCGAGAATCAAGTCCGCGTAGAAATGCATGCAGACGAGGATATTCAGCAATGTAATAATAAAGATAGAATCAGTTAAGCAGTAGAAACGATAGGCGAGGATATTCCAATGTAATAATAAAGACGAAACCAGGTCCGGCGTAGAACGCAAAGATAGGATGTTCTAACAGAATGATAAAGAATGGAATAACGTACATAAGAATTTCACCAAGTATAGGGTAGTTCACAGATATCTGAGTTATTCCAATAGAATAATAAGAATGGAATAACAGAAGTTCTCTTCATAGATAAGAAAGAAATAATACTCCCTACCTTGGAAAAAACTGGATATTGGAATAGTGAGGTAGCAGATTTCTCTTCTTCTTTCTCTTTGTAATAATCACTCTAAAGCTTTTGTGAATTGGTGAGAAATGAAGGAAGAATGAGCTTCTATTTATAGGAAAATATAGTTTCGATAATTGCAGGTTTTGGGGCTCGAAAATTACAGTACAATACCTCCAACGTTTCTTTCATTTATAATTTAGTCCTGCAAGTATTATCAATCTTACACCAACTCCCCTAATAGTAAATAATGTGAATCAATAGTTCAATCATGTGAATCAATAGTATAATCATGTGAAAAATACGAATTTCAGTATAGTACCTCCATTTATACCTCAATTTTTAATTTAGTCATGCAAGTATTATCAATCTTGCGCCAACTCCCCTAATAGTAAATAATGTGATTCAATAGTACACATATGTGAACAAATAGTTATATAAGCATGTAAATTAGTAGCAATTAATTGCTTCATTTATCAGATAAATTACCCGATTTATCAACATAACCCCTAGACATCAATTATCATCGGAATAAATGTCAATTTTCACTAACACAAACAATTCCAACATAATAAAACTATTTTATCAAAATATAAATTTTGAAATTTCGAAGTTTGACTTTTCCGAAAAAGTCAACTGCTGACTGACTTTGACAAATAGTGAATCCGAGAAAAAATTGTGTTTATAGACTATTTTTACTAATTTCATCGTTAGGACTCAAATATCATGTCGCGTCTCCAAATTCAACTCGAACAAAATTATTATTAATATTATAACTCACAATATTTATCAACCAGGTCGTTCCCAGGAAAGAGTGGGCTTTCTAATAAGGATTTCTCCCTATTGGCGTGCAATTAGGTGACCAAACCTCTCCTTGACAGAACTTCTAGACATTGTAAATATTGCAATTTATAATATGAATAACTTTGTCGTCTCAAGTATTGATATAATAAAAAACATTTTATGCAGATAATACTGTGACAATAATTGAATCAATAATATGATAGATATGATGCAAAGAATTATCGTAGCAATAATTGAGTATAATCGAGTGACTTCTCACTTAAGCATCAATAATCAATACCGTGTGCTACTATGCAACCACGCGCATTACTTTACTTTTAATACTGGGTGTTTCAACAGTTAACGGTAAAACTTCCGCCGTTATTTTCATAAAGTATTTTTGTCATTTTCTCAATCCGACAATAATTCCGTTGTGGGGGTCCACCAATGATTGTGTCGTTGTACGAATATTTCCTGTTAAAACGAATATTCCCCCACCAATCGAATATTATATAACAACTTGCGTACTTTGTAAAATTTGTAAATATTACCCACAACAATAACATTATATCAAATTCACATCATAATATTCAAAAATATATTTCGAGAAAATTTAATCTTTATTCAAAAAGTTAGGGTCTTATAACTTTGACCAAGTGATACATTGTGGATCTGTTGTTTTTGGACTGAGATCTTGACATCTCGTTGTTCCTTGTCAATAATACTACATGTATGAATACTAAAATCACCAAAACAATGATCAGAACCTAGATTAATTTATCTTTGGGAAGTAACCAAATGAGGTTACGGGTTTCGGGAAAACCTGGGAGTTGTCGGATGATTGTGTTTAAGAGGCTAGATCTCTTTGTTTGTGATTTGTTTTTGAGCAAGATAAGGATTGATCATGGTAGTATTACATGTCCACTACATGACCAAAGTTTAAGTTAGCCCGGGATCGAATTTAAACCAGAAGTTAAGGCGATTGACGTTGACACTTTCAGATCGCCGATCGTCGTTGTTCTTGAGGCTCAAGAACACCAACAATGACGCTTAGTGTCATTTATAGGCAATTAGCTGACGGTTTTGAATTATTTTATTTTCCGAATATTCCGAAATTATTTAAAAATAGAAATAAATTATAAAAATTACTAAAATGGTTTTAAAAATCATTTTAAATTCGAAAAATAACTTTTAATTATTTAGGACATTTTTCTTTAATAATTATAATTATTTGAATAAAATAATATCTAATTTATTTAATTAGTATATTAAATAAATTAGAGAAAAATGATTTAATATTATGAAAAATCATTTTAAATAAGAATAATGTATTTAAAAATATTTTGAGTTATAAAATGTAATTTTAATATTTTTAGAGAATTTTCATTAATAAATTAATATTAATGATATTAGATTTATTTAATTATTAAATTAAATAAATAAGTTAAAAATAATTTTATTGATTTAAAAATCTTTTAAATAAGAATAAAGTGTTAGAAAATATTTTGAATTATAAAATATAATTTTCAATATTTTGGAGAATTCTCATTAATAAATGAATATTAATGATAATAGATTTATTTAATTATTATATTAAATAAATGAATTAAAAATAATTTTATTAATTTAAAAATCGGAAAAATGATTTAAAAATATTTTAAGTTATAATTAATGACTTTTAATATTTGGATAATAATTTCATTAATAATTAGATATTAATGGTTATGATTTAAAATGATTTTAATTATTTTAAAATCATTTAAGTAGAATATTGATGATTTAAAAATATTTGAAGTTATTAAAAATAACTTTAATATTTTGACAAGTATGTTATTAATATTTTTATATTATTAAATATTAATAATGATAAGATTATTTGATAATTAAATCATTTAAAATGATTTAAGTATTTGAACAATTATTATAAATTATAATAATTTTTATAAATTATTAAAAGATTAGAAAAATATTATAATCGATATTTGACTTATCTAAAATAATATTGAAGCTTAGAGACCAAGTTTAATTGACAATCAATGTGTTAATTATCGGATAGGGTGACCGTAACACGAGAATGGAATAGAAGTCCAACTGCATAGAACTAGTTAGACTTGTTAAGTGTTTTTATAGGTTATAAACACTATTGTGGCTATGTGGTAATGTGCCTAGGAGAAGTTTGACTGTAAAATGCAGTGTTACGTGTTATAAATAATTGTGCTAATTGTGAGACCGACATTATTGGTTATAGGTCTTTCAAACGCAGATAAGTTTATTTTGTAGCTGTAATCAGCGGAGAAGGCAAGTTTTCTAACTCAACCTTGAGTTATATTCATTCAATTATTATAATGGTTAATTATTGCTAATTATACCATGTCCAGGGAATTTATTGTTGATTATTCGCAGTTAGTGCATGATTAATAATTCAAATTGAATTACTGATTCAGAGAATATACATTTGTAGAATAACTGTTGTTGGATATATATATATATAGAAGATAGAATTGACAGTACAGATAATTCCTGTTTATTGTCAAATTATGTTGAGAAATGTTTTAGCTAATTATTCTGGCCAGACGAACATTTGTTAGAACTTGATAGATTCGATAAGAGAATTCAATTGTTATTGATAGATCGATGCCAATTATTTCGGCTAGATCGATAAGTAAATAGAAATTGAAATCATTAAATTTTGTTGTTAAATCAAATCTTGATTCTGAGACTGAGAAGAACAACCTTTTATATAAAGGGAACATTTTTAAGTCGTATATTCGACCATTGCGCGTGACTTAAGTATTATGCATAATATAGGGTACAAGGAGTTGGCCGGCTCTAAGTACTTGCAGAGGGGTATGATTTAATCTTTATGGTTATGTCGATACTCTGCAGTATGTATCAAAGTAAATCTTTGATAGATATCCGAGAAAGTAGAAGTTCTAGATCCAATGGATCACTCAGCATAAATAAATAGTCTGTCTTATTGATTCATACACATTTATTGTATGTCTTAACTTGCGGGGTAAACGTGTTGCTCACCCTTGCTATAAATAAAATATTTCAGCTAGGAACGAAGAGGCCAGCGGGTCAAAGAAGAACAAAGGCAAGGGCAAGATGCTGGAGTAGTTATAAAGAACTTATTATTATGTTATATTTGTAAACCCTTTTTGTTTATCTAAGGGGTATGTTTGTAATTTTAAGGTTAGCAAACCTGGGACTTATGTATTAACAACATATGTTAATGAGTTATGTATTCCTATTTATATTTAAATGGGTAGTTAGATGTTATTATATTGTGGATCGTGAACACCAAACTCGGGGGTCGGGTAACCCGGATTTGGGGGTGTCACACTTGTGTCTTATTTTTAATGCTTGTTGAATGTTTAAGTTGTGGAGTGTGCATATTATTATTAACAATCGACTGTGCGAACTTATTTGAGCTATGATTAGTTAGGACGGTTGGTCTCCACACACACACATAGAATGGATCGAATACAGTCTTATGCTTGAAATTGAATGAACATTTATTCATATCTGTGTTTGCCCTATTCTCTGGGAGTAGCTATGATCGAGCTTTGAAGCCATGATATTACTTTACTGTTTTATTTTTCTTTCGCGTGTGTTTTTTTATTGTTAATGTTGTGTTAGATAGTTTGCTCAAGGACAAGCAAAGACTTAAGTTTGGGGGTATTTGATGAGTGGAATTTATACCAGCGAATCAGATACTTTATGACTTAAATAGTTGCATGTTCTCGTAGATTTTATATGATTATAGTGGTATTGTGCTTAATCGATGCAATGCAGGGCTTATCAGGTGTTTTCTAGCATTCAGGGGCAAAACGGTTATATTTATAATACTCGCGCCGCGACTCCTATGCCAAGCCTATTGGCCGCGTCGCAACGCCACCTCTTGGTCTAGCCTGATGTCACCATGGCATCGCAGTGCCACTGACCCTATATGGAGAGCTTCGGTTTCTTTCCTATACACGTGAAATGCATATACCACCCTTAAGTCTTTGGTTGCATACACAGTAGCGACCTCAAGTCCAAAGCGGACTTGACTCGATTTTGACCTAGCTTAAAATGAAAGGCGAATATAACACAGGAGCTAGCCTCTGCATTTGATATATCTCAAAGAGGAGACCACATAATCATATAGTTAGTTTTAGCTTAGGATAGTTTTCTTTTGTATTTTCTTTCTAGTTCAAAGTTGATGTCTGTAAATATAGATTAGGTAGATTAGGGAGAAGTCTGGCATATCCTAGGAGCGACAAGAGCAATGATCTACACGGATTGGAAAACTTGATTTGAGCGGAATACGTGGATATTGAAGGGCTTTGACAGAATTTCCTCTTATCCACTTATTTTTTCTTTGATTTTGTGTTGGGTAAAATCTAATTACGCACAACACGCAAGTATACGTGGTAAACAAGTAATAAAGTGAAAGTAGAGTATCGTTCCCACGATGAATTATTTAATAAAATCACCAAGTACTAACCTGTAACCAACTCAATCTTTTTTAAACGAATGAATTTCAATTTATAAGTAAACTAATTTTAATTACCACTAGTTAAATTAAGATTACGGAGATTTAAGATCCCAACTTCACTTATTGCTTTATTTAACTTAACACACTTCTCATCAATTATTCTTTATCCTGAATTGTTAATCAAGAACACTAAAGCAGATAAAACCACCTCTCGATGCATAATACACATACTCACTTAAATCCACAGATGATAGAATTAAGCAAGACACCCTAATTAACTAATCCACTATATCTCTATATAAATTACAATTAAAAAGAATTTAAAGCACAAGTTCTCTATAAGATTACATATGGCGTAAAGGCATATCTCTATCCTAAATACGAATCATGAATTCCATCTATGCAGAAATCACAAACACATGCTATCATGATCAAATCTAAATCTATACTTCATCTCTCGAGTTCATATAGATTATCACGGTAATTGTTAGCTAGGCAATTAAGCAATTAAGTTCAAATCACAATATACAATCCTCACAATAGAACATAATAATTGATAGCGAAGCAAATTAAAATAAACTACACAATAAGATCCATTGTAATCTCAAATAAAGAATTAGTTCATTATTATTGAATTAAAACTAAGAATCCACAATTGAATAATCATTAAAAGATAAAGATAGAAGAATATAAGAAGATAGAATCTGTTGTCTGCAGATTAGATTCTAGCTCTCTCCTTGCTCCTACTTTGAATCTTCAATGGTATCCAAGTTGCTTCAATCTCCAACTCTAATAAGAACTAGTGTTTTTTCCTATTATACTTTAATCTCATCTAATGGAATTTTTCAAACAATCCTATATATCCTCTCTTTTTTGCCTCTCTTCATGTATTTATAGTTCTAACGGATACCCTAGTAAGTTAGGCAACTAAGAATCATATTTTAGCTCAAATTGGACACCAAATAACCCAAATCAGTTGTCCCTTTCGCGATCACAAGCACCACACACTTGTTCCTAGGCCATTTTGGGCACGCGCCCGCGCCATCAGAGAAGACATTTTTTGGTGGCACGCTACCAAGACTGCTCCTAGCGCGGTCTACGCTACTATGTTTTCTGCTGCGATGTCCTTTGGTAAAACAGACATAACGTTTGATCCACTAGGAATTACAGGGCCTGCCACCTATCAAATCGAAGATATCAACGAGATCTATAACTTTCAGTCATTGAGAATTGACAGATTCCGTCTGGCATAAGGCGGAAATCGAGCTTGAAATAGATGTTATGTAAATGGCAAGCATGACAACTCTTAACTTTGATCTTTGTTGATAAAAAGGCCATAACTCTCACATCCGAACTCCGATTGGGATGATTCAAGATGTTTTGGAAAGCTAAGAAGTAGAGCTACAATAAAATCTAAGTTCCAAGCCAAGAACATGCATCCCACTTGGTGTTAAAAGCCTTGCAATCTTCTCTTCTTGCATTTGCTTGCATATTTTTGTCCAAAAGATGTTTGAATTGCTTTTCCTTACTTCCTCATGCCAATGTTGTGCCATAGCCACAAAATAACATAACATGTATGAAATGCACACACCATGCATCCAAAGTAACTACAAAACATAGGTTTAAGCAACTAATTCAAGTAATAAATACCGGATAAGTAGGTATAAAACCTACTTATCAAATACCCCCGAACTTAAATAGTTGCTTGTCCTCAAGCAAAAACACAAAACAATAATGATATGCAATGCAACTAATCTACATACCTATGAATCCAGTAGTAATGACATAAACAAGTCTATTCAATCGGCCTTAGAGAAATCAATAAAACATGATATTACATCATATCAAACACAAATCATTAACTTCTCAATCAATCATCAAATCTTAGACTGTTATCACTAATATAGTGCGTGTGTGCTCCACAACAATGTTAACTGATATAAAATCACATTTAACACATAATAAGTCTCTTCGAAGGCATCATACAGTGTAAACTCAAGAAATCCAAAAACAAGCTAGATCCAACTAAAATTAAATAATTACCAATATCGAGGGTCAACATGGGATACTTATGCTTCATTTTTCATCTACAGGGGCTTTTTGCTCTTATTTCTCGTTTTATTCATTTTTTTTATATACACATAGTTATGCAATGTCTTATTCCCTTAGGCTTTTTAATGCTACCTTAACGAGCTTTCGACCAACGACTCCCAGACCATTAAGACCTTAGGGCGCTAGGTGTAAAGACAATCCCCTCGGGCTTACTTACTCAAGTAACAAAGGCCACAAAACTAGACAAGCACGCCACGGTGTTTATTTATACTTTTTATTTTTCATTTTCTTTTTTTTTTCTTTTTCTTTTTTTATAGCTTATATACCCCAAATATTCCCCCAAACTTAGGTTCTTATCTAACTTTAGCCATCACTACTTATTCTTGTCATTCTTTCATTCAAACTAGCATTATCCTTTAGAGTCCCATTATGTATCAATTTAAACTCAATCAATCAACAAGTTGTTTTTACTGTGATATCCTTATTATACCAGTTTCAAACAGAAAAAGACTCAATTCATAACAAGAAATCACATCAAAGCTCTAATAGTCAGTACTATACTTGTCTACCCAATTCCAATCTCATCATTGGCCAAAATAAACTGTAAATATCAAACAGCTGAACTCAAGCAAGATGTACTAAATGTTATATAAATATAGTAAACTAACTACTAATTTTTCAATTTTTCAAAAAAAAATTCCAAGAAACTGAATGCAAAAACTAAATATAACTATATGAACTACAATGTAAATAACTAACTATATGCAATACGACACTAAAATGCCCCCCAAACTTAAACTAGACATTGTCCTCAATGGCTGAAATAGAAAAAATTAAAAGAGAGAACTTCCCTGAAAATACAGCATTTTCCTCGTTGTCTGCTAAGTTTGAAGAATAGGCTAGGCATATGGAATACATTGGGCACCACACTTGAATTTGACTTGAATAACCTTTTCATAATCTTTTGACTGTCCATTGAACCTCCAATACCTGCAATGAAGAGAGACAACATGGATTAGAATACCACTTTGGATTAGTAAGAGAACTTAATAAGAAAATTAATTCCTATCTACTAAATAAACTAGTAAAGCATATAAATATAAAAATTCTGGGTTTGCCTCCCAGTTAGCGCTTGAATTACAGTCTTTCAATTTGACTTTATTCGTCAACGCTATCCAATTCCTCTTCGATAATTGAGGAACCCTCCATCCATCGAAAATAATATGGCTTTTGGTAAGTTCCCATTTGTGATGGCCAATGCATCAAAGCCACCTAGCATGCTCTGATTTGGTATGATCTCAATCAAGAATGTCCCACAGCTAGGTGTTTTCTCCATTGTGTATGTGATCACTTTGGGGCATGGAAGCTTGTCACACACAATGAGCTCTTCGTCTATCTTCTCTGTCTCGTCCCACCATGGATTCAAAATTGTACTCGCTCTTTTTTCATCAAGAGCTTCGCTGAAAACATAACTACCAAGTGGGCATGCTTTTAAATCTGACTGACTCTTTGATCTTTGGTGGTGACCCATTTAGATATTCGTCGACCTCTATTTCATTATCCCCAATTGTCTCCACACTTTCGATATCTTGTGGCTCATCCAGTCGCATATTTGGTTCGGGTTCTCCGTCAATTTTGTCATCCATGTCATAAAGCCAAGTGTTTGGAGGAAGGTTTCTTACGGCTTTGGTCATTTGCTCTATCTGATCCGTAAGATTTTGAATTGACCTCTCTTGATTACTCATTTTCTCCTCATTTGCTGCTACGAACTTGGACAACAATTCCTCTAACCCTGAATTATCTGCCTCAGTTTCAGAAGACATGTATTGAGGACCATTAGTTGAGGTAGTGACGAGTTGTTCCATCCAATTATTAAAATTTTGGGTTGACAGCTCTTGGCTAATCCTCATCTCCTCTAGGCTTGTTATGCCCTTCAATATTACATCCCTCGGATTTGGCTTTTCATCTTGTGGCAATGGAGGTGGACATGAAAATTCTGGTGTGTATGATGGATTTGGA
Source organism: Panax quinquefolius (assembly GCA_020205615.1). Classification (NCBI taxonomy): domain Eukaryota; kingdom Viridiplantae; phylum Streptophyta; class Magnoliopsida; order Apiales; family Araliaceae; genus Panax; species Panax quinquefolius. The sequence continues at coordinate 67,905,654 of CM035165.1, read as the reverse complement.
GCGTAGTATTGGTCTTCATAATTGTAGCTCCATGACGAATCCGGGTGATACCCCCAATCTTGGTGATAATTAGCATATGCATAATCATTGAGGTAGTCACCCCCATATTGAACTGGTCCAAATCTGACGATGCATTGATGACTCAGATGATTTCCAGCACAATAATTACAAACTACTGCGATCTTTTGAATACGTTGGGCTGCAAGAACATCCAACCTCTTCGAAAGTGTTTCACTTCGTGCTGAAAATGTAAAAAAAGCATTGAGTCCATCAATTCTTGTGTCCCTTGGTTGAGTCTTACTCGTATATGGCCATTGATAATTGCATCCAGCCATGGTACCTTAAAAGAAAGAAAAATAGGAAGAGAATTAAATAAAAAGAAAGAAAAAATGTTTAAATTAAGACTAATTTGATTGAAGCTAATATTGGCAAAAATTATTAAACTAATTCCCCGGCAACGGTGCCAAAAACTTGTTGGGTAAAATCTAATTACGCACAACACGCAAGTATACGTGGTCAATAAGTAATAAACTGAAAGTAGAGTATCGTTCCCACGAGAAATTATTTAATAAAATCACCAAGTACTAACCCGTAACCAACTCAATCTTATTTAAACGAATGAATTTCAATTTATAAGTAAACTAATTTTAATTACCACTAGTTAAATTAAGATTACGGAGATTTAAGATCATAACTTCACTTATTGCTTCATTTAAGTTAACACACTTCTCATCAATTATTCTCTATCTTGAATTGTTAATCAAGAACACTAAAGCAGATAAAACCACCTCTCGATGCATAATACACATACTCACTTAAATCCACAGATGATAGAATTAAGCAAGACACCCTAATTAACTAATCCACTATATTTCTATGTGAATTACAATTAAAAAGAATTTAAAGCACAAGTTCTCTATAAGATTACATATGGCATAAAGGCATATCTCTATCCTAAACACGAATCATGAATTCCATCTTTGCAGAAATCACAAACACATGTTATCATGATCAAATCTAAATCTATACTTCATCTCTCGAGGTCATATAGATTATCACGGTAATTGTTAGCTAGGCAATTAAGCAATTAAGTCCAAATCACAATAGACAATCCTCACAATAGAACATAATAATTGATAGCGAAGCATATTAAAATAAACTACACAATAAGATCCATTGTAATCTCAAACAAAGAATTAGTTCATTATTATTGAATTAAAACTAAGAATCCACAATCGAATAATCATTAAAAGACAAAGATAGAAGAAGTTAAGAAGATAGAATCTGTTGACTGCAGATTAGATTCTAGCTCTCTCCGTGGTCCTACTTTGAATCTTCAATGGTCTCCAAGTTGCTTCAATCTCCAACTCTAATAAGAACTAGTGCTTTCTTTTATTCTACTCTAATCGCATCTAATGGAATCATTCAAACTATCCTATATATCCTCTCTTTTATGCCTCTCATCATGTATTTATAGTTCTAATGGATACCCTAGCAAGTTAAGCAACTAAGAATCCTATTTTAGCTCAAATTAGACACCAAATAACCCAAATCAGTTGTCCCCTCGCCGATTGGCGCACCCCATATTATTCCTAGGCCATTTTGGGCGCGCCCCGCGCTACTGTAGCAGACATTCTGGTGGCCCGACGCGCCCCACGTTGTTCCTAGCTTGGTCCACGCTACTCTATTTTTTGCTGCGATGTCCTTTGGTAAATCAGACATAACTTTTGATCCGCTAAGAGTTAAGGGGTATGCCACCTATCAAATCGAAGATATCGACAAGATCTATAACTTTAATTCTTTTAGAATTGACAGATTCCGTCCGGAGCAATGTGGAAATCGAGCTTGAAGTAGATGCTATGTAAATGGCAAGCATGACAACTCTTAACTTTGATCTTTGTTGATAAAAAGGTCATAACTCTCGTATCCGAGCTCCGATTGGGATGATTCAAGATGTTTCGGAAAGTTAAGAAGTGGAGCTACAATAAAATCCAAGTTCCAAGCCAAGAACATGCATCCCACTTGGTGTTAAAAGCCTTTCAATCTTCCTTTATTGCATTTGTTTGCATATTTTTGTCCAAAAGATGTTTAAATTGCTTTTCCTTGCTTCCTCATGCCAATGTTGTGCCATAGCCTAAAAAATAACATAACATGTATGAAATTCACACACCATGCATACAAAGTAACTATAAAACATAGGTTTAAGCAACTAATTCAAGTAATAGATATCGGATAAGTAGGTATAAAACCTACTTATCATATTGTAATCTATAAATGTTGTGTTTACTGGTACTTGTATTTGGTTCAATAGCTATAAACTAAATATTTTCTCTAAGGTTATAATGGAACCCTTTGTTATTTAAATTGACTGTATTATCTCTTTGGTTGGCACCATATGATTTGGTTTAATATATTTGTGCTTAATGATTGTCGCTAAGACATTAGTGATGATTTTGGTAATCTACATGATATTGATAGAAGGAATGTAGATTTATACCTAAATATATTGGCATGTGATTGTGGGTTTTGACTGCATAAGTTGTGCGTAGAATAGACATATCTCTATGCGCCACGTGCGACCTAATTGAGAACTTTTGCTTAAATCCATGTTATGATTAATTCGCATAGACATGTGTAGGATTGTATCTAGCTTGGATGTTCTTTTATGTTCTATTCCCTTTTGGGTGATTCTGGAGAGGATATGTTTGTGCATACCTCGACAGAGGTACATAAGCACATGTGTGTTCTCGGTCGACAAATTGTCGTGACCATTAAGACCAAAGAGAGTAGGGTAGCTAGTTTGATGAAACATAACACGCCAGGTGTTCGACAGAATGCCTATGTGGGGTAAAGTTGTGACCATAGCTTGAAATTCCTTAGTTTACCATTCGTTATCCATTTACTTGCTTTGTTAATTAGTTTTAACTAGATTAATCACACTTCCATTTACTGTTGTTCGAATAAGACTTTAGCGATACATAGTCGGTACTTGATAAATATTAGTGATAGTTTCTCGTGGGTACGACATTCTACTTATCACTGTATTACTTGTTAGACCGCGTATACTTGCGCGTGTTTAGTGATCGGTTTTCCGACCAACCCCCCTCCTTTTTCATGCACAAGATTCTCTTGGAAAAGGACTCAAAGCCAACAGTGGAACAGCAGAGACGGCTAAATTTGATCATGAAAGAAGTTATAAAGAAAGAAATTTTAAAGTAGTTGGATACAAGAATAATATACTCGATTTCAGACAGTACATGGGTTAGTCTAGTTCAGTACGTCCCAAAAAAGGGTTAGTCTGTTAAATCCTCTAGTTTTAATTTAGACTCACCATAAATTTTAATCACATCCTTAGTGTCGGTTAATTACTTTAAGATGTTTTTCACTGTCTTACAGTGATCTTCTTTAGAATATGACCGATCAATATCAGGTCTCGTACATTTCATTGCATACATGATAGTTACTCATGCGATCTCTCTTTTAGGAGTCTAAGGGGACTATTAAGAGAGATACACTCCAGAGCTCATCAACATGAGACATCTCTTGGAGTTTGTCATGTTAAACGACTTTAGCATCAAATGAATATGCATTCCTTGGTTTAAGTCGAGCATCCTCTTAAATCTATCTATATAGATTTGTATCCCCAATTAAGATACTCTTCCCAAATCATTCATAGAGGAATGTTTAGACAACTTTATCTTTACTGATTGTAGCATTAGTATATCATTCCTTATTCGTATTATATCAACATATAATACTAGGAATGTCACGACGCTCCCACTGACCCTTTTGTACACATAAGGTTCATTCTTGTTTTTGATAAAATCAAACTCTTTTGATTGTCTCATCAAAATAAATGTTCCATATTTGAGAAGCTTGTTTCAATCCATTTCTCTGAGTGTCTACAACTCTTACCTCATCGTATGTAACCTGGATCATCATCTTCTATGATATCGTACCTCATCATCATCATCCATGATGAATCCATACCTCCCGGTATCTTGATTACTATTCGATTTACTATTAGGTTTGTGGTACAATAGTTCTATCTCTGAGTTCCTCTTATTTGACTTATAGTGTTTTGTAGTTCTCGAACTCTTCAAGATCTATTATCCTCCCACCAGCCCCTTTAATGATAAACACGTTTATCTTAGAAGGTAGCGTGTTTCGCAAAAAACACCTTTTGCTAAGTAGGATTATAGAATATATACTTTAAAATTACTTTAGGATGTTTCACAAATCTATACTTTTCAAATCTTGTCCCAAGCTTATCCTTTGAAACCTTTTCACATAAGTTGGACAAACCATTATCTTAACGTACTTAAAATTAGGAATCATTCTTGTCCATAACTTTTATGGAGTCTTGTGGCCAGATTTTGAGGTTACCTTTTTCATAGATATAGAGCCATTTCTAGGGCATGACCATAGAAGGATACAGGAATGTCGATAAAATCATTATGGACCATACCATATCCAACAAGGTACGATGTTTCCTTTTAGATACATCAATCAAATATTGTGTATCAGGAGGCGTCCATTATGAGAAAACCATTTGAGATGATCTAGAAACTTATTGCACAAGTATTTATTCCTTGATCTAATCAAAGAATCTTAATACTTTTCAAATTAGTTTCACTTTTGAATTCTTTGAACATTTCAAATAATTCATACCTGTATTTCATCAAATATAAGCATTCAACTCTTTGAATGATCATCTCCTTTTCTTATACAAGTTTGTTCAATTTGCAAAATTATTTTCATATAAGTCAAGTACACAAAATCTATTAAGAAATATTCCAGTTCTATAAAAACATTATTATTATAAATAGAACAACAATTGTTCTTAAATATAATACCAAAAATTTTGTTGTCCAACAACAAAATGAAAATAATGTTTCTAACGAGAACTGGAATAAAATAATAACTTATTGACATAATAGACTTGTCCGTAGGCAATGATAAACAATAAGTTCTTGTGGCTAATGCAGAAACCTTTGCTTCATTTCTCACACATAGGATTACTTATCTTTGTTTAGCTTTCTACTTCTTCTTGGTCCCTTCATAAATATATATTTATGATAACCAAAGCCGGTATCCAATATCCAAGTAGAACCTTGACTTAAAAAAAAATTTATTTCAATCATGAACAAAAACTATATTTGTAACCAAAGCTTCACTAAGCTTCTTCTGGTTAGCTCTACAAGATGCTTCTCGCAGTTTCTTTTCCAGTGTCCAGGCTTATTACAGTGGAAGTAAAATCATTTGTTATCCGTATCAGTTTTGTTCTTATTATTCTTTGTTTTTGCCTTTCTATTTACCTTCTTTGAATCGTTCTTCTTTTCAGAAGATCATTTGTCCCCTACCAGTAAGACTTGGTCTTTCTTGGTTAGAAAGTGACTCTTAACATTTTTCAACATGTTAAGCAAATTAGCGAAGCTGATATTTAGCTTGTTCATATGAAAAATTCACAACAATTGTGAAAGGAGTCCAGGAGTGAGTGCAAGATCAAATCTTGGCTCAACTCTCCATCCATGACAAAACTCGTTGTCCTAATTGATCAATCAAATTGATTATGTTAAGGTCTTTTATCTGTATTACAGTGTCATCGGTCATTCTAGATCGGAAGAGCTCCATAGATATCTGATATCTATTAGTCCTACTTTCCTCACCATCAACTTCTTGATGTGCAAGAGTATAGTAAGAGCATCCATAGTTTCATGCTGACACTGAAGCTCGTTACTCATGGATGCGAGCATAATCCATTGAGTCAACTATGCATCATCCTGCCACTTTCTTAAAATAGCAATCTCTTCCTGAGAGGCAATGTCTGCAACCATTGTAGGGATAGGCGTATTAAGGACATAAAATAGCTTTTCAGCTGTGAGAACTATTCTCAAATTCCTTAAGCAATCCGTTTATTTCGGTCTGTTTAATTTAGCATCTAATATGGTATGCAGTGATAGTAATTTTAGACATTGTAAAATTTTATAAATGAATTTATAATTAACAACATTTTAGCATACATTCTTTTATTAATTACCAAAATAATTTAGGTCTTATTTTAAATTGGTATCTCCCATTATTTTCATCAAACTATATTACCCTCAATTTATATAGTTTGGCAAAATCTAATTAAAGATTTGCTAGTGAGAATAAGGATCTCATTTCAAATGTATATAGCCTTGTGGTGACACAACAAACTATATATAAATAAATAGGTAGACAACTCTTGTTAATTACATCATCATGTAACTCCTTTTATTTTGCCTCTTAGATTATTTTGATCAAGTGGTGGCACATCCGAATCAAAATTATATAAGTTAAGTCCAACATAGCACTTCCATATATTCAAAAAAAGAAAAACATTGTCCTTGTGGTGACACAAAAAAATAACATTGTTCAATTTTCTTTATAAGCATCAAATGTGATAAAATTAACATCTCAAAGAATTAATATAAGCCTTGTGGTGACACAACAAATTATAATAATTAATTGATACTCTATTATTTTTATCATGCTAGAAGGCGACGTTCGATATTCCAAATATCTTTGAACGCTTAGGACTTAATATAAAATCTTTGAGGGGTTTGTTATTAATTTGTCTCATCTTGTTTAGCGCGCATTCACATATATATATAAAATACGCGTCATATTAATCAATATGTGAAGCATGTTTGCATAATATAATATATATATATATATAGTATAAGCATGCACATATAGAATACTATATTCTACCCTAATTGATTATGGACTTTTATTCTAGTTTGGTTCACTAGAGCCACTAAGTGAACCAAAAGGTCAAACCCTAGGGGTGCAAGAATTAAAATTTAAATATAACTATTACATTTAAACCCGGGCTACATTACAAATGGGTCTTCTAGCACTCATTGCTCCTTGATATCCAATTCTTCAAAATTAATTCTAACTATTCCTATTACAAAACTATTTAAAATAAATAGAAACCTTGATCAGCAATCAAGGGGAAGTACATAGGAGGGAGTTAGAATTTACATTTAGAAAAAAATTAGACAAGACGAGGTACGCATACCCCATTTAATAAAATACATACATTCACGCATCCAACTGAAATAAAATCCAATCACATTGGTCAATAGTCCATAACTAATCTCATTTATTGTCATACACATCACCATATGCATCAATAAATAACATTCATCTCATGAATAATAAACATTCAATATATATATTGATATCGATTTAATGGGAAAATTTAGTTAGCATAAAATATAATTTTGAATCAAAATAAACTCCTTTATTTTAATCTAAATTTAAATCAAAATAAACCTCTTTTATTTTAATTTATCTAATTTTGAATAAAATAAACTATTTTATTTTAATCAAATTTTTAATCAAAATAAACTCATTTATTTTAATTAATTATGGAATCCAATTTCAAGTTAAAAAAATACTCCTTTATTAAAGGAAACACAGATTATCTTTCATATTCACAAATAAACTCATTTATTTTGAATAATATGAAATCTTATTCCATATCTAAATAAACTCCTTTATTTAAGGAAATCTGATTCTTTTTTTTTTTCACAAATAAACTCCTTTATTTTGAATAATATGAAATCTTATTTCATATCTAAATAAACTCCTTTATTTAAGGAAACATGGAATCTAATTTCAACTCCAATTAGGTATCATGGAATCCAATTCTAACTCTAATTAGTTATCATGGAATCCAATTCCAACTTTAATTAGTTAGCATGAAATTTAATTTTAAAATTAAAATAAACTTTTTATATTAATTATAAAATAATTAAGAATAATATAATATATATATATATATATATATATATATATATATCATATATGTTGTAACCTTATATATATAATATATATGATTACTAAGAATCCAATTTAATAAGTGAAGCACGTGAATCCATGCAGAAGTATGTTTTATTGAATCATAGCTTTATTTTTATTTTTTTAAAATAAATTTTATACAACAAAATTATATCCAATTAAATTGTTCTAAACACATATCAACATACATATCAAATCAAACAATTAATAATTCGCACAAAGGTTTGGCTTTGATACCACTGTTAGGTTTGTAATATTCATGAACGCAATCAAATTGCACAAATTAAGCGGAAACGTGATAAAATAGAGTTTTAAAATTTTACAAACCATATACCCGGATCATCCTATATGCACAATTATTAATTAAACAAAAATATGAAGAACAAGAATCATACCCTTGAAGATTCGAGCTTCCTTAGGTACAAGTTCACCTCCAATCTTTTTCGTGTTCAACTTGAATCCACCGGGTTTGGTTCCTTCCTTTGATCAACGTTAGCCACCCAAGTGTTTGGCCTCTAGAGGTGATCCACCAAGGAAGAAGAAAGATTCAAGAAGATGAGTATTTGACAAAACCCTAGTTTTTCTGTCTCTCATAAAACATGGTGTACTCTCCCAACTATTGGAATTACGTAGTCACGTGTTTTGTGAAAGTGTCAACCAACCTCACCCATAATAAGACTCCTCTTATTTATAGATGTAGGCAACCCTCCTTAACAATTAAGGAATTGGGTTTATTTTAATTAATTAAATTCCTTTAATTAATTAGACTCCTAATCTTATTAGGAATAATTAATTAAACTCTTTTAATTAATTAGTCTCCTAATACTATTAAAAATATTTGAGAGTACTTTTATTAATTAATTCCCAAACTTCTTTAGAATTAAATAATAATAATAGTAATAATAATAATAAGACTCCTCTTATTAATTTATATTTAATATTTTAAAATATTAAATAATAAATATTAAGCTATTTAATTTATTCTATCACCATAGATTAAATTAAATATACTTAACTTATTATTACGATTATACCATTAACTTCTTAAATAATTATTCTTCATTTTATGGTGTGACCCTTTAGGTTCTCCATATTAAATGGGTTGTGAATAAATCAATTAGAATAATTCTCATCTTATTTAAATAAATAAATTAAGCTATTATTTATTTAAATAAATAATATTTATTCTACAATAGGGATAAGCCTCCCTAGCGATTAACGACTTTCCAGATAATATAGATTTCAACATTAATCATAAAAGAACATTTGAGTAAATAGTTACTGTACAATTCAATCCCTCCACCATACAATGTCCTAATTAAATATAAGACATGGAATTATTGTCAAGTCTTATTTTATTTAATTATATGTATTTCGACTCTTAATGCACAACTCTAAATAATGCAAATTAGAAATTCCTTTCTAATTTTATTCTGCATTGGCCAAGGACTACTGATGTGACACCCCCAAAATTAGGTATACATCACCCATCTTGAGTCGCATGGATACATGGATGTAATTCAAATACAACTTAATAATACAAGCATAAAGTGTACAATACGACAAAACATCGATTGTGAGTTTGAATACAAATATTGTCTACTAGAGTATACAAACTCAAAAGGAGTCCTCATTACAATTATTATCACACTATTTCACGAATAGTGAGGACTAGTAATGCAAACATCTAGGATCATCACTCTATTCCCGACTAGTCCCAAATTTCGTTCTCATTTCCTTAAGAGAATAGTAAAAGAAAGGGTGAGCTCAACTAGCCCAAGAAGAAATATTATGACTAAGATAATGTAGAATAATTTATCATTAGCCTTCAACAACGTTGTTAAAGCGATAAAATATAACAAACATCAAGTTTAATAAAGAAGCGGAACAAGAAATCCATTAGAAAGAGTCAAGTAGGAATAAAATCTACTATCTTCTATGATTTAAAGGTTTTTCATCACTTTTATATTTGGGATTTAGCTTAATAAATAATCCACATCATCGAATCACCTTGCACTACTACCGAGGATAATCTTTATTATCACGACCACGAATTATCCATGCACTTTCTGACTTAAGATAATCATGTTTTCATCAATGGTCCTGATCATGCCATAAAATAATTCATCTTTGCACTACGACCAAAGAGAATCCATAGCCATAATCATACCAAAAACTGTCCATTAATGCACTATGGGCCAATGAGGACTTTTTCCACATCATTTGTAACATTACGGTCATGATTACACCGAATAATCCCTGGTCATAATTATACCAAGTCCATTTATGCATTACAGGCCACAAATGACTTTCAAAAAAATATAAACATGAGAATGATGACAATGATATAAGAATTCAATAAAACAAGTTCAAGAATTAATTTATTCAGGAACTAATAACGTCCAAAGTGTCAACATGATACTGCTTTGTAGAGTAAAATTCAAGAATGCTCAGAAGAATATTTCCATGAAAAGATACTAGATGAAGCGCAAATATAAAGGATATTCCACTAATTTCATGGAGTATGAAAGTCAAAACTTTAACCAACTGAGTATAATAAAGAATGGAATAACAAAAGAAATCACCATGTATGCGGTACTTCGCATAGACAGGTTATTCTAATAGAATAATAATTAATGGAACCAGGTCATGCGTAAAGCACAGACAGGATGTTCCAACAGAATAATAAAGAACGGAATAATAACAAAAATCACCATGTATGCAAAGATTGCATAAATGAGTTATTCCAACAAAATACCAATAAAGAGGCGGAACCGGGTCCGGTAAAACGCATGCAGACAAGATATTCCAACAGAATAATAATAATAAAAGAGCGGAACCGGTACAGAAATAAAATGCATGAGCGAGGATATTCCAACAGAATAATAAAGAATGAAATAATGAAGAATTTCACCAAGTATAGGGTATCCCGTGATACAAAAGTTATTCAATAGAATAATAAAGAATGGAATAATGAAGTTCTCTTCATGAATAAGAAAGAAAGAATACCCTTATGAGTACAACAAATAATATCCCTACCTTAGAAAGAAGAGTAATGGATATAGAAGTAGTGAAGTAGCAGAACACTTTTCTTCTTTCTCTCTATAGTTTCTCTCTCAGAGTTTCAATTGAATTCGTAAGAAATAATGAATGAATGAGCTTCTATTTATAGAAAAATGGATCATGATAAGAACTAACTCATGAAGCGGTCAGATTGATTTACTTTAATCGACGGTCCATATTTAAAACAAAATCTTTAAAATAAAATATAATATATTCTATTTATAATCTAATAAAACGAATAACTTTATAAAAGATTTTACTATGCAAACACTATACGCAGCACTATGCAAACACTATGCATAATAAAATATAATATATTCTAATTATAGAATACCTTTATAAAAGTATTATGTTTTATATAAAAAGATTTTACTATGCAAAACACTATCTGAGACACTATGCAACACTATGCATAATAAAATATAATATATTCTATTTATAGAATAACTTTATAAAAGTATTCTATTTTTTATAAAAAGATTTTACGTATCATTACATTAATAATACCAATAAAACAAAAGCGGGTGACTTATCACGTAAGCATCAATAATCAATACTGGTGTGCTACTTATGCAACCACGCGTATTCTATTACTTTACTACCGAAAGTGGTTCAACAATATTAGCGGTAAAACTTCCGCCGTTATTTTCATAAAATATTTTTGTCATTTTCTCAATCATACAATAATTCTGTTGTGGGGTCCACCAATGATTGTGTCGTTGCACGAATATTCCCTGATAAAGTAAATATTCCCCGACCAATCGAATATAATATGACAACTTGCATACTTTGCAAAATTTATAAATACTACCCACAACTATAACATTATATCAAATCCACACCATAATATTCAAAAAAATTATTTCGAGAAAATTAAATCTTTATTCATAAAATATGGGGTCTAATCTCCCCTCCTTATGAAATTTCGCCCTCGAAATTTACGTGACCTTACTGGTATCTTAGAAGAGGTGAGGATACCTTGACTTCACTTCAAATTCTAACTCTTGAGGTATAACCTTTGAGTGTTGAATACGAACCTTCTTATCCAAGATTTTAACACGTAGCTCCTCATACGTTAAATCTTCTGCTATCTCGTCCAGTTCTAATTAAATAATATGGTTCGGGTCGTCCACATATTTACGTAACATCGATACGTTTAAAACGTTATGGGCACGCGACATACTTGGCGGTAAAATGAGTCTATAAGCCAAAGTTCCTACTCGATCGAGGATTTTGAATGGGCCAATTAAATCGAGGGTTAAGATTTCCTCTCTTCGTTGATTCTTGCTTCTAGAATAAAGCCCTCTTGAACCTTCTTCTTCACATTTATCAGCTCTGGGTGTATAGCTTGAGCGGCTTTAACTTTATCGATTAAAGTCGATTCTACTCGTATATTCGTTATCTTCACTTGGGTTCCTAGAGTCTTTAACTCTATCTTCATCATTTGTAAGTCATACGAAATGGGCCTTTGTGTTAACAATATCACACTCATAAACGCATACGATCTTCTACTCAACACGTCAGCTACCACGTTCGCTTTCCCACGATGGTAGTGAATGGTACGATCGTAATCTTCAACAGCTCGAGCCAACGTCTTTGGCGCATGTTACGTTCGCTTTAGTTGAAGAAATATTTAAGGGTTTTAGAAATGGGTTTTTTACTGGGGTCAATACAAAATTCGATTTCACGCTCTAGGGGTAGGCTAAGAAGTCTTCAAGAATACGTCAGGAAATTTATTAACAATAGAAATATCATTCAAAATTATGACTCTCATCCAAGACTTGGATAAGACATCACATTGATACCTAGCAACTTGCCACCGTTATTCACAACGTCCCCTACGAAAAGTTCGACTTCGGTGCATTCCACACAAGGAAGTTAACAATGAAAGGACCGAGGTTCTTTACTTATGGCTTGATATGACAATGATTGACTTTAGTGGTTTGGTTGGTTGAATTCGCATAACAGGTTGGTTAGGAATATGAAAACTAACAACCTTACGAAAAGCATGATGAGTAGTTAACCAATCAATTCCTAAAATTGCATCAAAGGCAAGTATTTTCAAAGAGACAAGATCGACACGTAACGTGAAAGTGTTGATTTGAACAAGATTTATTAATAGTGGAGGTAATGAAGGTTTCTCCGAACTGAGTTTAAACAGATATATCAAAGTCTAACTTCTCCGGAGTTAACTTCAAACATTGAACACAACTAGGTGAAATAAAAGAGTAAGTAGAACCGGTATCTAACACGGTATAGACTTCGCAAGAGTTTATGACTAACATACCCGTGATAATTTAATTCAGGTTCCTCGCCACGAAAAAAACACGCTCTCTCCTAAACTACCGGCTTTGGCTTATCTGGGACATCCTTTGGCATCACTATCCCAGCTGGTATTGACTTCACCATACGACAAAATTGAGCTAGGTGACCTTCTCTTCCGCAATTAAAACACGCTTTGGATTGCTGCGTACAGTTTGGACGGATGTGTCCCACATGTCCGCATTTGAAACATACGACCAGTGGTCGTTCTTCTTCCTTTGAAACGGGTGCTGGTGCCGACGTCTTCACGTCATTGTTGAACCTTCTCTTCTTGAAATGTCCATTCTTATTATTTTGACCATGCTTACCACCGAAGTGGTTACCATTTCTGGCATGTTGATTCTCTCCATGCATATTGTCACCGCTTTGATGGCTGTTATCACTAGTATTATCAATTTGTCAGCTGCTCTCTTTTGGTTGCGTTGACTCGTTATCACGCTCCACTAACTGAGCCCTATTTTCAACATCTGAATACAAACACAGATTATGAGAAATAAGATATTGACGTATCTCTAGCTTCAAACCTCTTAAAAACATCCGCGTCATTCTCTCTTTATTATCAACCAAGTGGGACGCAAATCGAGACAACTCGGCAAACTTGGCTTCGTACTGCGACACGGTCATGTTGTGTTGCTCCAACTTGATAAATTCCACCTCCTTTATGTGACGAATGCTTTCGGGAAAGTACTTGTAATTGAACACCTCTTGGAACTTCTCCCAAGACATCTTGAGTGCGTCAGGCTTGGTACATTTTACAGATTCCCACCAGTGATCTGCCTCTTCACGCAACATAAAGGTTGCAAAGGGAACATTTTGCTCCTCGGAGCATCCCAAGACATCAAATATCTTGGTGATCTGCTTTAACCACGTCTCCGCCTTAAGTGGTTCTGGCTTTCCCAAAAACTCCGGTGGTCCTAGCTCCTTGAATTGCTTAGCGATGACCAACCGTGGGTTGCCATTGTTCCCTCCTACATTATGAACAGGAGTCGCCTTCGCCTGATGTTGCATGAATTCTAAAAAGTTCCTAAACGTACCGTCGTTCATTAAGTGATCAGTGTTGTTGTTTACAGGAGGATTATCGCCATCCTGTTGCACATTATCCTGATTATTGATCTGTGGAGACTCAACGCTCTCTTGTTCTCCATTGCATATCTCAACATTTTCAGATGCCATTTTCAAATACTGCCACAAAACAAGGGTTAATTGACATGTAACACATTATCAATATATTCTAACCGACCAATTATATACCAAATAAACTTAGGTAGGTTATACTACCGAAGGAATTCCCCGTCTCTTCCCTCCTAGTTCTATTCTCACATCCTAGCCATGGATCATATCCCTAAGCTTTGATACCTGATGTGACACCCCCAAAATTAGGTATACATCACCCATCTTGAGTCGCCAGATACATGGTACAGAATTCAAATACAATTTAATAATACAACTGTCGTGTACAATATGACAAAACATCAACTGTGAGTTTGAAAACAAATATTGTCTACTAGAGAGTATACAAACTCAAAAGGAGTCCTCATTACAATTATTATCACACTATTTCACAGAATAGTGAGGACTACTAATGCAAACATCTAGGATCATCACTCTGTTCCCCGACTAGTCCCAACTACATTCTCATTTCCTGAAGATAACAATAAAAGAAAGGGTGAGCTCAACTAGCCCAGTAAGAAATATTATGACTAAGATAATGCAGAATAATTTATCATTAGCCTTCAACAGTGTTAAACTGATAAAATATAACAAACATCAAGTTTAACGACAGCGGAACAAGCAATCCATTAGAATAGTCAAGTGGGGAATAAAATTTACTATCTTCTACGATTTAAAAGGTTTTCATCACTTTTTATCATTTGGGACTCGACAATAAATAATCCACATCATCGAAACACCCCGCATTTACTGGCCGAGGATATTCTTTAGTATCACGACCATGAATTATCCATGCACTACGACTTAAGATAATCATGTTTTCATCAACGGTCCGATCATGCCATAAAATAATTCATCTTTGCACTACTACCAAAGAGAATCCATAGCCATAATCATACCAAAAGCGTCCATCAATGCACTCTTCGCCAATGAGGACTTTTTCCACATCATTTGTAACATTACGGTCATGATTACAATCGAATAATCCACGGTCATAATCATACCAAGTCCATCTATGTATTACTGAGCCCCACAGATGACTTTCAAAAAATATAAACATGAGGATGATGACAATGATATAAGAATTCAATAAAACAAGTTCAAGAATTAATTTATTCAGGGAACTAATAACGCCCAAATTGTCAACATGATCTTTGCTTTGTAGAGTAAAATTCAAGAATGCTCGGAAGAATATTTTCATGAAAAGATCTTTGGATGAAGCACAAATATCAAGGATATTCCACTAATTTCATGGAGTATGGAAGTCAAAACTTTAACCAACCTGAGTATAATAAAGAATGGAATAAATAAAGAAATCACCATGTATGCGGTACTTGATGCAGACGAGTTATTCAACGAGAATAATAATTAATGGAATCAGTCATGCATAAAGCACAGACGGGATGTTCCAGCGAATAATAAAGAACGGAATAATAACGAGAAATCACCATGTATGCGGTACTTGACAGACGGAGTTATTCAACAAAATACCAATAAAGGCGTAACCGAGGTCCGATTGTAAAATGCATACGAGACAAGATATGCCAATGAATAATAATAAAGGCGGAACCAGTCCCGGCGTAAAACGCATTGAGCGAGGATATTCCAACAGAATAATAAAGAATGAAATAATAGAAGAATTTCACCAAGTATAGGGTATCCCGCGTATACAGGTTATTCCAACAGAATAATAAAGAATGGAATAACAGAAGTTCTCTTCATGAATAAGAAAGAAAGAATACCCCTTATGAGTACCACAAATAATATCCCCTACCTTAGAAAGAAGAGTAATGGATATAGAAGTAGTGAAGTAGCAGAACACTTTTCTTCTTTCTCTCTATAGTTTCTCTCTCTAGAGTTTCAGTGAATTCGTAAGAAATGATTAATGAATGTGCTTCTATTTATAGAAAAATGGACTACATAGTAACTAACTCATGAACGGTCCAGATTGATTTACTTTAATCTGACGGTCCATATTTAAAGCAAAATCTTTTAAATAAAATATAATATATTATATTTTTAATCTAATAAAACGAATAACTTTATAAAAGATTTTACTATATAAACACTATATCACGGGCACTTATGCAAACACTATGCATAATAAAATATAATATATTCTAATTATAGAATAACTTTACAAAAGTATTGCATTTTTATATAAAAAGATTTTACTATGCAAAATACTATGCAGACACTATGCATAATAGAATATAATATATTCTATTTATTGAATAACTTTATAAAAGTATTCTATTTTATATAAAAGATTTTACGTATTATTACATTAATAATACCAATAAAACAAAACCGAGTGATTTATCACGTAAGCATCAATAATCAATACGATTGTGCTCTTATGCAACCACGCGCGCCAGACTTTGTATTTTTACTACCGAGTAGTTCAACAAGATAACGGCAAAACTTCCGCCGTTATTTTTATAAAATACTTTTGTCGTTTTCTCAATCATACAATAATTCCGTTGTGGGGTACACCAATGATTGTGCCATTGCACGAATATTCCCTAATAAAACAAATATTCCCCGACCAATCGAATATAATATGACAACTTGCATACTTTGCAAAATTTATAAATACTACCCATAACTATAACATTATATCAAATCCACACCATAATATTCAAAAAAATTATTTCGAGAAAATTAAATCTTTATTCATAAAATCTGGGGTCTCACAACTGAGTTGTCATTTATCGAATCACATAGAACATTTTTCTTCTTTTACTAGAAGTGGTAGATTCATTATTAATCATACATTATCTCCATGTATAACTTATTATACCCAAGCATACCCTTTGATATACCCTAAGCGTGACGCCCCCAAAATTAGGTATACATCACCCATCTTGAGTCGCCAGATACATGGTACGGAATTCAAATACAACTTAATAATACAACTGTCGTGTACAATACGACAAAACATAAACTTTTAGTTTGAATACAAATATTGTCTACTAGAGAGTATACAAACTCAAAAGGAGTACTCATTACAATTATTATCACACGATTTCACAGAATAATGAGGACTACTAATGCACCATCTAGGACCATCACTCTGTTCCCCGACTAGTCCCATTTCGTTCTCATTTCTGAAAGAGCACAATGAAAGAAAGGGTGAGCTCAACTAGCCCAGTAAGAAATATTATGACTAAGATAATGCAGAATAATTTATCATTAGCCTTCAACAATGTTAAACTTATAAAATATAATAACTATCAAGTTTAACTGCAGCAGAACAAGCAATCCATTAGAAGAGTCAAGTAGGGAATAAAATATATTATCTTCTATGATTTAAAAGGTTTTTCATCAATTTTATCGCTGGGACTCAGCTTAATAAATAATCCACATCATCGAATCACCCCTACACTACGGCCAAGGATATTCTTTAGTATCACGACCACGAATTATCCATGCACTACGGCTTAAGATAATCATGTTTTCATCAATGGTTTTGATCATGCCATAAAATAATTCATCTTTGCACTACGGCCAAAGTTAATCCATAGTCACAATCATACCAAAAACTGTCCATCAATGCACTACGGGCCAATGAGGACTTTTTCCACATCATTTGTAATATTACGGTTATGATTATACCGAATAATCCCTGGTCATAATCATACCAAGTCCATCTATGCACTACAGGCCACAGATGACTTTCAACATAATATAAACATGAGGATGATGACAATGATATAAGAATTCAATAAAAACAAGTTCAAGAATTAATTTATCCATGAACTGATAACGTTCAAATTGTCAACATGATACTGCTTTGTAGAGTAAAATTCAAGAATGCTCAGAAGAATATTTCCATGAAAAGATACTGGATGAAGCGCAAATATCAAGGATATTCCACTAATTTCATGGAGTATAGAAGTCAAAGTTTTAAAAACTGAGTATAATAAAGAATGAAATAACAAAAGAAATCACCCAGCATGCGATAGACTATGAAGGCGGAGTTATTCTAACAGAATAATAAATAACGGAACCGAGTTAGGTGTAAAACGCATTATGACGAGGATATTCAATGAATAATAAAGAATGGAACCAGTCCGACGTAAACGCACAGACGGGATATTCCGACAGAATAATAAATAATGGAACCAGTCCTAGCATAAACACATAGACATGATATTAAGCGAATAATAAATAATGGAACCAGTCCAAGCGTAAAAGCATGCAGATGGGATATTAGATAGAATAATAAAGAATGAAATAATGAGAAGAATTTCACCAAGTATAGGGTAGCTTTGAGTATCTGAGTTATTCCAATGTAATAATAAATAATGGAATAACAAAAGTTCTCTTCATGAATACAAAAGAAATAATAACCTCACCGTAAAAAGTAAAAGCTGAATATAAGAGTAGGGAAGTAGCGAGAATACTTTTCTATAGTTTCTATAATTTCTCTCTCTAGAGTTTCAATGAATTCGTAAGAAATAATGAAGGAATGAGCTTTATTTATAGGAAAATGGGTGAATAGTAACTAATTCATGAACGGTCCAGATTGATTTACTTTTAAAGGCGGTCCATATTGATTTACTATTAAAACTTAAAGCAACGGTCCATCTTGATTTTTACTATTAAAACTTTAAACCGTGAATCCATATTGATTCACTATTATAACTTTCCACCAGCGGTCCATATTGATTTACTATTATATCTTCAACCAACGGTATGAAAAATTAGCACATCTCTTCATGGAATAATATTGTACCCAAAAATGATTTGGACCGAAAAGAAATAAATTTTACGGGTGATCAATAGTACCCCGTAAATAGTAACTCGTGAATAGTACTCTGACATGAAAAGTGTCCCGAATACCCGATTGAACAATACTGAGTGACTTCTTACATAAGCATCAATAATCAATACCATGTAATACTATGCAACCACGTGTATTACTATACTTTTAACACCGGGTATTTCAACAGTTAACGATAAAACTTCCGCCGTTATTTTTATAAAGTATTTTTGTCGTTTTCTCTATCCGATAATAATTCTGTTGTGGGGTCCACCAATGATTGTACCGTCGTACGGATATTCCCCGACTAAAAGAATATTCCCGACCAATCGAATATTATACAACCACTTGCCTACTATGCAAAATTTGTAAATATTACCCACAACTATAACATTACATCAAATCAACACCATAATATAAAAAAAATTATTTCGAGAAAATTAAATCTTTATTCATAAATCTGGGGGTCTCACAATCTCCCTCCTTATGAAATTTCGCCCTCGAAATTTACGTACGTACCTGGTATGCCGAATATGTGAGGATACCTTGACTTCACTTCAAATTCTAACTCTTGAGGTATAACCTTTGAGTGTTAAATACGATCCTTCTTATCCAAGATTTTAACACGTAGCTCCTCATACGTTAAATCTTCTGATATCTCGTCTAGTTTTAATTCAATAATGTGGTTCGGGTCGTCCACATATTTATGTAACATCGATATGTAAAAAAACGTTATGAACACGCGACATACTTGGCGGTAAAACGAGTCTATAGGCCACAGTTCCTACTCGATCAAGGATTTCAAATAGGCCAATAAAATTGAGGGTTGAGATTTCCTCTCTCTTCATCGATTCTTGCTTCTAGAATAACGCCCTCTTGAACCTTCTTCTTCACATTCATCATTTCACGAGTATGTAAGCAAGTGACTTTAACTTTATCGATTCAAGTCTATTCTAATTGTATATTCGTTATCTTCATGTGGGTCCCTAGAGTCTTTAACTTTATCTCCATCATTTGTAAGTTATACGAAATGGGTCTTTGTGTTAACAATATCACACTCGTAAACGCATACGATCTTCTACTCAACGCGTCAGCTACCACGTTCATTTTTTCCCACGATGATATTGAATGGTACGATCGTAATCTTCAACAGCTCGAGCCAACATCTTTGGCACATTACACGTTCGTTTTAGGTGAAGAAAATATTTGAGGGTTTTAGAAATGGGTTTTGTACTGGGGTCAATACAAAATTCGATTTCACGCTCTAGGGGTAGGCTAAGAAGTCTTCAAGAATACGTCAGGAAATTTATTAACAATAGAAATATCATTCAAAACTGTGACTCTCATACAAGACTTGGATAGCACGTCACATTGATATTTATCAACTTGCCACCGTCATTCACGACATTACCTACAGAAAGTCTGGCTTCGGTGCATTCCACACAAGAAAATCAACAACGAAAGGATCGGGGCTCTTTATTTATGGCTTGATATGACAATGATTGACTTTAGTGGTTTGGTTACTTTGAATTCGCATAATAGGTTGGTTAAGAGTATGAAAGCTAATAACCTTACGAAAAGCATGATGAGTAGTTAACCAATCGTTTCCAAAAATCACATCAAAGGCAAGTATCTTCAAAGAGATAAGATCGACAGGTAATGTGAAAGTGTTGATTTGAACAAGATTTATAAATAGTGGAGGTAATGAAGGTTTCTCCCAACTAAGTTTAAACAGATATATCAAAGTCTAACTTCTCAGGAGTTAACTTCAAACATTGAACACAACTAGGTGCAATAAAAGAGTAAGTAGAACCGGTATCTAACACGGTATAGATTTCACAAGAGTTCATGACTAACATACCCGTGATAATTTTATTCAGGTTCCTTGTCACGAAAAAAATGCTTTCTCTTAAACTACCGGATTTAGCTTGTCTGGGACATCCTTTGGCATCACTATCCCAGCTGGACTTGACTTCACCATACGACAAAATTGAGCTAGGTGACCTTCTCTTCCGCAATTAAAACACGTTTTGGATTGCTGCGTATAGTTTGGACGGATGTGTCCCTCATGTCCGCATTTGAAACATACGACCGGTGGTCGTTCTTCTTCCTTTGAAACGGGTGCTGGTCCAATGTCTTCACATCATTGTTGAACCTTCTCTTCTTGAAATGTCCATTCTTATTGTTTTGACCATGATTACCACCGAAGTGGTTACCATTTCTGGCTTGTTGATTCCCTCCAAGCTTATTGTCACCGCTTTGATGACTGTTATCACCAGTATTATCATTTTTTTGGCTGCTCTCTTTTGGTTGCGTTGACTCGTTAACACGCTCCACTAACTGAGCCCTATTTACAACATCTGAATACAAACACAGTTTATGAGAAATAAGATATTGACGTATCTCCGGCTTCAAACCTCTTAAAAACATCCACGTCATTCTCTC
This sequence comes from Panax quinquefolius, assembly GCA_020205615.1. Lineage (NCBI taxonomy): Eukaryota > Viridiplantae > Streptophyta > Magnoliopsida > Apiales > Araliaceae > Panax > Panax quinquefolius. The sequence goes on along the minus strand of CM035165.1, from coordinate 67,884,050 downwards.
TTCATTATCAACCAAGTGGGATGCAAATCGGGATAACTCGGCAAACTTGGCTTCGTACTGCGACACGGTTATGTTGTTTTGCTCTAACTTGATAAATTCCACCTCCTTCATGTGACGAATGCTTTCTGGAAAGTACTTGTCATTGAACAGCTCTTGGAACTTCTCCCAAGACATCTTGAGTGCGTTAGGCTGAGTACATTTTACAGATTTCCACCAGTGATCTGCCTCTTCACGCAACATAAAGGTGGCAAAGGGAACCTTTTGCTCCTCGGAGCATCCCAAGACATCAAATATCTTGGTGATCTTCTTTAACCACGTCTCCACCTTAAGTGGTTCTGGATTTCCTAAAAACTCCGGTGGTCCCAGCTCCTTGAATTGCTTAGCGGTGACCAATCGTGGGTTGCCATTATTTCCTCCTGTATTATAAAAAGGAGCCGCATTCGCCTGATGTTGCATAAATTCTAAAAAGCTCCTAAACGTACCGTCATTCGTCAATTGATCAGTGTTGTTGTTTACAGGAGGATTATCGCCATCCTGTTGCACATTGTCTTGATTATTGATCTGTGGAGAATCAACGGTCTCCTGTGCTCCATTACTATTCTCAACATTCTAGGATGACATTTTAAGATACTGCCACAAAACAAAGGTTAATTGACATGTAACATATTATCCCTATATTACGACAGGACCAATTAAATACCAAATAAACTTAGGTAGGTCATACTAGCGAAAGGAATTCCCGTCTCTCCCTCCTAGTTCTATTCTCACATCTCGGGGCGGGGATCATATCCTAAGCTTTGATACCGATGTGACGCCCCAAAATTAGGTATACATCACCCATCTTGTGTCGCCAGATACATGGTACGTAATTCAAATACAACTTAATAATACAAAGTAATATGCACACAAGCGATCATGTTTGATGATAAAGCATATACTTTGTAACAATCTTATTCATTTATTAATAAAAAGTATTAATTTATTAAAGGCTTTTAATTATCTACATGATCTTTGTTTTATAATATGTGATAAACCCGTAGTTTTAAGCAATGCTTTTAGAATAATGATGATGATCATTCTAATGAGATCTAAATTCTTAGAAAGCTTAAAACTAAAATAGTTCCCAATCATTGGATTACTAAATTGGGGATTAGTGAATCCAGGATAGATTGGTACATCGTTGCTTGCTCATTGGATGAGGATGATTGATCTCATGATCATTTGTGTGGAACACTAAAAGCAAGTATGTAGGTGCTTATTAGAGAATAAGTTCCTTTGAGCGTGGCTCGCTAAGGAATACCTAATGGAGTTTTATTTGCTGTCGATAGGAATTCTGTGAGTGATAGTAGTACAAGTAATCCTTGGACTTGAGATCATCATAGTATCTTGTGTATGATGAGTTATACTTTGACTTATTCCTTAAGACCCTTAGGGTATATCAAAGGTATGCTTGGGTATAATAAGTTGTACATGGAGATAATGTATGATCGATAAAGAATCTACCACTTCTAATAAAGAAAGAAATGTCTATGTGATTCGATAAATGACAACCCGATGTAGTCCTTGGCGAAGGCGAATGAAATTAGAAAGGAGTTTCTAATTTGCATTATTTGGAGTTGTGCATTTAAGGATCGAAATACATATAATTAAATAAAATAAGACTTGTGATAATTCCATGTCTTATATTTAATTGGGACATTGTATGGTGGAAGGATTGAATTATGCGGTAACTATTTACTCAAAGGTTCTTTTAATGATTAATGTTGAAATCTATATTATACGGAAAGTCGTTGATCATTTAGGGAGGCTTATCCTATTGTAGAATAAATATTATTTATTTAAATAAATTAATTGTTTAATTTATTTATTTAAATAAGATTAAATTATTCTAATTGATTTATTCACAATAGGTTTAATATGGAGAACCTAAAGGTCACACCATAAAAGGAAGAATAATTATTTAAGAAGTTAATGGCATAATCGTAATAATATGTTAAGTATATTTAATTTAATCTATGGTGATAGAATAAATTAAATAGCTTAATATTATTATTTAATATTTTAGAAATATTAAATATAAATTAATAAGAGAGAGTCTTATTAATATTATTACAATTATTATTATTTTAATTTCTAAAAGAGTTTAGGAATTAATTTAATATAAGTACTCTCATTTATTCCTAATTGGATTAGGAAGGAAAATTAGTTAAAGGAGTTTAATTAATTATCCCTAATAAGATTAGGGAGCTTAATTAATTAAAAATTTAATTAATTAAATAAAACCCAATTCCTTAATTGTTAGGTGGGTGGGTTGCCCACATCTATAAATAAGAGAGTCTTATTATGGGTGGGTGGGGTTGTTGACTTTTTTTCAACATACGTAATAATTCCAATTTGTTGGAGAGTACCCTTTTACTATAGAGATAGAAAACTAGGGTTTGAGCCAAATACCCATCTTCTTGAATTTTATTCTTTCTTGGTGGATCACCTCTCAGAGGCCAAACATTTGGGTGGCTAACGTTGATCGAAGGAAGGAACCAAACCGGTGGATTCAAGTTGAGCGAAAGGATTTGGAGGTGAACTTGTACTGAGGAAGCTCGATCTTGAGGGTATGATTTTATTCTTTATCTTTTCGTTTAATTAATAATTATGCATAAAGGGTGATCCGGGTATATGGTTTGTAAAATTTTTAAACTCGATTTTTACGCTTAGCTTTTTTTTGCAATTTGATTGCGTTTATGAATATTACAAACCTAACGGTGGCATCGAGCCAAACCTTTATCGAATTATTAATTGTTTTAATTTGATATGTATATTGATATGTGTTTAGAACAATTTAATTGGGCATATTTTTTATTATATAAATTTATTAAAAAAAAAAAAAAAAAAAAAAAAAAAAATATTGATTTAAAAAAAAATTTTTTGATATTAAATTAATATAAAAATAAAATTGAAATATTTTAATTTTTAAATAAATTTTAAAAATAAATATGAAAATTTATAAAATAAAATGAAAAAAAAAAAAAAAAAATAATATATATATATATATTACATGTGATTTAAAAAATATTATTAATATATATATTAGTAACATATATATATATATATATATATATATATATATATATATATATATATATATATATATATATATATATATATATATATATATATATATATATATATATATATATATATATATATATATATATATATATATATATATTTATATATATATTTAATATATATATTTATTTTAATATTAATATATAATATTTATTTTAATTTTAATAATTTATAATTAAAATAAAAGGTTTATTTTAATTTTAAAATAAAAAGTTTATTTTTTAATAAAAAATATTTTAATTTTAAAATTTATTTTAATTTTAAAATTAAATTTCATGCTAACTAATTAGAGTTGGAATTGGATTCCATGATAACTAATTGGAGTTGAAATTGGATTGGATTTTGATAAAATAAAGGAGTTTATTTGTGAATAGGGAAGTAAATCCATCTTTCCTTAAATAAAGGAGTTTATTTAGATATGAAATAAGATTTCATATTATTCAAAATAAAAAGAGTTTATTTGTGAATAGGAAGAAGAATCCTAATTTCCTTAAATAAAGGAGTTTATTTAAATATGAAATAAGATTTCATATTATTCAAAATAAAGGAGTTTATTTGTGAATAGGAAAAAGAAATAAAGTGTTTCCTTTAATAAATTTTTTTTTTACATGGAATTGGATTCATAATTAATTAAAATAAAGAGTTTATTTGTGAAAAGTTTATTTTTTAAATTTTTTTTTTACATGGAATTGGATTTAATTAATTTAAAGAGTTTATTTTAACATGGAATTGGATTCCATAATTAATTAAAATAAAGGAGTTTATTTTGATTAAAGATTTTGATTAAAATAAAATAGTTTATTTTATTCAAAATTGGATAAATTAAAATAAAATAGTTTTATTTTGATTTAAATTTGGATTAAAATAAAGGAGTTTATTTTGATTCAAAAATAGATTTTATACTAACTAAATTTGCCCATTAAATGATATCAATATATATATTAAATGTTTATTATTCATGAGATGAATGTTATTTATTGATGCATATGGTGATGTGTATGATAATAAATGGGATTGATTATGGACTATTGACGATATGATTGGATTTTATTTTAGTTGGATGCATGAATGTATGGGTTTTATTAAATGGGGATTCTGCGTACCTCGTCTTCTCTAATTTTTTTTTCTTAATGTAAATTCTATCTCCCTCTATGTACTTCCCCTATTTGCTTGATCGAGGTTTCTATTTATTTTAAATAGTTTTGTAATAGGAATAGTTAGAATTAATTTTGAAAAATTGGAGATCGAAAAGGAAGCGAAGCGCTTGAAGACCCGTTTGTAATGGAGCAGGGTTTAAATGTAATAGTTATATTTAAATATTATTTCTTGCACCCCTAGGGTTTGACCTTTTGGTTCACTTGGTGGCTCTAGTGAGAACAAACTAGAATAAAAGTCCATAATCAAATCGGGTAGAATATAGTATTCTATATGTGCATGCTTATATATATATATTATATATTATGCAAACATGCTTAGCATGTTCATTAATATAGCGCGTTATTTTTATATATATATATAAATGCATGCGCTAAACAAGATGAGACAAATTAATAACAAACCCCTCAATTTTTTATATTAAGTCCTAAGCGTTCAAAGATATTTGGAATATCGAGCGTAAGCCTTCTAGCATGATAAAATTAATAGAGTATTAAATATTTAATATGAGTTTGTTGTGTCACCACACAAGGCAAGTATTAAGTATTTAAGATGTTAATTTATCACATTTGATGCTTATAAAGAAAATTGAACAATATTGTTTTGTTGTGTCACCACAAGGATGATATTTTCTTTTTGAATATATGGAGTGCTAGGTCGGACTTAACTTGGATAATTTTGATTCGGATGTGCCACCACTTGATCAAAATAATCTAAGAGGCAAAAGAAAAGGAGTTGCATAGTTGATGTAATTGACAAAAGTTGTCTACCTATTTATTTATATATAGTTTGTTGTGTGTGTACCACAAGGCTATATACATTTGAAATGGGATCCTTATTCTCACTAGCAAATCTTTAATTAGATTTTGCGAACTATATAAGTGAGGTAATATAGTTTGAAGAAAATAGTGGGAGATACCAATTTAAAACAAGACCTAATTTATTTTGGTAATTAATAAAAAGAATGTATGTTAAAATGTTGTTAATTACAAATTCATTTGAAATTTTACAATGTCTAAAATTACTATCAACTGCGAAGCATATTAGATGCTAAATTAACGAGGCCCGAATTAAGCGGATTGGTTAAGGAATTTGAGAATAGTTCTCATAAATTTGAAAAGCTATCTTATGTCATAATCGCCTATCCTGCAATAGTTGCAGAGACAATGCCCTACGAGGAAGACATTGCTACTTTTAGAAAGTGGCAAGATGATGCCTGATTGGCTCGATGCATCATGCTCGCATCCATGAGTAATGAGCTTGCGTCGACGTGAAACTATGGATGCTCTACTATATTCTGCGCACATCAAGTAGTTGATGGTGAGGAAAATGGGGTGATAGATATCGAGATATCTAAGGAGCTCTTAGATCTAGAATGATGATGGCACTATAAATCTGAGACAAAAAGTCTTAACATAATCAATTTGATTGATCAATTAGGATGATTTGGTTTTGTCATGGATGGAGAGTTGAGCAAGATTTGATCTTTGCACTCACTCCGGACTCCTTTCACAATTGTTGTGAATTTTTCATATGAACAAGCTAGATATCGACCTCGTTGATTTGCTTAACATGTTGAAAAATGTTGAGAGTCACTTTCAACCGAAAGATCAAGTCTTCTTGGTAGGGGCCAAAGGATCTTACGAAAAGAAGAGCGATTCAAAGAAGGTAAATAGAAAGGCATAAACAAAGGATAATAAGAACAAAAGCGATACGGATAGCAAAGGGTTTGCTTCCCACAATAAGCACGGACCTTTGGAAAGAAAAGCTGCGAGAAGCATCTTGCGAGAGGCTAACCAAAAGAAGCTTAGTGAAGTTTGGTTACAAATCTGATTTTGTTCATGATTGAAATAAATTTTTCTTTAAGTCGAGGTTCTACTTGGGTATTGGATCTGACTTTGGTTATCATAAATATAGATTTATGAAAGGACCAAGCGAAGTAGAAAGCTAAACAAATATAAGTAATCTATGTGTGGGAAATGAAGCAAAGGTTCTTTGCATTAGCCATAGAAACTTATAGTTTAATGATACTACGGGCAAATCTATTAAGTCGATAAGTTGTTATTGTATTCGAGTTCTTGTTAAAAATATTATTTCCATTTTATTGTTGGATGATGAAATCTTTGGTATTATAATTAAGAACAATTGTTGTTCTATTTATAATAATAATGTTTTGTATAAATGGAATATTACTTAATAAATTTTGTATACTTGACTTACGTGAAAATAATTTGCATAAATTGAACAAATTAGTATAAGAAAAGGAGATGATCATTCGAAAGAGTTGAATGTGTGTATTTGTTGAAATACAAGTGTGAATTATTTGAAAGGTTCAAAAAATTGAAGTGAAACAAATTGGCAAAGTATTAAGATTCTTTGATTAGATCGAGGAATAAATACTTGTCTGATAAGTTTCTAGATCATCTCAAATGGTTTTCTCATAATGGACACATCGATCATAATAATTGATTGATGTATATGAAAGGAAAAATCGTACCTTGTTTGGACATAGTGCGGTCCATAATGATTTCTGAGCATTCCGGTATCCTTACAGGATAATGTCCTAGAAATGGCTGCATATCTACGAAAAAGGTAACCTCAAAATCCCGGCCCCAAGACTCCATAAAAGTTATGGACGGGGAGGATTCCTAATCTTAAGTATGTTAAGATAAGGGTTGTCAACTTATGTGAAAAGGTTTGAAAAGGATAAGCTTGGGACAAGATTTGACAAAGTCTGATTTGTGGGACATCCTAAAGTAAGTTTAGGGTATATGTTCTATAATCTACTTAGCAAAAGGTGTTTGTTCTTGAAACACAGCGCCTACTAAGATAAAGGTGTTTATCATTAAAAGGGGCTAGTGGGAGGATAATAGATCTTGAAGAGTTCAAGAACCACAAAACACTTATAAGTCGAATAAGAGGAACCTATAGATAGACCTATTGTACCTGGCAAGAATCGTAAATGCGGAATAGTCTTAGAAGATACCTAGGAGGTATGGATTCATCATGGATGATGATGATGATGAGGTACACATCATAGAAGATGATGATCGATTACATCGACGATGAGGTAAGTGTTGTAGACACTCGGAGAAATGGATTGAAGCAAGTTTCTCAAATATGGAACATTCGTTTTGATGCAATCAAAAGTTTGATTTTATCAAAAATAAGAATGAACCTAGTGTGTACAAAAGGGTCGATTGGGAGCATCGTGACATTCCTAGTATTATATGTTGATATACTACGGATGAGGAATGACATACCAATGCTACAATCGGTAAAGATAAAGTTGTCTAAACATTCCTCCATGAATGATTTGGAAGAGTATCTTAATTGGGGATATAAATCTATATAGATAGATTTAAGAGGATGCTCGACTTAACCCAAAGAGCGTATATTCATTTGATGCTAAAGTCGTTTAGCATGGCAAACTCAAGAGATGTCTCATGTCGATGAGCTATGGGTGTATCTCTCTTAATAGTCCCACAGACTCAAAAAAGAGAGAGCATGCATGAGTGACAATCATGTATGCAATGAAATATACGAGACACGATGTTGATCGGTCATATTATGGAGAAGTTCACTATGAGTCGGTGAAAAACATCTTAAAAGTGCTTAGCCGGCACTAAGGATGTGATCATATTCATGGTGGGTGCGAATTAAAACTAGAGGGCTTTACAGGACTCAAGTTTTTGAGACGAGACCAAGATGACGAGAAAATCCACTTTAAGGTAAAGTGTTACCTTGAGCGAGTGGTGTAGTGAATTGGAAAGGTTCCAAGCAATGCAAAGAGTTCTTTGGTTTAGTGATAAAGACAAAGTATATAGCTATAAATGAAGGCTGCTGAGTTGATTGTTTGGATTAAAAGTTCATTCTGAGAACTAGGAATAGTTCTAAGTCTCATCTTGGATCTAAACATGTGTTGTGGCACTTTCATTTGATTATTAGAATCATTGAAAGATGGGAAATCACTATAGAGATAGTGGACTCTCATGAACAACATTACATATCCATTAACTAAAGCTTATCCAATGGCGGGATAATCGTCACTTAGAGAAGAAGAGTATGAGATACCATGGCGATTGGCTTTAGTGCAAGTGGGAGATTGAAAAGTAGTATGCACACAAGCCGATCATGTTTGATGATAAAGCATATACTTTGTAACAATCTTATTCATTTATTAATAAAAAGTATTAATTTATTAAAGGCTTTTAATTATCTACATGATCTTTGTTTTATAATATGTGATAAACCCGTAGTTTTAAGCAATGCTTTTAGAATAATGATGATGATCATTCTAATGAGATCTAAATTCTTAGAAAGCTTAAAACTAAAATAGTTCCCAATCATTGGATTACTAAATTGGGGATTAGTGAATCCGGATAGATTGGTACATCGTTGCTTGCTCATTGGATGAGGATGATTGATCTCATGATCATTTGTGTGGAACACTAAAGCAAGTATGTAGGTGCTTATTAGAGAATAAGTTCCTTTGAGCATTGGCTCGCTAAGGAATACCTAATGGAGTTTTATTTGCTGTCGATAGGAATTCTGTAGTGATAGTAGTCAAGTAATCCTTGGACTTGAGATCATCATAGTATCTTGTGTATGATGAGTTATACTTTGACTTATTCCTTAAGACCCTTAGGGTATATCAAAGGGTATGCTTGGGTATAATAAGTTATACATGGAGATAATGTATGATCGATAAAGAATCTACCACTTCTAATAAAAGAAGAGAAATGTCTATGTGATTCGATAAATGACAACCCGTGTAGTCCCTTGGCGAGAATGAAATTAGAAAGGAGTTTCTAATTTGCATTATTTGAGTTGTGCATTTAAGGATCGAAATACATATAATTAAATAAAATAAGACTTGTGGTAATTCCATGTCTTATATTTAATTGGGACATTGTATGGTGGAAGGATTGAATTATGCGGTAACTATTTACTCGAAAGGTTCTTTAATGATTAATGTTGAAATCTATATTATATCGGAAAGTCGTTGATCATTTAGGGAGGCTTATCCTATTGTAGAATAAATATTATTTATTTAAATAAATTAATTGTTTAATTTATTTATTTAAATAAGATTAGAATTATTCTAATTGATTTATTCACAATAGGTTTAATATGGAGAACCTAAAGGGTCACACCATAAAAGGAAGAATAATTATTTAAGAAGTTAATGGCATAATCGTAATAATATGTTAAGTATATTTAATTTAATCTATGGTGATAGAATAAATTAAATAGCTTAATATTATTATTTAATATTTTAGAAATATTAAATATAAATTAATAAGAGAGTCTTATTAATATTATTACAATTATTATTATTTTAATTTCTAAAGAGTTTAGGAATTAATTTAATATAAAGTACTCTCATTTATTCCTAATTGGATTAGGAAGGAAAATTAGTTAAAGGAGTTTAATTAATTATCCTAATAAGATTAGGGAGCTTAATTAATTAAAAGAATTTAATTAATTAAATAAAACCCAATTCTTAATTGTTAAGGTGGGTTGCCCACATCTATAAATAAGAGAGTCTTATTATGGGTGGGAGGGTTGTTGACTTTTTCAACATACGAATAATTCAATTTGTTGGAGAGTACCCTTTTCTATAGAGATAGAAAACTAGGGTTTGAGCCAAATAACCCATCTTCTTGAATTTTCTTCTTCCTTGGTGGATCACCTCTAGAGGCCAAACATTTGGGTGGCTAACGTTGATCAAAGGAAGGAACCAAAGCCGGTGGATTCAAGTTGAGCGAAAGGATTTGGAGGTGAACTTGTACGAGGAAGCTCGATCTTGAGGGTATGATTTTATTCTTTATCTTTTCGTTTAATTAATAATTATGCATAAAGGGTGATCCGGGTATATGGTTTGTAAAATTTTTTAAACTACGATTTTTTACACGCTTAGCTTATTTTTGCAATTTGATTGCGTTCATGAATATTACAAACCTAACATAAGAATTCAATAAAAACAAGTTCAAGAATTAATTTATCCGAGGAACCGATAACGTTCAAATTATCAACATGATCTCGCTTTGTAGAGTATAATTCAAGAATGCTCGGAAGAATATTTCCATGAAAAGATCTTTGGATGAAGGGCAAATATCAAGGATATTCCACTAATTTCATGGAGTATAGAAGTTAAAGTTTTAACCAATTTGAGTATAATAAAGAATGAAATAACAAAAGAAATCACCGTAAATGCGATAGACCTTGACAAAGCGAGTTATTCCAATGAGAATAATAAATAACGGAACCAAGTCCCGGCGTAAAACACATGCAGACAAGATATTCTAATGAATAATAAAGAATGGAACCAGTGCGGCGTAAACGCATGACGAGGATATTCAAACGAATAATAATAAATAATGGAACCAGTCCCGGCATAACGCGACAGATAGGAGGTCCGCAGAAAGCGCATGAGCAAGGATATTCCATGAATAATAAAGAATGAAATAATGAAGAATTTCACCAAGTATAGGGTATCCGCATTATCTGAGTTATTCAATGAATAATAAATAATGGAATAATGAAGTTCTCTTCATGAATACAAAAGAAATAATACCCCTTACCATAAAAGAAAGCTGAATATAAGAGTAGGGAAGTAGCAGAATACTTTTCTATAGTTTCTCTATAATTTCTCTCTAGAGTTTCAGTGAATTCGTAAGAAATAATGAAGGAATGAGCTTCTATTTATAGGAAAATGGACTGAATAGTAACTAATTCATGAACGGTCTAGATTGATTTACTTTTAAGCAGACGGTCCATATTGATTAACTATTAAAACTTAAAGCAACGGTCATATCTTGATTTACTATTAAAACTTTAAACCAAATGATCCATATTGATTCACTATTATAACTTTCCACCAACGGTCCATATTGATTTACTATTATATCTTCAACCAACGGTCTGAAAAATTAGCACATCTCCTCATGGAATAATATTGTACCCAAAAATGATTTGGACGGAAAAGAAATATATTTTACGGGTGATCAATAGTACCGTGAATAGTAACTTTCGTGAATAGTAACTTTCGTTAATAGTAACTCATGAATAGTAAACTCGTGAATAGTAACTTCGTGAATAATACTACGACACAAAAAGTGTCCCGAATACCCGATTGAACAATCTTGGTGACTTCTCACATAAGCATCAATAATCAATACCATGTACTACTATGCAACCACGCCGTATTCATCGTACTTTTTAACACGGGTGTTTCAACAGTTAACAGTAAAACTTCCATAGTTATTTTCATAAAGTATTTTTGTCGTTTTCTCTATCCGACAATAATTCTATTGTGGGGTCCACCAATGATTGTACCGTCGTACGGATATTCCCTGACTAAAAGAATATTCCTCGACTAATCGAATATTATACAACCACTTGCTTACTTTGCAAAATTTGTAAATATTACCCACAACTATAACATTACATCAAATCAACACCATAATATAAAAAAATTATTTTGAGAAAATTAAATCTTTATTCATAAAATTTGGGGTCTCACACTAATGGTCTTAAGGAATAAGTCAAAGTATAATTCATCATATACAAGATACTATGATGATCTCAAGTTCAAAGATCACTTGTACTACTATCACTACAGGAATTCTTATTGACAGACAAATAAAACTCCATTAGGTATTCCTTAGCGAGCCGCGTTCAGTGAACTTATTCTCTAATAAGCACCTACATATTTGTTTTTGTGTCTCCACACAAATGATCATGAGATCAATCATCCTCATCCAATGAACAAGCAACGTATGTATCAATCTATCCGGATTCACTAATTCCCAAATTAGTAATCCAATGATTGGGAACTATTTTAGTTTTAAGCTTTCTAAGAATTTAGATCTCATTATAATGATCATCATCATTATTCTAAAAGCATTGCTTAAAACTATGGGTTTATCACATATTATAAAGGGGTCAAACCTTTATGCGAATTATTAATTGTTTTAATTTGATATGTGTTTAGAACAATTTAATTGGGCATAATTTTGTTGCATAAAATTATTATTTTATGAAGAAAAAAAGGAAAAAAAATATGTGTGATTCACGTGGCTGATTTATTAACCGTCGTTATTATTATTATTATTATTATTATTATTATTATTATTATTATTATTATTATTATTATTATTATTATTATTATTATTATTATTATTATTATTATTATTATTATTATTATATGCATCAGATGCATATTATGTTAATGGTTAACATAAGTTTCTTCCCACGTGGATGTTTTTTATTTAAAAGGTTACTAATTGATTCACGTGCTTCAAGGCTTGGTTACCAGGATTTTTTATTATTATTATATTATGTTAAGCTCTTTTTTTTAAACGGTAATGTGATTCGCGCAAGGTTTTCAAACCCGGACCGGACCGCCGGTCGAACCAAAAAAACCAGACCTAGTTCACTCAACGGACCAGTTTGGACCACTAAACCATTTATGCTCAAAAACCGTTTAGAACTGGTGAACCGACGATTGAACCGGTTGACCCAGTGAACCGGCTACTGGTTCACGGGTTTTCCCGGTTCTCTCCTTAAAGATTAAAAAAAAATTACGCTATTATGCCTTTAGAATTAGGCGCTAAGGCTACTTCAGCTACTTTTGTAATTTGATTTCTCCTTCTTCGTTTCTTTCTTCTCTTAGTCTCTTAGCTCGCCGCTCCGCCCAAATCCTAGTGCTCTCAACCCTTCCCCTGTTCCCATCCGTGCCCAAATCCCCTAAGTCATAACCTTTGTTGCGCGCATGTGCTCGTCGAGGCCTCAGATTGTTGAGTATTGACAATTATAGTACTTTATTCAGATTATTGTTCGGTTTAATTCATACAGCTTATGTTGCATCTTCCTCTCGTGTTTTTGGGAGAGGAGAGCTAGTTATAGACTCTTCAAAGATTGCTAAAAGGTATTTGTACAAGGACTTTTAGCTCGACTTGTTAGTTGCTCTGCCCCTTCCTCAGGTATTGATAAGCAAAACTTACGTTAGCTATATATAATGCAACTTTCTCATTTCAGTAACTGTGAGAAATAAGGCATTACATTAAATATGAAGCTCCAGTTATTCTTATCCTGCCATTTATTATTATTATTATTTATTTTTTTACTTTTTGTGTTTATTTATGTTTCTCTGAAAAAATAGTCTTAGTTTCATAGTAATAACTGTTTGAATTTTTTTGGGTATTGATGGATCAATTCTGTCAATTTGATAATGAAACACAATATTGCAAGATAATCCGTAAATATTGCAGTTGCCATGTCAATTATGTTTTGAATTTATGCCCCACAGGATTCTTTCACTGTAATAATTAATAAATTCATAACATGAATATTGTTTGGGTTAATTCAGTGTTCCCTTCCTTATGAAGTCTAATTGGGCCATGTTCATTATTCATTTATGACTCAATTTATGCATTGTTGCTCTGTACTATGTAGTTTTTACTTTTTAGTTTTAAGTTTTATTCTTCTAAGTTAATGTATAAGTGGAAATTGGCATTTTTAATTCTAACAATACATGAAATATACAATTTGGAATTAGTTCATTAATCTTGTTGTTGTAACATTTTTAGATTTTAGCAGTTGACATGTCATCATTGGGCCATGATTTAATCATGCAATCACTTCATCTCTACAAATACAAGGGAAAGAGCGGATCTTGCATGGAATCATTGTAGTGAAGGGCGAAATTGCAGATGGTAAAAAATTATCACTTGTTTATATTGTCAAAAATCAATTAAGGGTGGTGGCATTAATAGAATAAAACAACATCTTGTTGGGAAAAGGGGTGAGGTTGGCCCGTGTAAGAGAGTTCCTACAGATGTAAAACATGAAATGGAACAATCCTTAAAAAAAAATTGAACAAAAACAAAAGAAAAAAAGTTGGCATGCGTTCATTTGATGATCCGTATGAAAACATGAGGGGATGATGTAGATGTTGAAGAGATTATTAAATCAATCTCCATCGATAATTGCGAGAGAGGTAGTAGTGAACCAATGAAGGGGAAAGAAAAAAAACTAGGTAACTTATTTACTTCAAAGGCCCAACCTGAGAAACAACCTACTATAAAAAGTGTTATGGCTGGTAAAGAAGCTGTGTGGAGGGCAAATATGGTTGTAGCTAGATGGTTTTATGATTGTTGTATTCCTTTTAATGTCATGAATTCAATATATTTTTAGCCTATGTTTGATGCTGTAATTAGAATCGGTTTGGTTTATAGGGCCCCTTCTTATTATGATGTGAGAGTCAATTTACTTAGAGATTCAAAAAAATAAGTGCAACTGTTTGTTGAAACCATGAGGTCTTTTTGGGGTGATTATGGGTGTACCATTATGGGGGATGGTTGGACAGATGGTAGGCATAGATCTTTGATTAATTTTCTTGTCTATTGTCCACGTGGAATTTGCTTTGTTAAATCTGTTGATGCTTCTGATGCAGTGAAGAGTGGCGCACTTTTGGCTAAGTTATTCGTAGAAGTAATTGAATGGGTTGGACCAACTAATGTATTTCATATTGTAACAGATAATGGGGCTAATTATGTGCTTGCAGGGAAATTAGTTTCACAACAATACAAAAACATTATTTGGTCTCCTTGTGTTGCACATTGTTTAAACTTGATTTTAGGGGACATAGCTAAGATGAAGCATATTGTTGAATTAGCTATGAAGGCATCGAAGATAACCAAGTACATTTATAATCATGGTTGGTTATTGGCTTGGTTAAGGAAGAGAAATGATTGGGTTGAAATCATTCATCCGGGGCCTACTCGTTTTGCCACGACTTTCATTGCATTGCATAATGTATATGATCATATGCATGATTTGCAGGCTTTGGTGACTAGTAAGGATTTTAAGGAGTCTAGATATGCTAAGGATGCATAAGGTAAGGTTGTGGTTTCTTACATATTGGAGAAATCATTTTGGAATGATTGTTTGATTGTAACCAAAATTATGGAGCCTTTGATGCGTGTATTGAGAATTGTTTATATGGATGAGAGACCCTCCATTGCATATTTGTATGATGGCATGTTTAGAGCTAGAAATGCTATAAAGAAAGTTTTTAGGCAAAAAAAAAAGCTTGCAAGCCTTATACAATAATTATCAAGGAGCGTTGGGATAAACAATTGCGTAAAAGTGTTCATGCTAACGGTTGCATATTGGTTGAATCCTTGATTTCAATATAATCAAGAATTATTTTGTGGGAAAATAGGAAGTTATGTCGGGTCTTCTTGATGTCATTGAAGCAAAAAGCCACCACTAGTAAGGTTAAGTTGTTGGATGAAATGAGAATTTATCGAGAGCGGATGGGGAGTTTTGGTAGGGAGCTTGCACTTACTACTTCGAAGACTACTCAACCGGGTAAGTTATATTTATTAATTTTTGTTTGACTTTGTTCCATTTTAGTAATTGTTGTTTATTCTTTTTATCTTTGTTCCTTTGTAGCTTATTTCATTGATTTCTAATGTCATTGTTATTTATTTATATTTAGATGAGTGGTGGATGTTGTTTGGAAGTAGTGCTCCAAATTTACAAAAGTTGGCAATCAAAGTCCTTAGCCAAACTAGTAGTTCATCGGGGTGCGAAAGAAATTGGAGTGTTTTTGATCGTATACACACCAAGAAAAGAAACCGGTTGGAGCATCAAAGACTTAATGATCTCGTGTTTGTTCACTATAACTTGAGGTTAAAGAATAGGTATTTTTATTAATTCAATTAATCTTTGTACGAATTTTTAATAATTAATATTATATGACATTAGTTTGATGGAAAAAAATCACATAACATTATATGAAATTGAAATTTTAGGCATTGTTATAAAAGATGGAATTATGATCCAATTGGTTCTTGATTATGATGAGCTAGAGAAAATAGTTTATGATGAAGGAGCGATGCCTCATTTTGAAAGGAAACGACGTCGTCCTCGTGAAGGTGAGAAATATTTACATTATCAATATTAGATTAAATACATTGAGCCCATATGTTTAGTTTTTTTATTATTTTTATGTAGAAGTGAACGAGGAAGAAGATATTGTGAATTTAGATGTTAATGATGATGATGATGATGTTGACTTTACGTCATTCACAAATTTGTCGTTGAGTAACCCGTTTACATTTGAAGAACTTCGAGGACATGAAAGACTTGAAGGACATGGAAGACTTGAAGAACTTGGAGGACTTGGTACTCGTGGTCATGGATTAATAGATGAAGATGATGATGACAATTGGCAAGAAGCATCACCTTCTCGACCTTAGAATGATTTATGTTTTTTGTGAATCAAGTGTCATGGATTTTATTTTAGTAATTTAGTTGAGACTTTGTTTGGTATTTTACATATCTTTGCATTCATTTAATCAAACACTTGAACTTGTGGTTGAATTTTGGAATTTGAATGTATCTTAGAGATGTTTAGTTTTTTTTTTGTAGATAAATTGATTAATTTACATATTTACTAAATATTATATACAATATATAATAAAAATTAATATAATTAATTATTTATTATTTATTACATATTAATGACGCCCTTTGGGTCAATAACATTCGACCACTAGTTGGACAAATGACCCATCCACCCAAAGAACTTTTAGGTTCGATGGTGATTAGGGGTTGGAAAAACTTTGGATTATATATATATATATATATATATATATATATATATATATATATATATATATACCAACTTACCAATATTCACATGATATGATTACTTATATATTATATATATATATATAACTAATGGATTCAAAGCGGATATATATTATATATATAATTCTTATGCGATTTATATATATATATATATATAACGCATTTAATATATATAATATTCTCGAATAATTTTATAATTAAAATAAAAGGTTTATTTTAAACTTAAAATTAGATTTCACGCTAACTAATTAGAGTTGAAATTGGATTCCATGATAACTAATTAGAGTTATAATTAGATTCCATGATAATTAATTGGAATTAAAATTGGATTCCATATTTTCTTAAATAAAGGAGTTTATTTAGATATGAAATAAGATTTCATATTATTCAAAATAAAGGAGTTTATTTGTGAATAGGAGAAAGAGAATCAAGTATTTCCTTAAATAAAAGTGTTTATTTAGATATGGAATAAGATTTCATATTATTTAAAATAAAGGAGTTTATTTGTGAATAGAAAGAGAATCCGTGTTTCCTTAAATAAAAAGAGTTTATTTAGATATGTAATACGATTTCATATTATCCAAAATAAAGGAGTTTATTTTGACTTGGAATTGGATTCCATAGTTAATTAAAATAAATTAGTTTATTTTGATTAAAGAATTTGATTAAAATAAAATAATTTATTTTATTTTATTCAAAATTGGATAAATTAAAATAAAAGAGGTTTATTTTGATTTAAATTTGGATTAAAATAAAAGAGTTTATTTTGATTCAAAATTAGATTTTATGCTAACTAAATTTGTTTATTAAATGATATCAATATATATATTGAATGATTATTATTCATGAGATGAATTTATTTATTGATCGTATGGTGATGTGTATGATAATAAATGAGATTGATTATGGACTATTGACCAATGTGATTGGATTTTATGTTAGTTGGATGCATGAATGTATGAGTTTTATTAAATGGAGTTTGCGTATCTCGTCTTCTCTAATTTTTTTTTAATGTAAATTCTATCCTCCTCCTATGTACTTCCCTTTGACAGCTGATCAAGGTTTCTATTTATTTTAAATAGTTTTATAATAGGAATAGTTAGAATTAATTTTGAAAAATTGGAGATCAAGGAGCAAGGAGCGCTTGAAGACCCGTTTGTAATGGAGCCCGGGTTTAAATGTAATAGTTATATTTAAATATTAATTCTTGCACCCCTAGGGTTTGACCTTTTGGTTCACTTGGTGGCTCTAGTGAACCAAACTAGAATAAAATCTATAATCAATCCATATAGAATATAGTATTCTATATGTGCATGCTTATACTATATATATATATATATATATATATATATATATATATATTATACAAACATGCTTCGTGATATTAATTAATATGACGCGTATTTTATATATATATGTGCATGCGCGCTAAACAAGATGAGACAAATTAATAACAAACCCCTCAAATTTTTTATATTAAGTCCTAAGCGTTCAAAGATATTTGGAATATCGAACGTCGCCTTCTAGCATGATAAAAATAATCGAGTATCAATTAATTATTATAAGTTTGTTGTGTCACCACAAGGCTTATCTTAATTCTTTGAGATGTTAATTTTATCACATTTGATGCTTATAAAGAAAATTAAACAATGTTGTTTTGTTGTGTCACCACAAGTACAATATTTTTCTTTTTTGGAATATATGGAGTGCTAGGTTGGACTTAACTTGGATAATCTTGATTCGGATGTGCCACCACTAGATCAAAATAATCTAAGAGGAAAAATACAAGGAGTTGCATAGTTGATGTAATTGACAAGAGTTGTCTACCTATTTATTTATATATAGTTTGTTGTGTCACCACAAGGCTATAGACATTTGAAATGGGATCCTTATTCTCACTAGCAAATCTTTAATTAGATTTTGCCGAACTATATAATTGAGGTAAATATAGTTTTGAAAAAAATTGTGTAAGATACCAATTTAAAATAAGACCTAATTTATTTTGGTAATTAATAAAAGAATGTATGCTAAAATATTGTTAAGAACAAAGTCATTTACAGAATTTTACAATGTCTAAATTACTATCACTGCGTAGCATATTAGATGTTAAATTAATCGGACCGAATTAAATGGATTGGTTAAGGAATTTGAGAATAGTTCTCATGGCTGAAAAACTATCTTATGTCCTTAATACGCCTATCCCTGTAATAGTTGCAGACAAAGCCTCTGAGGAAGAGATTGCTACTTTTAGAAAGTGGCAAGATGATGCATAGTTGGCTCAATGCAACATGCTCGCATCCATGAGTAAGCGTTAGCATGAAACTATGGATGCTCCTACTATACTCCTGCACATCAAATAGTTGATGGTGAGAAAATTAGGACTAATAGATATCAAATATCTAAGGAGCCCTTTCGATCTAGAATGACCAATGACACTACAGTACAGACAAAAGTCCTTAACATGATCAATTTGATTGAATAATTAGGACAATGGGTTTTGTCATAGATGGAGAGTTGAACCAAGATTCGATCTTGTACTCCTTCCCGGACTCCTTTCATAATTGTTGTGAGTTTTTTTATATGAATAAGCTAGATATCAGCCTCGCTGATTTGCTTAACATGTTGAAAATGTTGAGTCACTTTCCACCAAGAAAGACCAAGTCTTACTAGTAGGGGCTAAAGGATCTTCTGAAAAGAAAAATGATTCAAAGAAGGTAAATAGAAAGGCAAAAATAAAGGATAATAAGAACAAAACTGATACTGATAGCAAAGTAGTTTGATTCCACTGCAATAAGTCTGGACACTAGAAAAGAAACTGCGAGAAGAATCTTGTAGAGGCTAACCAAAAGAAGCTTAGTGAAGCTTCAGTTACAAATATAGTTTTGTTCATGATTGAAATAATTTTTTCTTTAACTCAAGGTTCTATTTAGGTATTGGATACCGGCTTTGGTTATCATAAATATAGATTTATGATGGGACCAAGCAGAAGTAGAAAGCTAAACAAGAGACAAGTAATCCTATGTGTGGAAATGAAGCAAAGGTTTCTACTTCAGCCATAGGAACTTATTGTTTAGCACAGCCTACTAGCAAGTCTATTAAGTCAATAAGTTGTTATTGTATTACAGTTCTTGTTAGAAACATTATTTCCATTTTATTGTTGGACAATGAAATCTTTGGTATTATATTTAAGAACAATTGTTGTTCTATTTATAATAATAATATTTTGTATAGAACTAGAATATTACTTAATAGATTTTGGATACTTGACTTACGTGAAAATAATTTTGCAAATTGAATAAACTAGTACAAGAAAATGAGATGATCATTCAAAGAGTTGAATGTGTGTATTTGCTGAAATACAAATGTGAATTATTTGAAAGGTTCAAAGAATTCAGGAGTGAAACAAATTGGAAAAGTATTAGGATTCTTTGATCTGATCAAGGAATAAATACATGTGAAATAAGTTTCTAGATCATCTCAAATGATTTTCTCATAATGGACGCTTTCTGGTAGGTAATAATTGATTGATGTATCTGAAAGGAAAAATCGTACCTTGTTGGACATGGTACGGTTCATAATGATTTTACCGACATTCCAGTATCTTTCTGGGGTCATGCCCTAGAAATGGTTGCATATCTACGAAAAAAGTAACCTCAAAATCCGGCCCCAAGACTCTATAAGAGTTATGGACAGGGAGGATTCCTAATCTTAAGTTTGTTAAGATAAGGGGTTGTCCAGCTTATGTGAAAAGGTTTCAAAGGATAAGCTTGGGATAAGATTTAACAAGTGTAGATTTGTGCGACATCCTAAAGTAAGTTTAGGGTATATGTTCTCTAATCCTACTTAGCAAAAGGTGTTTGTTACGAAACACGCTGCCTTATAAGATAAAGGTGTTTATCATTAAAGGGGCTAGTGGGAGGATAATACATCTTGAAGAGTTCAAGAACCACAAAACACTATAAGTCAAATAAGTGAAACATGTAGATAGACCTATTGTACCACAACCGAATCGTAAATATAGAATAGTACTAAAGATACCTAGGAGGTATAGATTCATCATAGATGATGATGATGATGAGGTACACATCATAGAAGATGATGATCCAGTTTCATACGATAAGGTAAGAGTTGTAGATACTCAGAGAAATGGATTGAAGCAAGTTTCTCAAAAATGGAACATTCGTTTTGATGAAATAATCAAAAGAGTTTGATTTTATCAAAAATAAGAATAAACCTAGTGTGTTTTAAAGGGTCGGTGGGAGCGTCGTGACATTCCTAGTATTATATGTTGATATACTACGGATAAGGAATGACATACCAATGCTACAATTAGTAAAGATAAATTTGTCTAAACATTCATCCACGAATGATTTGGGAAGAGTATCGTAATTGGGGATAAATTCTATATAGATAGATTTAAGAGGATGCTCGACTTAAAGAAATGTATATTCATTTGATGCTAAAGTCGTTTAGCATGGCAAAGTCCATGGGATGTCTTATGTTGATGAGCCTTGGAGTGTATCTCTTTTAATAGTCCCCATAGACTCATACAAGAGAGATTGCATGAGTAACTATCATGTATGCAATGAAATGTACGAGACCTGATGTTGATCAGTCATATTCTAGAGAAGTTCACTATGAGTCAGTGAAAAACATCTTAAAGTACTTAACCGGCACTAAGGATGTGATCATATTCATGGTGGGTTTGAATTAAAACTAGAGGGCTTAACAGACTCGAGTTTTTTTAGATAGACCAAGACGACAGAAAATCCACTTTAAGGTAAAGCGTTATCTTGAACAGTGGTGCAGTGAATTGAAAAGGTTTCAAACAGCAAAGTGTTGCTGGTTTAGTGATAAAGACAAAGTATATAGCTATAGATGAAGCTGTAAGTTGATTGTTTGAATGAAAAGTTCATTACAGAACTAGGAATAGTTCCTAAGTCTCATCTTGGATCTAAACATATGTTATGGCACTTTCATTTGATTATAGGAATCATTGAAAGATGGAAAATCACTATAGAGATAGTGGACTCTCAAGAAAAATATTACATATCCATTAACTAAAGCTTATCCAATAGCAGGATAATCGTCACTTAGAGAAGAAGGGTTTGAGATACCATGGCGATCAGCTTTAGTGCAAGTGGAAGATTGAAAGTAGTATGCACACAAGCCAATCATGTTTGATGATAAAGCATATACTTTATAACAATCTTATTCATTTATTAATAAAAAGTATTAATTTATTAAAGGCTTTTAATTATCTACATGATGTTATTTTATAATATGTGATAAACCCATAGTTTTAAGCAATGCTTTTAGAATAATGATGATGATCATTCTAATGAGATCTAAATTCTTAGAAAGCTTAAAACTAAAATAGTTCCCAATCGTTGGATTACTAAATTGGGGATTAGTAAATCCGGAATAGATTGGTACATACGTTGCTTGCTCATTGGATGAGGATGAGTGATCTTATAATCATTTGTGTGGAGACACTAAAGCAAGTATGTAGATGCTTATTAGAGAATAAGTTCACTGAACGTGGCTCGCTAAGGAATACCTAATGGAGTTTTATTTGTCTGTTAATAGGAATTCCTGTAGTGATAGTAGTACAAGTGATCCTTAGACTTGAGATCATCATAGTATCTTGTGTATGATGAATTATAATTTGACTTATTCCTTAAGACCCTTAGGGTATATCAAAGGGTATGCTTGGGTATAATAAGTCATACATGGAGATAATGTATGATCAATAAAGAATCTACCACTTCTAGTAAAAGAAGAGAAATGTCCTATGTGATTCGATAAATGACAACCCAGTAGTCCTTGGCCAATGCAGAATGTTATTAGAAAGGAGTTTCTAATTTGCATTATTTGGAGTTGTGCATTTAAGAGTCGAAATACATATAATTAAATAAAATAAGACTTGACAGTAATTCTATGTCTTATATTTAATTGGGACATTGTATGGTGGAAGGATTGAATTGTACGGTAACTATTTACTCAAAGGTTCTTTTATGATTAATGTTGAAATCTATATTATCAGGAAAGTCGTTAATCGCTATAGAGGCTTATCCCTATTGTAGAATAAATATTATTTGTTTAAATAAATTAATAGTTTAATTTATTTATTTAAATAAGATTAGAATTGTTCTAATTGATTTATTCACAACCGGTTTAATATGGAGAACCTAAAGGACCACGCCATAAAAGGAAGAATAATTATTTAAGAAGTTAATGACATAATCGTAATAATAAGTTAAGTATATTTAATTTAATCTATGGTGATAGAATAAATTAAATAGCTTAATATTTATTATTTAATATTTGGAAATATTAAATATAAATTAATAAGAGGTGGCTAACGTTGGTCAAAGGAAGGAATCAAACCCGGTGGATTCAAGTTGAACGCGAAAAAGATTTGGAGGTGAACTTTTACCTGAGGAAGCTAGAATCTTCAAGTGTATGATTCTTTTTCTTTATCTTTTCGTTTAATTAATAATTGTGCATAAAGGATGATCCGAGTATATGGTTTGTAAAATTTTAAAACTCTATTTTACCACGTTTTCGCTTACTTTGTGCAATTAGATTGTGTTCATGAATATTACAAACCTACCAGAATATTACTATTTGTTGGATGGATATTCGGGGTATAACCAAATAGCCATAGCTCCTGAGGATCAAGAAAAGACCACCTTCACGTGCCCATATGACACCTTTGAATTCAAGAGGATGTCCTTTGATTTGTGTAACGCACCGGCTACTTTCCAAAGATGTATGATGGTCATCTTCTCAGACATGGTGGAGAGGAATGTCAAAGTCTTCATGGATGACTTCTCCGTTTATGGGAACACTTTTGATAAGTGTCTTAAAAATATGGTCATGGTTTTGAAGCGATGTATGGAAACTAACTTGGTGCTAAACTGGGAGAAGTACCACTTTATAGTAGCAGAAGGAATAATTCTGGGGCACAAAGTCTCTGCAAAGGGTTTAGAGGTTCATAGGGCAAAGATGGACACGATTGAGAATCTTCCACCGCCAACCACAGTTAAGGGAATCCGCAGTTTTCTTGGACACACCGAATTCTATCGCTGGTTTATAAAGGATTTCTCTAAGATTACAAAACCATTATGCAGTCTCTAAGAGAAAGATGCAGTTTTTAGTTTTGATGAAGAGTGTAAGTCAGCATTTGAGTAGTTAAAAAAGAGATTGACTACAGCTGCCGTGATCGTAGCACCAGATTGGACAATGCCTTTCGAGTTAATGAGCCCTATCTATTCAGATAGTGTGTAGACAAAATGAATCGTAGATGTGTGCCATACAGCGAAGTGAAGAATATCTTGCACGAATGTCATTCATCTGTGTATGAGGGACACTATGGGAGTGAGTGGATAGCGGCCAAGGTATTTCAGGCAGGATTCTATTGGCCTACTGTGTTCAAGGATGCCCACCAGTTCATGAAAAACTGTGACAGATGTTAAAGGGTGGGTAATATCTCGAAAATGAATGAGATGCCAAAAGGTAGAGGTTTTTGATGTGTGGGAAATGGACTTCATAGGACCTTTTCCACCTTCATTCAACAACTTATACATCTTGCTAGCTGTGGACTACGTGTCAAAATGGGTTGAAGTCGTAGCACTCCCTACAAATAATGCCAAGGTGGTTCTAAAGTTTCTACAAAAGAACATCTTCACAAGGTTTAGCACGCCAAGAGCAATCATAAGTGACGAGGGAAGTCACTTCTGCACTAGATCATTTATAGCTTTCTTGGCGAAGTATGGGGTCAATCATAGGATTGCAGCAGCGTATCACCCCTAAACAAGTGGTCAAGCTGAGGTTTCCAACAAAGAGGTGAAGAAAATTTTAGAGAAGGTGGTGAATCCGAGCAGAAAAGATTGGTCTCTGAAGTTAGATGGCGCATTATAGGCCTACAGGAGAGCATATAAAACATCAATTGGGATGTCTCCGTATTAGTTAGTCTATGAGAAATCTTGTCACCTCCTAATGGAATTATAGCATAAAGCGTACTGGGCCATTCTGAAACTCAACTTTGATCAAACAGCTGCAGGAGAGAAGAGATTACTCCAATTGAATGAACTCGACGAATTTCGACTGCAAGATTATGAGAACTCAAAATTGTACAAAGAAAAAGTTAAGAAGTGTGTTGGGTAAAATCTAACTACGCACAACACGCAAGTATACGTGGTCAACAAGTAATATAATAGTAAGTAAGTATCGTTCCCTCAGAGATTCCGCACAAAATTCACTTACAACTACCAATCTTCTATTAATCCAAATTTTATTATACTAATCAATTTCCAGTTTGTATCGCAAACATCACAATTATCATAAATCAACTCAATACCGACAAACCCTAAGTCTGGATTTTTAAACAAATATTGGAGAATTAGGCTCGTAACTTCACTCTAAGCATCCCTCTGATTATTATCACCTCATTCCAGTTTAACTCACTATCCCAGTTTATTAATCAAGAACACATAAATAGTATTAATCACCTCTCGATATATTAACACTGTATTAACCCACATCCACAATTAAGATAAAAGTAAGTCAAACACCTCAATTAATCAACTCACTATATCTCTACGTGAATTCTAATTAAATAAGGTTTAAGTTCAAATTCTCTTCACGATTACATGTGATGTCAAGCATATCTCTACCTCAACAATAATCAAGAATCTATTATCCACAAAATTCATGACACATGCTATATTAACTAAGTCTAGATTTATATTTCATCTCTCGAATTCATACAAATCCACATAAAATTGTTGATCAAGCAATTCATAAATTGAAGCTCCAATTAATATAGATAAACTGCATAATAGCTTAATTAAACTTAAAACCAAGGTTACACAATCATTGTTCCACTTAGAGATCCATTATAAGCCTAATAAGTAATTTAGCCCATAATAAATGAATTAAATACTGAATAAATAAAAAGAAACATCATCCCAATTACAGAAGATAGAAATTAGAGAAGAATAATAATACACCACCCTTCTCGACCTTCACTCCTGAAATCTTTGTGATATTATTCATGTTCTTCGTTCCTCCAAGCCCTTGCTCTTCGCAATCCTTCTCCAAGGAAATCTCTCTCCCGATTAAATGATTGATATCGTTTGAATATCTATCCCAAGTATGTTTAGATCAGCCTATATCTCCTCTCATGTCATGACTCCTAATCCATCTCTAAGTTCTGCCCAAGAGAGACTCCCCCAATTCGCAAAGACTTCCCTCAATCAAGTTCACAAGATCAGTAGCGATCCGCGCTTAGCCTCAACATCTCTGCAGTCAAGGCCCGCTTAGCCCAACAAAGAACTTTGCCCACGCTCCAACGCTGGCCGCTCATAAATCGCCTCTCGACATCAAGTGTTCGCTATAGCTCATTAATAGCCTTTGTATCGATTCAAACAAGGCTCGCTCTGCTGCGTGGCGACTATTGATCTGAACAAGGCCCACGCTAGGCCACCGTAACTCCATAATGTCGCTCAAAATGTCCTCCAATACTCCCATTCGCTGAATGAGTCTGAATTACCTATAACAAACATAAACCCCATCAGAAGTAACATAAAAATACCCAGAAACTAACAATATAACAAGCCAAATGAACATAATTCATAGGTTAAAAACCTACTCATCAAATTCTCCCAAACTTGAACATTGCTTGTCCTCAAGCAAAAAATGCAATTCAATGCAATGCAACAAACAACTAAATTATGAATCCAGAATTAACACAATACATATGATTTGCTCATACGGCCTTAGAGAAATTAGTAAACAAACACACTTCATATCAAATTCAATCTGCAATCACTATCAATCCGTACATCTCACCCTGTTATAACTAATAAAGTGTGTGTGTGCGCAACTCCCATGCTAACTGATAATGAATCAACCTAGTTACATAACCAGTTTCTTATCAGGAATCATACAGTAAAAACTCAAAAATTCAAAGACAGACAAGTTCTAGTATTAGCTCAATATCCAAATTTAGGTTCCGAGAAGGGTATTTATGCTCACTTTCTTTCTTTTTATTTTTATTTATTTTATAGATGGTTGGTGAGTGCGTTTTACGCTCCATCTCACGCTTGGGTTTATGGGGAGTATTTCTTCTCAACCCACCATAAGACTCAACTACTTCCAACGCTTTTTTTTTAGAGCTTATATACCCCAATCTTCCCCCAAGCTTAGGTTCATACCAATCTTTTTCACTATCTCATTTATACTAGCACTATCCTTTAGAAAATTTTTATGTAACAATTTGAACTAATCCATTAACACAGATGTTATTAAGTGCTATCCATATTATACTAGTTTCAATCAGAACAAGATTCACATCACAATAGAAATTGCATCAAGATTCTTATACTTAGTGATATACTTGTCTACATAATTTCAATTTCATCATTGGCCAAAAATCACAAATACGATCTAATACTGGATTCATGCAACTATATGCAAAAGAAATATATATATCAAGGAATGCCCTCATTACGTAAAATATGCACAATAAGTAAATAAAATGAGGACTTCCTAAAACACGTTAATTACTGAGGTCCTCCAAGGAGGTAAGTCAGGAAGATAGGGGAATAGGCATAACCACCGGTTGGGCATTAGGATTGCAACGAGAAAATGCCTCAGCAAGCATATTGAAGGCAGTTGCGTTATACTGATGCATTAAATCTTGACGATCGGTCAACCACATAAAATGATTCCTTGGAACCCGCGTTTGTTCCGTACTAACTGGTGGTGATGGTTGGCGGATCATAATGTAACCTTCACCCCGCGGGTGCGATTGCGCCCCATCCCATGCTTTGTACCGCTCAATAGTGGCATGGTCAATTATGGTCGTTGGTTGTTCTATTAGCTCAGTAGGTTGCCACTGCACTCCAGCTTTCCGACATAAGTCTGTAATGAGGAACCCATGAAGCAAACCACCCGTACTGCTCCCACGTAATGCCCGGTCAATTGATTCTTGAATATAATCCCCCACATCAATATCGTAAAATGCAATTGAATTGTCCATATGATAGTGGTGGTGAATAATCCCATACAGAAGCTTAGCCCGTGCCTTTGTCACATCAGTTTGGTGGCGCGTGGGCAATCGACGAGCACATATAAATGCATGCCATGCTTTACCATATCGACTAAGTGCTGATTGAGGAAAAGTTATCTTTTCATTCGTTCCGGCTTGAACTACCCAATGAGTCCCTGGTTTGCATAATTTCGCAATCAACTCGTCCAGGTCCGACACCCCATCTTCATACTAGTCATCTTGTGGTGTCTCCAACCCAAAATAAACATTGATCGCGTCGGCGTGAAACGCCACCGGTTTGCCTCGAACCATGGCAACATGATTGACATGTTCCATTGCATTAGCATAAAACTCCTTAACTATGTTGATTGCCGTTGGGAGTGGTTGTTCTTTTAGCTGAAACTAATTACGTTCTATAATTTGTAGAGCCATGTCTCCATCCAAATTCGCATTTGGCTTCAATCCTCTTTCTAGCACCAAATTCTTTTTATCGATTGAGGTCTTGAATCTTTCCGCGGCCCTTTTACTAACAAATTTCGTATGGTCATAAGCAGGTCGAGTCATGGAGGATGATGCTCGTTGACATTTGTGGGAAGACATGTTGTTTTTGGTGTGTTTGGACAAAAGAAGGTGGTTCTGGACTTTTATCAAACTGGTGGTGGGTGGGTTAATTGTTTCCTCCAAACTTGGATGATTGATGTTGCTTTGCTAGCCAAATTGTTAAAAAAAAGAGCACCCACTCCTTTGGTATTCAATTCCCCTAAATGTACCACTCAAATTGATGTCAAAACAGAAAATTTCGTGAGGGATGAAGAGAATTGGCTTACCTTAAAGAAGTTGAAGAGGAATCCCAATTTGTATGAAATTGTTTAAGGGGTGGATTAGATTTAGGATTTGAATGTTGTGTTTGAGCTTGGTAGTACCATAACTTCTAGGATGGTGGGACTTCATATAGATAGTAGGAAACCAACGTGGGTGGAGTTGGGTAGTGCAAAGGGTAGTGGGGTTGGAAATTGAAAAGGAGAATGAGAGTAAAGATGGTGCAAATAGGAGTTATGGGGAATATGAAGTGCAATAGAATTGGGAGATGTGGAGAGTTTGCATGTAATGAGGAGAGGTGTCTTGATTCAGTGTATAACACGTTGTTCCAATTGTGCAGAATTAGCTGGGTCCGAGAGTAAATGTCTGTATTGTTATGAACTAGGCAGAGCGCGCCCCACGCTTGGTATGCAGGAGTTGCTGGAATGGTGGCGCGGTCCGCGCTGTATGTAGGCTTATGGCGCTTATATGGCGTCTGCGCTTTCTGAATCCAGAATTGAGGTTGTTGGTGCAAGGCGTTCGCGTGCTAGAGGATCGGGCGTCTCGTGGCACGTTCGTTACCGGGTCTAACAGATGATCTTTGGAGTCTTGGCTTGGATCTGCGTTTGGTTTATCCTTTGGGTAGTGCGGTCAACGCTGGTCTGGCAGTGGCTGTTTGTCCTAAAACTTCCAGCAAAAAATGTAATTCTCTGATTAAAATGTGTACTTGACTCGATTAGAAACCAAAATATACTAATAATTAAGATGAAAAATTTAGAGCTTGGGTTGCCTCCCAAGTAGCGCCACTTTTAGCATCGCTAGCCCAACGATCCCTCTTGTATCATTGCGTGTCAGTGAGAGTAATGTTGACAACATCCCAGTTTGCATCTCCGCCCCAGTAATGCTTTATCCGTTGTTCATTGACCTTGAATGTTTCCAATGGATTTCGGATGTAGAGTTTGATTGCACCATGCGGGAACACTGTTTTGATTGTGAATGGTCCCGACCACCTTGACTTAAGCTTTTTGGGAAACAACCGCAATCGTGAGTTAAAAAACAGTACCGATTGCCCCGGCTCAAAATTTTGGTGCACGATTTTTTTGTCGTGCCATTTCTTGACATTCTCCTTGTATAGTTTAGCGTTTTTCGTATGCCTGAAGTCGGAATTCATCGAGCTTGTTTAGTTGTAGCAGCCTCTTTTCCCCACAGCTGCTTGATCGAAGTTTAGTTTCTGAATGGCCCAGTAGGCCTTGTGATGTAGCTCAACTGGTAGGTGACACGCCTTCCCGTACAGCAGTTGATATGGTGACATCCCTATTGGCATCTTATAAGCAGTCCGATATGCCCATAGCGCATCATCCAATCGTAGCGACCAATCCTTTCGATTCGGGTTCACCACTTTTTCCAGAATTTTCTTTACCTCTCTGTTCGAGACTTTAGCTTGCCCACTGGTTTAGGGATGATAGGATGTCGCCACCTTGTGGTTGACCCCATACTTCGCCAAGAGAGCTGTAAATGATTTGTTGCAGAAGTGGCTACCTTCGTCACTTATGATAGCTCTTGGCGTGCCAAACCTCGTAAAAATATTTTTCTGTAAGAATTTTACCACAAATTTGGCATCGTTAGTCGGTAACGCTACTGCTTCAACCCATTTTGACACGTAATCCACTGCCAACAAAATATACTGATTTGACAATGAGGAAGGAAATGGCCCCATGAAATCGATGCCCCATAAATCTAAAATCTCAACTTCTAAGATAGTTTGGAGTGGCATCTCATTCCTTTTCGATATGTTGCCCACTCGTTGACATCTATCACAAGTTTTAACAAATTGATGGGCGTCTTTAAATAGCATGGGCTAATAAAACCCTGCTTGGAGGACTTTTGCTACTGTTCTCTCACTACCATAGTGTCCTCCGTATGCCAACGAATGGCACTCATGCAATATACTATGTACCTCACTGTAGGGCACACACCTTCTGATGATCTTGTCGGCGTATTATTTGAATAGGTAAGGCTCATCCCACATATACCACTTGACGTCATGAAGAAACTTCTTCTTTTCTTGTCTTGTAAGATCAGGGGGGCATGTTGCTCACTAAGTAGTTCGCGAAGTCCGCGTACCATGGAAATTCTGCATCTAGCCCAAACAATTGTTCGTCCAAGAATGACTTGTTTA
This sequence comes from Panax quinquefolius, assembly GCA_020205615.1. Classification (NCBI taxonomy): domain Eukaryota; kingdom Viridiplantae; phylum Streptophyta; class Magnoliopsida; order Apiales; family Araliaceae; genus Panax; species Panax quinquefolius. The sequence continues at coordinate 67,853,064 of CM035165.1, read as the reverse complement.
TGACGCCCTTGTCCTCCTCTTGTGTAACCGGATTGTCTAGCCTAGACAAATGATTAGCGACTTGATTCTCCGTCCCCTTCCTATCCTTTATTTCTAGATCAAACTCTTGAAGAAGGAGAATCCACCGAATAAGGCGTGGTTTAGCATCTTTCTTCGCAATTAGATATCGAATAGCCGAATGGTCCGTGTAAACTATCACTTTAGTGCCGACCAAGTATGCCCTGAATTTATCAAACACATATACCACTGCAAGCTATTCCTTTTCTGTAGTTGTATAATTCATTTGAGTCTCCGTAAGTGTCTTGCTTGCATAATAAATGGCGTGAAATACCTTATCTCGACGTTGTTCCAAAATAGCCCCGACTGCATAATTGCTTGCATCACACATCAGCTCAAAAGGTATATTCCAATCTGGTGCGATGATAACTAGGGCTGTAGTTAACTTCTTTTTCAACAGCTTCAAAAGCCAACTTACATTCTTCATCAAATCTAAAACACAGAGTCCTTCTCTAAAAGACTGCACAGCGGTTTTGCAATTTTAGAGAAGTCCTTTATGAATCTTCTGTAGAACCCCGCATGTCCCAGAAAACTTCTGATTCCTTTAACGGAGATCGGTAGAGGCAATTTCTCGATCGTGTCCAACTTAGCTTTATCCACTTCCAGTCCTTGAGCCGAAACCTTGTGGCCCAAAATTATGCCCTCCTCAACCATAAAGTGGCATTTTTCCCAGTTAAGTGCAAGGTTTGTCTCCTCGCATCGTTGTAACACCATTACCAAATTCCCAAGACATGTATTGAAATTGTCTCCATGGACAGAGAAGTCGTCCATGAAGACTTCCACGTTTTTCTCCACCATATCGGAGAAAATGGCCATCATACACCATTGGAAGGTAGCCGGTGTATTACATAATCTGAATAACATTCTCCTGAACGCGAACGTGCCGTAGGGACACGTAAATGTGGTCTTCTCTTGATCCTCAAGAGTGATGGCAATCTGGTTATAGCCCGAGTACCCATCCAAAAGACAGTAAAAATCGTGACCCGCCAATTTGTCCAATATTTGGTCGATAAAAGGTAGCGGAAAATGATCTTTTTGGGTTGCCTTATTTAACTTCCTATAAACGATGCACACCCTCCAACCTGTTATTGTTCTTATCGGTATTAACTCATTATCTTCGTTTTGTACCACAGTCATTCCCCCCTTTTTCGGCACACAATGAACCGGACTAACCCACTTACTATCGGATATCGGGTAAATGATTCCAGCATCCAATAATTTTAGAATTTCCTTCTTTACTACTTCCTTCATAATTGGGTTAAGTCGTCGTTGTTGCTCCACCGTTGGTTTTGCGTCATCTTCCATCAGAATCTTATGCATGCAAAACGAAGGGCTGATTCCCTTGATATCCGCTATCGTCCACCCTATCACTGCCTTATGTTCTCTAAGCACCCTTAGCAACTTCTCTTCCTGCAAAACGTTAAGTGCAGCAGAAATAATCACAGGTAAAGAATTTGAATTGCCTAAATATGCATACCTAAGATGTTTAGGGAGTGGCTTAAGTTCAAGAGTTGGTGGCTCCTCCAATGATGGTCTCAATTTTTTCGTGGCTATCTCCTCCGTGTGTAGTAATTCACAAGGTGTTTTGAATCGGCTTACTCGTGGCAATGAGTCCAACATCTGTAAGTAGTCCATAAATTCTGGGTCATCGATCTCCTCATCCCCCAATAATGTTGTCTCTAGAAGATCGTTGCTCAGACTCTTTCCCATGTCTTCGTTGACTATTTGATCAATGATTTCCATCCGAAAGCACTCTTCTTCATCCACGGGAAATTTCATGGCTTTGAATGCATTAAACTTAACTTCTTGATCTTGGACCCTCATCGTTAATTCACCTTTTTGTACATCGATGAGTGTCCTACCCGTCGCCAAGAAAAGTCTCCCTAGGATAATCGGGATGTTCTTGTCCTCCTCAAAATCTAGAATAATGAAATCAGCAGGGAATATAAACTTGTCAACTTTGACCAATATGTCTGCCACAATTCCTCTCGGATACGTGACTGACCTATCTGCCAACTATAATGAGATGTTCATAGGCTTTGGAGCCGGCAATCCCAATTCTGTGTAAACTGATAATGGCATAAGGTTCACACTTGCTCCTAAATCACATAAACATTTATTAAAAGCCGTATTCCCGATCGTGCATGGAATAGTGAAACTCCACAGATCTTTCAACTTGGGTGGTAACTTTCGCTGTAGAACTGCGCTGCACTCCTCTGTTAGTGCCACTGTCTTGAAATCTTCTAGCTTCTTCTTTCTAGACAGAATATCCTTCATAAATTTGCATAACTCGGCATTTGCTCTAGGGCTTCCGCAAACGGAATGTTAATTTGTAATTTCTTAAATACTTCCAAGAACTTTATAAATTACTTGTCTAATTTCTGCTTTTGAACTCTTTGCTGAAATGGCGGTGGCGGATACACAACTGGCGTGTCATCAAACTTTGTTTTCTCAATTCACGAATTCACATCCTATTTTTCTGCATCCACTATGTTATTATTACTCTTATCATCGGAAACAGCTGAATTGTCTGCATCTTTTCCAATCATTTGTTTTCCACTCCTCAAGGTAATCGCTCGACATTTGTTCATGATTTCCTTTGGATTTCTTTCGGTGTCACTCTCAGAGGGTCTTGTGGTCTCGTTATTCAATGCTAAGGCAATTAGTCCCATCTGGTTTTCTAAATTCTTGATGACCATTTCTTGTGATTTCATTGCCATTGCTTGGTTCTTCATAGCTATCTCATTACTTGTTATATACTTCGATAACAATTCCTCTAAATCCGATTTTTTCTCTTGACGTTGAACTGGTTGTTGTTGATTCTGAAACCCTGGGGGGTACGATGGTCGTGGAGCTTACTGATTCTGATTATTATTCCACGACTAATTCAGATTATTCTTATTCCCCTGATTATATGCATTCTGATATGTGTTCTGAGGAATTCTGTTGTAGCTACTCATGAATTGTACTGACCCTGGGTTGATTGCACATTGATCCGTCGAATGTTCCTCTACGCACAACTCACAAATAATCGCAATATCTCGTGGTTCCATCCCTCGGACCACACGTCGAACTTCTTAGCGAAAGTCTTTGAAATTGGTTGTTATTGCCATCACTCCATCCACTTCTAACACTCTAGTGACCGTAGGTTGTGTCATTCTTGTCGTGGGCCACTGATAATTATTATCCGCCATAGTCTCTATCAACTGGTATGCCTCCTCATAAGTCTTAGCCATAAATGCTCCCCCCGATGCCGCATCAATACTAGTCCTGAGATTCCCATGTAGTCCGTTGTAAAATGTATTCAATTGCAACCATTTGGGCAGTCCGTGATGTGGGAATTTTCTAAGCAATTCCTTGTATCTCTCCCACACCTCGTACAGTGACTCCCCATGTTGCTAATCAAACATGGTAATCTCATTCCTCATCTTTGCAGTTTTTGCAGGGGGGAAGAATTTTACTAAGAATTTCTGAGCCAGTCCTCCCACGTTGTTATCGAACCCGCTGGTAGAGAGTGTAACCAACTCTTCGCCTTGTCCCACGGAGTGAATGGGAACAAGCGAAGCCTAACTGCCTCATCCGACACCCCATTATACTTGAAAGTGTCGCATATTTCCAAAAAAACTGATTAAATGCTCGTTCGGATCGTCATTAGCCATTCCCCCAAACTGCACTGAATTCTTCATCATTTGAATTATCCCAGGATTGATTTCGAACGTGTTTGCAGCTATGGCAGGCCTGGTGATACTCGACTACAGCTCAGTCACCTTGGGTGTCGCAAAATCTCTCAACGCTTTTTGATCTTCGGCAGCCATTTCTTCTTCCTTATCAGAGTTTTTGAATTCGTCCCTTGTTTCCTTTATCCACTTGCTTAACCTCTGAAACCTTCTATCAATGTCGTCCTCAAAAGGAAGCAAGTCTAGATTTTTTGATCGAGTTTGCATAAACAATATCAAAAACCTGAAATTCGAATAACAAAACAAAACAAAAAGTGTTGAAGTAAACGGACTAATTAAACCGATATTGCAAAAAATAACAAAATCAGATTGAAATCCCAAGAACGGCGGCGCCAAAAACTTGTTGGGTAAAATCTAACTCACGCGACAACACGCAAGTATACGTGGTGAACAAGTAATATAATAGTAAGTAAGTATCGTTCCTCGTAGATTCGCACAAATTTTTACAACTACCAATCTTCTATTAATCCAAATTTTATTAAAGTAATCAATTTCGGTTTGTATCGCAAACATCACAATTATCAAAAATCAACTCAATACCAACAAACCCTAAGTCCGGATTTTCAAAAAATATTGGAGAATTAGGCTCAGAACTTCACTCTAAGCATCCCTCCGATTATTATCACCTCATTTCAGCTTTAACTCACTATCCCAGTTTATTAATCAAGAACACATAAATAGTATTAATCAACTCTCGATATATTAACACCGTATTAATCCACATCCACAATTAAGATAAAAGTAAGTCAAACACCTCAATTAATCAACTCATTATATCTCTACGTGAATTCTAATTAAATAAGGTTTAAGTTCAAATTCTCTTCACGATTACATGTGATGTCAAGCATATCTCTACCTCAACAATAATCAAGAATCTGTTATCCACAAAATTCATGACACATGCTATATTAACTAAGTCTAGATTTATATTTCATCTCTCGAATTCATATAAATCCACATAAAATTGTTGATCAAGCAATTCATAAATTCAAGCTCCAATTAATATAGATAAACTGCATAATAGCTTAATTAAACTGAAAACCAAGGTTACACAATCATTGTTCCACTTAGAGATCCATTATAAGCCTAATAAGTAATTTAGCCCATTATAAATGAATTCAATACTGAATAAATAAAAAAGAAGCATCATCCCAATTACAGAAGATAGAAATTAGAGAAGAATAATAATACACCACCCTTCTCGGCCTTCACTCTTGAAATCTTCGTGATATTATTCTTGTTCTTCGTTCCTCCAAGCCCTTGCTCTTCGCAATCCTTCTCCAAGGAAATCTCTCTCCCGATTGAATGATTGATATCGTCTGAATATCTATCCCAAGTATGTTTAGATCAGCCTATATCTCCGCTCATGCCATGACTCCTAATCCATCTCTAACTTCTGCCCAAGAGAGACTCCCCCAATTTGCAAATGTGACGCCCCCAAAATTAGGTATACATCACCCATCTTGGGGTAGTCGATACATGGTATGTAATTTAAATACAACTTACTAATATAAGCGTAGGTGGTACAATACGATATAAGCGTGAGTTTGAATACAAATAATGTCTACTAGATATTATACAAACTCAAAAGGAGTCCTCATTACAATTATTATCACACTATTTCACTGAATAGTGAGGACTACTAATGCTATCCTCGGACCATTACTCCGTTCCCCGACTCGTCCCAAATTTATGTTCTCATTTCTCAAGAGAACAAAGGAAAGAAATGGTGAGCTCAACTAGCCCAAAGAAGAAATATTATGACTAAGATAATGGAGAATAAATTATCAATAGCCTTCAACATTGTTAAACCGATAAAATATAATAAACATCAAGTTTAATCTGCAGTGAACAAGCAATCCATTAAAAGAGTCAAGTAGAAAATAAAATCTACTATCTTTTATGATTTAAAAGGTTTTTCATCCTTTGTTATATATTTGAGACTCAAACTTTAATAAATAATCCACATCATCGAATCACCCCGCACTACTCGGCCAAGGATATTCTTTAGTATCATGACCACAATTATTCACGCACTCTGAGGCCAAGAATAGTTGTGTATTCATTAATGGTCATGATCATGCCAACAATCGTCCATCAATGCACTACTACGGCCTAATTTCGAGGACTTTTACCACATCATTTGTAACATTACGGTCATGATTACACCGAATAATCCTCGGTTATAATCATACCAAGTCCATCCATGCTCTATGAGCCATGGATGACTTTAAAAAAACATGAGGATGATGACAATGATATAAGAATTCAATAAAACAAGTTCAAGAATTAAGTTATTCAGGAATTAATAACATCCAAACTGTCAACATGATCATCGCTTTGTAGAGTAAAATTCAAGAATGATCAGAAGAATATTTCCATGAAAAGATACTGGATGAAACGCAAATATCAAGGATATTCTACTAATTTCATGGAGTTTGGAAGTCAAAGTTTTAACCAAGTGGGTATAATAAAGAATGGAATAACAAAAGAAATCACCATGCATGCGATAGATCAACACAGCAAAAAGTTATTCCAACAGAATAATAAATAACGAACCGAAGTCGGGTGAAATTCACCAAGCGGGATGTTCCAATGAATAATAAAGATGGAACCGGATCCGGTGTAAAACACACAGATAGGATATTCCAATGAAATGAAAAAGCGGAACCGTGTGGGGGTGTAAACACACGATAGGATATTCCAACAGAATGATAAAAGCGGAACCCAGTCCTGTAAAACACACGTAGACAGGATGTTCCAACAGAATAATAAAGATTTTACCGAAGTGGGTGTAAAACACATGCATGAGGATGTTCCAACAAAATAAATAAGAATGGAATAACAAAAGAAGTTCTCTTCATGAATACAAAAGAATAACACCCCTTACGAGTACAACAAATAATATTCCCTACCTTAGAAGAACTGAATATTGGCAAAGTGAAGTAGCAGAATACTTTTCTTCTTTCTCTCTATAGTTTCTCTCTCTAGAGTTTCAGTTAATTCGTAAGAAAATAATGAAGGAATGAACTTCTATTTATAGGAAAATAGAATGCATAGTAATTAATCCATGAACGGTCCAGATTGATTTACTTTAATCTGACGGTCCATATTTAAAGTAAAATCTTTTAAATAAAATATAATATATTCTATTTATATAAAAACATTTTACTATGCAAACACTATACAAAACACTATGCAAAACACTATGCATAATAAAATATAATATATTTTATTTATAGAATAACTTTAATAAAGTATTTCATTTTTATATAAAAGATGTTTCGCTTTTATTACGTTAATAATACGAATAAAACAAAACGTCATTATCGCTATAATAATTCATATTATTAATCGACAATAATGGAATCAAACTGAGTGACTTCTCACATAAGCATCAATAATCAATACCGGTGCTATTATGCAACCACACGTATTCATCGTACTTTTACTACCGAAAGTAGTTCAACAAAGATCAACCAGTAAAACTTCCACCGTTATTTTAATAAAATATTTTTGTCGTTTTCTCAATCCGATAATAATTACATTAATAGGGTCCACCAATGATTTGAGCCGTTGCATTGAATATTCCCCTGTTAAACCGAATATTCCCAGACCAATCGAATATAATATAACCACTTGCATATTTTGCAAAATTTATAAATATTACCCACAACTATAACATTATATCAAATTATTCCATAATATTCAAAATAATATTTATAGAAAATTCATCTTTATTTATAAAAGTCGGGTCTTACAACCTCCCCTTCTTATGAAATTTAGCCCTCAAATTAGGGTACGTACCGGTATGTCGAAGAGGTAAGGATACCTTGATTTCATTTGATTCTAACTCCCAAGTCATTTCCTCAACATCGTGGTTCCTCCACAAAACTTTGACTTGAGGTATAACCTCAGAGCGTAGAATATGTTCCTTCTTATCCAAAATTTGAACAGAACCTCTTCATACGTCAAATCTTCCGCTATTTCGTCCGGTTCTAACTCAATAATATGGTTCGGGTCTTTCACATATTTACGTAACATGGATATGTGAAAACGTTATGAACACGAGACATATTTGGCAGAAAAGCGAGTCTATAGGCCACAGTTCCTACTCGATCGAGGATTAAAATGGACCGATGAATCGAGGATTAAGTTTTCCTCTCTTTCCAAATCTTGTAACTCCTTTCCATGGAGCAACTCTTAACAACACATGATCTCCTATATCGAATTCCACGTCCTTTCGATGAAGATCAAGATAACTCTTTTATCGATTTTGTGAGGTTTTTATACGTTGTCGGATCGTTTGAATCTTTTCCGTAGTCATACGCACCAACTCCGGTCCCAACAACGTTGCTTCACCCACCTCATCCCAAAGATCATCGGAGAACGACACTTTCTTCCATACAACGCTCGAATGGAGCCATGCCAATACTTGCTTGATAAGCTGTTGTCAGAGGAAAACTCCACCAATGGTAAGAACTTGTCCCAACTCCCTTGAAATCAAGGACATAGAGTCTTAATAGATCTTCAAGAGTTTGAATAGTCCTCTCCGATTGTCCGTCCGTCTGAGGATGATATGTCGAGCTAAATCGTAAGTTTGTGCCCATAGCTTTTTGCAAACTAACCCAAAATCGTGAAGTGAATCTTGGGTCTCGATCGAAACTATGGATACTTAGGCATACCATGCGGTCTTACAATCTCGTTTATATACATATGAGCAAGGCGTTCAAGTGTATAAGTTTCTCGTATCGGTAAGAAATGAGCAGACTTGATCAATCTATCAACAATGACCCAAATCGCATCAATGCCTTGAGAAACCTTAGGAAGAGGCAGTAACGAAATCCATGGTAATGTGCTCCCACTTCCATTCGGAATTTCAAGTGGTTGCAATGGACATTTTGGTACTTGATGCTCGCTTTAACTCGTTGACAAGTTAGACACCTTGAGATAAGCAAATGCTTATCTCTCTCTCTTCATATTGCTCCACCAAAATGTATGAAGAATATCATGATACATTTTGGTACTCCTGTGATGGATTGCAAATGGTGTGTTGTGCGCCTCCATCATGATATTATACTTTAAATCGTGGTCGTTAGGAACACAAAGTCCGGAGTTGACTCAAGTATTCCTTCTTCATCGATTCTTGCTTCCCAGATAGCACCCTCTTGCACTTTCTTCCTCATACGCATCACCTGTGTGCAGAAGCTTGAAAGCGGCTTTAACTTTATCGATTAAAGTCGGTTCTACTCAGATATTCGCTATCATCACATGCGTCCCCCGAGTCTTTAACTCTATCTCCATCCTTTGCAAGTCACACAAAATGGGCCTTTGCTTTGACAATAACGCACTTCGTGCTTGCATATGATCTTCACTCAATAAATCGGCTACCATGTTCGCTTTTTCGGGATGGTATTGGATGGTATGATCATAATCTTTCAATAGTTCAAGCCAACGTCGTTTGTCGCATGTTGAGTTCCTTTTGAGTGAAGAAATATTTGAGGCTTTTATGATCCGTAAAGATTTCCACTTTCTCCCCATACAAGTAATGCCTCCAAATTTTAAGTGCAAAGACAACAGCTGCTAACTCCAGATCATGAGTAGGATAATTCCTCTCATATTCTTTGAGTTGTCATGAGGCATAGGCTATAACTTTTCCATGTTGCATGAGAACACATCCCAACCCTTTTTCGAAGCATCTTTGTAGATGACAAATCCTCCGAGCCGGATGGTATTGTCGTAAGCAGTTTGAAATAAGTCTCCTCTTGAGTTCTTGAAAACTCTTCTCACATTCTTCGCTCCAACCGAACTTTGTATTTTTTCGAGTCATTTGAGTCGATGGAGTAGCGATTCGAGAAAATCCTTCCATTTAATCTCCGATAATAACCAGATAAACCGAGAAAGCTACGACTTGGCCATCGATTTAGGTTGTTCCCGACTTTGAATAGCTTCAATCTTTGTTGGGTCAACAGATATTCCATGACTTGATACCACGTGCCCAAGGAATGCTACTTCTTCAAGCCAGAACTCGCATTTCTTCAACTTGGCATAAAGCTTATATTCACGAAGCTTTTGGAGTGTCAGCCTCAAGTGTTGCTCATGATCTTCACGGCTTTTGGAAAAAATAAGGATGTCATCAATAAAGACGACCACAATGTGATCTAAATATTCCTTGAATACTCGGTTCATTATATCCATGAAGGCAAAGAGAGCATTAGTCAATCCAAAGGACATGACTAGGAATTCATAATGCCCGTCATCGAAGTTCCAAAAGCCTACTTTGGAATGTCGGTGGTTCTAATCTTCAATTGGTGATATCCGGAACGAAGATCAATCTTTGAAAAGAATTTGGCTCCTTGCAACTAGTCAAACAGTCATCAAAATGTGGCAATGGATACCTATTTTTGATGGTGACATGATTCAACTCCGATAATCAATACAAAGTCGCATACTCCCATCTTTCTTCTTCATGAATGTAATGAGAGCGACCCAAGGAGAAGTACTAGAACGAATAAAGCCAATGTCTAACAATTTCGCTGCGGTTGGGTCTTTAACTCACGAAGTTCAATAGGAGCCATTCGATATGGGCTTTGGAAATAGGTTTTGTACCGGGTTCAAGGTCGATACAAAATTCAATTTCACGCCTCGGGGTAGTAGGCGGGAAGTTCTTGAGAATACGTCAGAAATTTATTAACAATAGAAATATCGCTCAAAATTGGCGTATTTTTGTTTAAATCGTGACATGAGCTAAGAAAGCTTGACATCCGTTTTTTAATAAACGAATAGCTTTATGGCTTGAGATGACCGTGATTGATTTTAATGGTTTGGTCGTTTGAATTCGCATAATAGGTTGATTAGGAATATGAAAGCTAACAACCTTACGAAAACAATCAATTTTTGCATGATAAGTAGTTAACCAATCAATCCCTAGAATCACGTCAAATGCAAGTATTTTTAATGAAATAAGATTGACAAGTAATGTGAGGGTACTGATTTGAACCAAACAAGACTTATAAACAGTGGATGTAATGAAGGTTTCTCCCAACGGAGTTTCCATGAGATAAGTCAAAGTCTAATTTCTCGAGTCAAATTTAATCGATGAGCGCAAGTAGGAGAAATAAAAGAATGGGTAGAACAAATTATCAAATAAAGTATAGACTTCATTAGAGTTTATGATAAGCTTACCCGTGATGACCTCATTCGGGTTCCTTGCTCTCTGGGAGGTCACAACAAACGCTCTCCCTTGCACTACTGGTTTTGACTTTTCTGGGACGGCCTTTGGTGCCTCCATCCTAGTTGAATTTGTCTTCGGTAAACGACAAAATCGAGCTAAGTGACCTTCTCTTCCACAATTATAACATGCTTTGGACGGCATGGCACGATTCAGAGATCGATGTGTCCCTCTTCTCCGCATTTGAAGCATATGATAGGTGGTCTTTCTCCTTCCTTAACAACGGGTCTTTGGTGTTGACGTCTTTCCATCATTGTTGAATCTCCGTTTCTTGAAATGTCCATTCTTATTATTTTGGTACGATTACCACCAAGTGGTTACCGTGATCCGGCCTCGTTGATTCCCTCCACGCTTGTTGTCACCTCTTGATGACTACTCATTTGGTATTATAATTTTTTTGTTTCGCTCTCTTTTAGTTGCGTTGACTCGTTATCGCGCTCCACTAAGCGAGCCCTATTTACAACATCCGAATACAAACACGGTTTATGAGAAATAAGATGTTGACGTATCTCGACTTCAAACCTCTTAAAAACATTCACGCCCATCTCTCTTCATTATCCACCAAGTGGGACCTTAAACCGTGATAACTCCGTAAATTTTGCCTCGTATTACGACACGGTCATATTATTTTGTTCCAACTTGATAAACTCCACCTCCTTCATGTGGCGAATACTTTCAGGAAAGTATTTGTCGTTGAACAGCTCCTGGAACTTCTCCCAAGATATCTTTGAGACAAAGAGTTGAGTACGTTTACCGATTCCCACAAGTAATCTCGCCTCTCCGCAAGAACATAAAGGCAAAGGGAACCTTTTGCTCCTCAGAGCATCCCAAGACATCAAATATCTTGGTAATCTGCTTTATCCATGCTTCCGCCAGAAGTGGTTTTGGCTCTCCCTTAAACTCCGGTGGTCCCAGCTCCTTGAATTGTTTAGCGGTGACCGCCCGAGAGTTTTCCGTGTTTCCACCTACGTTTTGGACAGGAGTCGCTCTCGCCTGCTGTTGCATAAATTGCATAAAGCCTCTGAACATTTGATCATTCATCATTTGGTCAGTGTTATTGTTTGCATGAGGATTGTCGCCTTCCTGATGCACATTATCCTGATTATTGATATGTGGTGAATCAACGATCGCCTGTGCTCCATTGCTATTCTCAACATTCTCAGATGTCATTTTCAGATACTGCCACAAAACAAAAGATTAATTGACATGTAACAATTATCTTTACATTTTGACCGACCAATAAAATAGCACATAAACTTAGGTAGGTCATACTAGCGAAGGTATTCCCCGTCTCTCCCCTCCTAGTACTATTCTCACATCTTAGCAGGATCATATCCCCAAGCTCGATACCAAGTTGTGACGCCCCCAAAATTAGGTATACATCACCCATCTTGGGTAGTCGGATACATAGTATGTAATTTAAATACAACTTACTAATATAAGCTTGTGGTACAATACGATATAAAGCTGTGAGTTTGAATACAAATAATGTCTACTAGATATTATACAAACTCAAAAGGAGTCCTCATTACAATTATTATCACACTATTTCACGAATAGTGAGGACTACTAATGTTATCCTCCGGACCATTACTCCGTTCCCAGACTCGTCCCGGCTATGTTCTCATTTCACGAAGAAACGGTGAAAGAAAGGGTGAGCTCAACTAGCCCAAGAAGAAATATTATGACTAAGATAATGCGAGAATAAATTATCAATAGCCTTCAACATTGTTAAACCGATAAAATATAATAAACATCAAGTTTAGCTGCATGAATGAACAAGCAATCCATTAAAAGAGTCAAGTAGAAAATAAAATCTACTATCTTTTATGATTTAAAAGGTTTTTCATCCTTGTTATAGTTGAGACTCGACTTTAATAAATAATTCACATCATCAAATCACCCTACGCTTACTACTGGCCGAGGATATTCTTTTTAGTATCACGACCACAATTATTCCTCCACTCACGGCCGAGAATAGTTGTGTATTAATTAATGGTCATGATCATGCCAACAATCGTCCATCAATGCACTACGACTAATCGAGGACTTTTACCACATCATTTGTAACATTACGGCCATGATTACACCGAATAATCCACGGTCATAATCATACCAAGTCCATCCATGCTCTACGTGCCACGGATGACTTTAAAAAAACATGAGGATGATGACAATGATATAAGAATTCAATAAAACAAGTTCAAGAATTAAGTTATTCAGAACTAATAACATCCAAACTATCAACATGATATTGCTTTGTAGAGTAAAATTCAAGAATGATCGGAAGAATATTTCCATGAAAAGATCTTTGGATGAAACGCAAATATCAAGGATATTCTACTAATTTCATGGAGTATAGAAGTCAAAGTTTTAACCAACCGGGTATAATAAAGAATGGAATAACAAAAGAAATCACCATGCATGCGATAGACCGCCGCACAGCGAGTTATTCCAATAGAATAATAAATAATGTAATCCGTGTCCTATGAAATTCACACCGCCATGGATGTTCCAATGAATAATAAAGATGGAACCGGATCCGGTGTAAAACACATGAGATAGGATATTCCAATGAATGATAAAAAGCGGAACCGGTCGGTGTAAACAACACAGATAGGATATTCCAATGAGAATGATAAAAGCGGAACCAGTAGGTGTAAAACACATGCGCAGTGATGTTCCAACAGAATAATAAAGAGCGGAACCAGTCCGGTGTAAAACACACGCAGCGAGGATGTTCCAACGAATAAATAAGAATGGAATAACAAAAGAAGTTCTCTTCATGAATACAAAAGAATAACACCCCTTACAGGTACAACAAATAATATTCCCTACCTTAGAAGAAGGCTGAATATTGGCAAAGTGAAGTAGCGAATACTTTTCTTCTTTCTCTCTATAGTTTTCTCTCTGAGTTTCAGCTTAATTCGTAAGAAAATAATGAAGGAATGAGCTTCTATTTATAGGAAAATAGAATGCATAGTAATTAATCCATGAACGGTCCAGATTGATTTACTTTAATCTGACGGTCCATATTTAAAGTAAAATCTTTTAAATAAAATATAATATATTCTATTTATATAAAAACATTTTACTATGCAAACACTATGCAAAACACTATGCAAAACACTATGCATAATAAAATATAATATATTTTATTTATAGAATAACTTTAATAAAGTATTCTGTTTTATATAAAAAGATGTTTCATTTTATTACGTTAATAATACGAATAAAACAAAACGTCATTATCGCTATAATAATTCATATTATTAATCGACAATAATGGAATCAAACTGAGTGACTTCTCACATAAGCATCAATAATCAATACCGTGTGCTACTATGCAACCACCATGACATATTCTTTACTTTTTACTACCGAGTAGTTCAGCAAGATCAACCAGTAAAACTTCCGCCGTTATTTTAATAAAATATTTTTGTCGTTTTCTCAATCCGACAATAATTACATTGTGGGGTCCACCAATGATTGAGTAGTTATGCGAATATTCTCTCGCTAAAACCGAATATTCCCCACCAATCGAATATAATATAACCACTTGCATATTTTGCAAAATTTATAAATATTACCCACAACTATAACATTATATCAAATTATTCCATAATATTCAAAAATAATATTTATAGAAAATTCATCTTTATTTATAAAAGTTGGGGTCTTACAAAGAAAGACTTCCTTCAATCAAGTTCACGCTTTAGCGGTAGCGATCGCGCTTAGCCTCAACATCTCCGCAGTCAAGGCCCTAAGCTAGCCCACCAAAGAAACTTTTCCACGATCCGGTAAGGCTCGGTTCGTACGCCACTCGACACAAGCAAGGCGCTCAAGCGCTAACTTTGTCGGCTGACCTTGTACCTTGCTTCGGTAGGCTTCACGCCTGGCATACTACTTGATCTGGCGCAGACCAAGCGCTAGGCCACCAGAACTCACAATGTCACTCAAAATGTCCTCTAATACTCCCATTCGCTGGATGAGTCCGAATTACCTACAACAAACGTAAACCCCATCAGAAGTAACATAAAAATTCCCAGAAACTAACAATATAACAAGCCAAATGAACATAATTCATAGGTTAAAAACCTACTCATCAAAGTGCCACGATCAAAAATTTTTGCAAAGAAAGTTCGAACCGGGATAATCTGTATTATTGTTCAACTCACGACTGCAATTGTTTCCCAGAAACTCAAATCCTAATGGTCGGGGCCATTCACTATCAATATGGTTTTCCCACATGGAGCTGTTGAACTGTATAACAGAAATCCACTTGAAACATTCAAAGTCAACAGACAACGGTTAAAGCATTATTGGGGTGGCGACATTGACAACGGAGCCACCGCAATCACATTCACCGATATGCCATGAACAGGGAGTAGTTAGGCTGAAAGACTTAAAAACAAGCGCTAATTGGGAGGCGGCCCAATTTTATTTCATTTACAGTATTTTTGTGTCATGTAATTCATTTCGTAACTTAGTTCATAATTCTGGTAATGCGTAGATCATTCATGTATAATTCTTAGTTAGTTAGTTTCTATTTTTTAGTAAATTTGATCATACTTGCTTACACTCCATTCTTTTATCTCATATTTAATGTTGCAATGTATTTTAGGTACTTAGGATGTTATTGAATAGGCGTACGAGGAGAAGAAACTAAAATATCACAGTCCTATCTGAAGAGACCCACGCCTTACGAACCGATTCTAAACAGCACTTCCTACGGGGAGAGGGGTTCTCTATCCATGCCACTTCTCGTGAACGTACGAAGTCAAAGCGATTTTTTTAAAACGCCTTTTGACTTTTTCTACTCCATTTTCCTACTGTTATCTCATAACATTTCCCTCAACACACTCATCAACCCACTACATACCCCCACGAACTTGCCTCAATCTCCACCACATCTCCACCAAATTCGAACTCCTATAACACACTATATATACACAACCCCTAAATTCCCCAATTCCATACTACATCTACATAAAGTCTCTCAATTTTAGTCATTAAAAGGCTACTGTTTTACTTAATTTCGAATTTGCAGTAGAGAAAGAGGGGAAAACTATACAAATTAGCAATATCATCAACAAAAGGGGAAATTATTGGGTAAGATACTAGTTTCAGTTTTTCATCACAAGTTTCGATTACAATGTTCATATTTGGGGAAATTTGTGACTGCTTTTGACTGACATGGCACCTAAGACACCATCAAAGCGCAAAAGGGGCGAAGGTTCAAAGTTTTCACCACCAATTTAAAAACCCAAAACCCTAATAAGACTCAAATATGTAAATTCAGTTATATTAATAAAATCTCTCCGTTCTGAAAGTTTTATGTGTTAATATATACTCTTTTTAACAAATTAGGTCAAATAAATTTTCGTCCAAAAATTGACGTGCTTGACACCTCGTGCTTAAAAATTTTCTTCCAAAAACGGACTTTTCGGTATATTTGTTTTGACAAGCTGTTTTGTCGTGCTTACACTAATAAAATGCTTTGTCGTGCTTGTTACGATATGTGTAAAATCTAGGTTAGGAACCCTAGACTATAAACCCTAACCCTAGATTAAAAACCATAACCCTAATTTATAAACCCTAACCCTAATTAGCTAAACTAAACCCTAATTAGGTTATCCTAACACCTAATCATGATTACTAAACTTTAATTAGGTACTAATAAACATCATTAACCAACCCTAATCATGAAAAACAAAACTCTAATCAAGATTAGTGAGGATTATGGCATAATTAAGCTACTAATCTAACCTAACTAGCTCACAAGTAGGTTAGGAGTTACCAAACCAAGTCCCAAGGCTGCACATCAGATATTTAGGGAGGCAAGTAGGTGAATAACACCAAAAAACCTAAGTTGCTTAAGTCTATAAATAGCAACACATCCTTTGGCCAAACCTACGAATTTTTTAAGCCTATACACTCTTATAAACATACCAAATCAAGCCTGGGTGATAGCAGCATCAAATTCATTAGCCAAAAATCAAAATCAAGTAAAAAAGGTGCAAACCCTAATTCATAGCTAGATCTTTGATGCTTTGTTCAAATTGTTGTTTAGATGTTTAGATTTGTGTAATAACATGTTAGAAAGTATGTTAGGTTGATAGAACATGTTTTCATAACATCTAGATGCCTCAAATTAGTGTTTTAAGCAATCTAGAAATTTTGGGAAAACAAGCCTAACAGTCGAATGTCAAAGCTTTTAGATTTGTGTATGTTAATAGTTAGGTCTGTTAATTATATGTTATTTGTAGTATGACATGAGGTCTTTAATCGTGAAAAGAAAACATAATCATATATTGACCGATCACGAAGTTCTGTTTTCTAGGTTACCCAGAATACTCAAGAACGTGTTGAGCCGGCTACTTTGACCAGCCTTTTAATCGCTTTCTATTTGTTGTTTTAATAACTTTTTGTAATAAATTAATACCTTGATATACATACTACATATATATGTCCTTATATTGCTTAAACAGTTCAAAGGATTACTGGAATTAATGGTCAAAAGTCGTTGACCGAGCTTGACCAAGTTTTTTGGGTTACCCAAAAAATCGATGAACATGAAGAACAACTGTTGGTTGTACTTTGACCAACATAGATCGAGACCTTAGAATTATGTTTTGTCCAAACCAGTGTTATATATATGTACCTTGACATATAGACTACCTATTACAACAAATACAACACAAATCTATTACACAGATTCATAGATATAGAAGCTACAAAATCGTTGACCGACCATAACCACTGTTCTGGGTTACCCAAAAACTCAAGAACAGCTCTGACATTGACTTTGAACTTCTATAACTTCTTGTTATATGTAGGTTATAGCACGAAATTTGTCTGATGTTGTACTACTGTTTGAGTACTATAACATCCATACTTGTCCAAACCCAGAATCATTAACAGTAGCAAAGTAGATCATGGTCAAAGTGGTCCCTAGACCATGACCGACTGAAATCCAGAAACTCAAGAACTCCTATAGTGACACTTCCTGTCACTATAGGGCTTTAGCGACAGACGATAATTGTTTTTTTTTTAGAAATTAATTAATAAAAATTAGAAATAATTAATAAATAAATATAAAAACAGTTTTAAAAATTATATTAAGTTATTATAATTAACTTTTGATATTTTTACATAAATTCAATAAATATTTTATTTTATTTGGATATTATTAATAATTAACTTAATAATAAAGTAATTAGAATAATTACTTATAAATAATAAATAATTATTGAAAATAATATTAATGATTTAAAAATCATAACAAATGGTTATAAATTATTTAAAATAGTAAGCAAGGTTTTTTATAAAATTCTAAGTTAATATTAATTATTTAAAATAGAAATAAATGATTTAAAAATCATTTAAGGGATAAATAAATACTTGAAAATTATTATAAGCTTCTAGAAATTATTATAATGGATATTTAAATTATCTAATAATATGATAAAGCTTATAAATAGAATTTAGTTAATTTATTATCTTAATTAGTTTTCAGTAAAGTCTTTGGACACCGAAACCATATCAAAATTAACCCGAACATATTTAGATTTTGTATTTGAGTATTATTATCAATACTAATGTGTTAGATTTATATGAATGAACATCTTAGGTGTTTATTAACGAATCAAATAGCATTGTTTGACTGATCTTTGCTCAGGCAAGTTTCCTATACCCTAATTACTTACGCAAGTTTACTAAACCCAAATTATTATTTACACAAATTTCTCGAACTTTGTGTATTTGTTAAACAAGATTACTATCTTGAATTGCTTTCAATATGTATTACCAAACCTAAACTTGAATGACCACTTATTGTAATGTTATTGCTATAGCTTCAGCATAACTAAAGAAATGAATTATTTATTCCTATGATATTGGTTATTGAGCATAAATTGTTGTGTCAAACCAAATTATTTTGGTAAGACGTCCTATTCTGAAGTTTTGTATATCGTAAGGGATCGAGATTTGGTCAATAATATATTGACATTTGGGTGCATTAAAGAACTAGTAGGATGAGATGCATACTCCTAGGATATTGAGTAGGTTGATCCCCTATCTCATATCTAAACAAAGTTTCTAAGTCTGTGTGACTGACAGAAATAAAAAGTCCAGAAATGGTTGAAAACAAAATTCCAAAACTGGTAGAAACTATCAGTTAAATTTTGAATTTTTATACTTCTTCAAATTATATATTATTGTAAATATAAAACCTAATGAGCATGTTATAGCTCACCCTTGCAAATTATTCCCTTTGTAGTATTAGATGGTAACCCTGGTACATCTGGAGTAGATAAAGGGAAGCTTCCTTGCTTAGATTAGCTTATATTCATGTCTAGTTGAATACTTTGTAATAAGAAATTCTTTATGAGAATCATGTAATCGAACCTTAATATTTATGATATATAACATCTTTTATCTCCGCAACCGTGTTTTCTTACATATATAGATGTAATTTTAGAATCTTTAATCTAGTTTGAGATCATTGGGAACTATTTATCTGAGTGAGGGTATTGATAACATGAACTGTTCATGTTGTTATTGATACTCTGAATTTCGGATAGATAGGTATTATCGATACAATAGTGTAATTCGCATGACATAGACTATACATCTGAGTGAGGGTATTGGTAATATGGACTGTTCATGTTATTACTGATACTCTGAATTTTGGATATATAGATACTATTCACAGATACATTTCATATATTCAAGTGGGGGTATCCAAACATAGTAATAGTTCTCTTGAGAATTGTCATCTGTTATTGGATACTGTGAATCTTGGATTTATGGGAATTATTTTGGTTATAAATTATATAGTCACTCAATTACATATAAGCATATAATCAAATACCATGGGTGTATAGAAGGACAAGTAGGTACATGTTCAGTTTTTAATTCCACAGTCTTCAGAGACAGATGGATAAAAGTGACAAAGATGCCAATAGGAAGATGACCCAACTGGCGACATGGCAAGACCATATGTTCAATGTTATGAACAAGTCCTTTGCTTTATTGAACATGTCCTTACAAAGTCTCGAATCTGTCATGCCGCGCCCGGTTCGATTTAGACGCTGTGAGCCTATGCCACAATACCCCCTCGATTTACGATACAAAGGAGTGTCGAGTGTTTGTTCCACTGCCACCATCGCCAACATCACCTCACGCTTAGCTTATTATAAGGAAGTCCTCTTATGCTTACTGTTATATTCTTACAATGAGGACATTATAACTGCTAAGTTTGGGGGAGTTTATTATAGTTATTTGTTTCATGTTTTAAGTTTCATGTTTATGTTAATTATTTAATTTGCATATGTTGTCATGTTTAGTTCATGTTCATTATGTTGGCATTTATGTAGTGTAGTTGCATAGTAGTTTTTCATAGTAGTGAAGTGAATAGTTTATTGTATTATATTTCTTGTTATGTTAAAAAAATTGAAAATTTGAAAAATCGCAAAAATATTAGTTAGTTTATTGTGTTTATGTTGTATTTAGTTCATCTTGCATGATTCGAGCTGTTAGATAGTAAAAGTCTATTTTGGCTAATGATGAGATTGGAATTGCGTAGACAAGTATAATATGGAATATTAAGGCTTTGATGTAATTACATGTTATGAATTGAATCTTTTTCTGTTTGAAACTGATATAAAAAGGATAGCACAGTAAGAATAGCTATGTTTCCTAATTAAGTCTAAATTGATACATAATGGAACTCTAAAGGATAATGCTAGTTTGAATGAAAGAAAAACATGAATAGGCAGAGAAGGCTAAGATTAGACAGAAACCTAAGTTTGGGGGAAATTTTGGGGTATATAAGCTATAAAACAAGAAAAAAGAAAGAAAACAAAAATATATAAATAAACACTGTGGCTAGTTTAGTTTCATGGCCTTTGTTACTTGAGTAAGTACATCCAAGAGGATTGTCTTTACACCTAGCGCCCTAAAGCCTTAATGTTTTGGGAGTCGTTGGTCGAAAGCTCTCTAAGGTAGCATTGAAAAGCCTAAGAGAATTATACATTGCACAGCCATGAGAAATATTATATAAAAAAGAGAGAATAAAATGGGAAAAAGAGCAAAAAGCCCCCGTAAGTGAAAAATAAAGCATAAGTATCCCATCTTGACCCTTGAATTTGGTAAATGTGTGATTTTAGCCAGATCTAGCTTGTTTTTGGATTTCTTGAGTTTACACTTTATGATGCCTTCAAAGAGACCTATTATGTGTTAAATCTAATTTTATATCAGTTAGCACAATTGTTGAGCATACACGCACTATATCAGTGATAACAGTCTTAGATTTGATGATTGATTGGGAAATTATTGATTGGTTTTGATATGACGTACTATTATGTTTACTTGATTTCACTGAGGCCAGTTGAATAGACTTGTCTCTATCTTACTGCTCGATTCGTAGGCATGTAGATTAGCTGCATTGAATTATGTATTGTGATTATGCTCGAGGACTAGCACGGTTTAAGTTTGAGGGAGTTTGATGAGTGGGTTTTATACCTACATATCAGCTTCTAATTTGGACTTAAACAGTGTGATTCTATCTATTTTTGTTCATTTTTACTTGTTTTAGGTTTGTTTTATGTTTAGGATTGCATTATGTGGCATGGTGGTATAATGGCAGCATTACGGCGAGACTGGGCATGCAAAAGGCAAGAAATCAGCATTGCAGAAACACACACCCCCCCCCCCTCGCACTGGGGCGAGTATATTAATGAAGAAAACCCCCGCCGTGGTGGGGTACATAAGCCAAGAAAAGAAGCACCCCCCGCCGTGGCGGACCTTTACCAGTACAAAACCCCCCGCCGGGGCGGGGGTACAAGGAAAGAGAAAGTCTTTTTGCTTTGTTTAGAACTCTGCAACTGCATGGATGGAACACTTTTGCATGGATTGGGACTATTTTGGGCGTCGTTTTTCAGTGTTTTACATAACTTATGTTGAGATATAACACAAGATAACGAAAAAAACACAACAATCAATCAATTATACTTGGAGACCTAATTTTTTGAAGAACATTGGAGGAATAGAATTAAAGGTCAAGATCACGAAGATTCCAAATTTGAGCGAGGATAAGAGTGGTGTTTTACTATTGTTTGTCTTTCAATTCAAATATTGTAATTGAGATGATGAATTTCTCTATCTTTTCAGTATTTAATTCGTTTATGCTGAACTAAATTACTTTTTAGGCTTGCAATGGATCTTTGGTGTTAAACAATGATTGTTATGCCTTAATTTTAGTTTAATAATACTATCAATTTAGTTTATCGAATGTGATTTGTACCTTAATTTATGAATTGCTTGATCACCAGTTATGTGTGGATTTATATGGACTCGAGAGATGATGTGTGAATCTAAACCTAATCACTTTAGCATGTGTTCTTGAATTCAGTGTTTGATGGAATCTTGATGAATGTTTAGGATAGAGATATACCTAACATCGCATGTAATCACGTAAAGAACTTGAGATTTAAACCTTCTTTGATTTTAATTCAGATAGAGATATAGTGAATTAGTTTATTAGAGTGTTTGGCTTAATTCTATCAATTTGTGGATTTAAGTTAATATGGTGTTAGTGCATCGAGAGATGACTAATTCTAATTAAGTGTTCTTGATTAATAAACTGAGATAGTAAATTAAACGGGATAAAGGTGTGATAATCGGAGTGAAATGTAAAGTGAAATTGTAAGCCTAATTCTTCATTATTTGCTTGAAATTACGGTTAATAAGTTGTGTTGATTGGTTGGGATTTTTAGTTTCTTAGTTTTTATTAATTATAATCATTAATTTGAGTAGTTTAATATAACTGAAATAATATAAAAATGGTAATTGTTAGGTTTAATTTCATACTAGTCTCTGTGGGAAAGATACTTTTCTTACTATTATATTACTTGTTGACCGCGTATACTTGCGTGTAGAGCGTATATAGAATTTACACAACATGTGACGCCCCCAAAATAGGTATACACAACCAATTCTGAGTCACCAAATACATGGTACAAAATTCAAATACAAACTTAATTATACAACTGTCGTGTAAAATACGACAAACATAAGTTGAGAGTTTTAACACGAATATTGTCGCGTAGACAATATCCAAACTCAAATGGAGTCCTCATTACAATTATTATCACACTATTTTATAAAATAGTGAGGACTACTACAGCCACCATCTCGGACCGTCACTCCATTCCCTGACTAGTCCCAGCTATATTCTCATTTCCTAAAGAGAACAATGAAAGTAAAAAATGAGCTCAACTAGCCCATTAAAGAATATTTTGACTAAGATAATGCATAATAAATTATCGTTAGCCTTCAATAGTGTAAAATTAATAGAATATAATAGACAACAAGTCTAACTGCAGCAGAACAAGCAATACATTAGAAGAGTTAAGTAGAGCATAATATATACTATCTTCTATGATTTAAAAGTTCATCATCAATATTTTATCGTTGTAACACAACTCAATAAATAATCCACATCATCGAATTATCCATGTACTACGGGCCAAGGATATACGTTAGTATCACATCCATGAATTATCCATGCACTACGGGCCAAGGATATTCATTATTATCACATCCACGAATTATCCATGCACTACGAGCCAAGGATATTCGTTAGTATCACCAATGGTCATGATCATGCCAAGAACTGTCCATCAATGCACTAATTAAGAGTTTGAGTGTCATAAATATGTAGTATGTATGTCAGGGTATCTTTACATAACACTTAGACATCCTAACAACATGCAGAAAGTAATATAAAGGTCAGTTAAAGTAACCGGCTCAACCTATTCTTGAGATTTTTGGGTTACACTCAGAAATCAGAACTTCGTGGTCGGTCAACGACTTTTGACCACTTATATCTTACAATATATAAAACTAATAGACATGTTTTCTCTTCCAGATTACTAACCTCATGTAATACTACAACTAGCATATAATTAACAGACCTAGATGTTAACATACAAGCATCTATAGGCTCTGACATTCGACTGACAGACCTATTTTTCTAGTTTTTCCAGATTGCTTAAAACATCATTTTGATGCATCTAGATGTTATGAAAACATGATCTATCAACTTAGCATATTTACTAACAGGTTATTACATATATCTAAGCAACTAAACTACAGATTAAACACAACATCAAAGATCTAGATTAAAATAAGGGTTTGCACCTTTTCTTGAGTGATTTTGATTTCTGGCTTCTGATTCTGTTCTTGCTATCACCAAGGCTTGTATAGGTATGATATATGAGTGTATAGGCTTAAGATTTTCATGGGTTTGGTTTGAGTTAGGGCTTTTATTTATAGAATTGGACAATTAGGGTTTTAGGTCATTTTTCACCAACTTGCCTCCCTAAAGATTTCATATTTGTTAACTTGTGCTACTTAGGGGATGATACTAGTTCATGTGCTTCATTAGGACTTGATGTGGTGACTTGAATCTACTTGTGAGCTAGTTCACCAACTTAAGTAGCTTAATAATGCCCTAATCCTTCTTAATCTTGATTAGTGTTTTGGTTTTTATGATTAGAGTTGCTTAATGATGTTTATTAACACCTAATTGAAGTTTAATAATCATGGTTAAGGTTTGGGATAACCTAACTAGGGTTTAATCTAACTAATTAGGGTTAAGGTTTCATAATTAAGATTAGGGTTTATAAATCTAGGGTTAAGGTTTCCTAATTTTGATATTAGGGTTCCTAACTTGGGTTTTTACACAAATCCTAACAAGCACGACAAAGCATTTTTTCAGTGTAAGCACGACAAAGCAGGTTGTCAAAATACATATACCGAAAAGTTCATTTTTGGAAGAAAAAATTTAAGCACGACGTGTCAAGCACATCAACTTTCGGACAAAAATTTATTTGACCTAATTCTATAACATAGTATATAATAACACAATACACATTCAGAAAGGAGAGATTTTATTTAATAATATTGAATTTACATAACCGAGTCTTATTAGGGTTTTGGGATTTCAAATAAGCTGTTGTGTAAAGAGAATATTAATTTTCAGTATTCATCTGTGGAATTTTACTGGTAATATCTTTCTCTTATTGATCATTTCATATTAGAGCGTTGTATTGTGAATTGATTAATTATTTTGATCATAGACCTCCATTTGTAATTCTATTATCAAATAGACTAAGTATTATCTAAAGGTTCTAATCCAGTTTGGATTAAAGAATTTTGTTAACAGGTTTAAGAAAGCATAGGTGCTTAAGAGTGCATAGGTGCATAAGGAGCAAAAATGCTCAAGTGTTTGGAACTTGTTGTGTAAAATACTCAACTTGTAATTGAAGTAAATTAATAAAAGAGAGTCTCCAATACTTGTTGGTATTGGACGTGGATTAGGCTACTATTATAGAG
Organism: Panax quinquefolius; assembly: GCA_020205615.1. Lineage (NCBI taxonomy): Eukaryota > Viridiplantae > Streptophyta > Magnoliopsida > Apiales > Araliaceae > Panax > Panax quinquefolius. The sequence goes on along the minus strand of CM035165.1, from coordinate 67,827,636 downwards.
GGTAGTAGTTGAACCATGTAAAAATCTTGATGTTTATGTGATTGTCTATTGTGTTCCTAAAATTAAGTCAAAATTTTCTAAAACAAAATTAAGTTTTGAAAGAAGTTAAGTAAATTGATAATTCTGCAAGTATTCATATTTAATCCAGCATCCCATATTCATACACTGATAATCTGGTGAGCACAAATATTGAATTCAGCATCTTGTTTTTCATACATTGGTAATCTAGTAAGCATAAATATTCAATCCAGCATCCTGCATTCATACACTAATAGTTTGGTAAGCATAAATATTCAATCCAGCATCCTGCATTCATACACTCATAATTTGGTAAGCATAAATATTCAATCTAGCATCCTGCATTCATACACTCATAATCTTGTAAGCATAAATATTCAATCCAGCCTCCTACATTCATTAAAAGAGAGTTTTTTTTAAATGAAAAGGTTTTAAATCGTTCATTCCCACACTTATTTAAACCCCCCCCCCTTCTAAGTGTGCCTACTTAAATTTTATTATGCCTACGCGACATCCCATCTATACATTTTCTACAAATAAAACATGAATAATATTAAAACAGTTATATTAACATAATCTAACACTACTAAAAAATAATAGTTTATCAATTGTATTATACGTCAGAATAAAAAATATATATACCTAAAATTAAGCCCAAACTGCATCCTTGTGGGCGATAGGTGTGCTCGCCCACGTAATCAATAGCGTATGATAGTTCTGTAAGCATAATTATGAAATGCACTTCACAATTTTGTTATCGCTAAAATCACTACAATATACACGAATTTATATTAAAGATTAGTCATTTTATTATAAATTTAAAGTAAATTACATTAGTATATATCTACAACAGTGGAAATATAAAATGCTTATATATAAATGTTGTTTAACGTACATGTTGTCCAAAGGATGACAGATCTGAATGAGAATACGGTCATCCGAATTAGCCAGGGCCTTCGGCACATGATTCGAACCCCTACCCAAGCCACACTTTATTGCAGTTGGTTCAGAAGTCATCTCTATATATAAAAATTTCATGATGTTATTATGATTTATATTTGATTAGATATACAAATAAAATAACAATAATGACAGGTAATTATATGAAATAGTTAACTATGACAACTATAAATGAAAAGTACATAAACATGACAATGATATAAAGCACATGTATATATGTAATTGTATATAATACAAGTAATACTAAACATACATTTTATTTTTTTAGTCATTGTCCGAGTCAGAATCATTTTGTATACGTATTGGAGATTCAAAATGATCATCTTCTTCAGATTTAGTATCACTGTCATTGTCAGTCGATAACTCTTCCTCCTTAGTATCAATGTCATCTTGCACAAGTACTGACTCAGGATCCAATTAATTAGGTTCATCTCCACCCTCTAACTGGATTACTTCATTTCCGTCCTCCACATTTATTATAGTAGGTCTGTGAAGCATTTCCACTTGGTCGAACTCCTCGTCAACTACTTATATACGACTACGCGCGGGAGTATAAATTACAATTTGCCAAGCTGTAGACGGTCTATCCCTTTTCTTAATAGGACTAGGAGTGTAGTATACTTTTACTGTTTGAGTTGGCAACACAAATGGTTCATTAGCGTACACAGACCTATGGAGGTCAATATTGACGATTCCATGTCGATCGACACATATCCCTTTTTCTGAATCAAACCAATGACACTTAAACGAGTTAATCTGACCCCCGTAAGTGTCCTTGTACGACAACTATATGATTTCTTCCAACTCTCCATAAAAGGCACGACCAAGCTTATTGTAACAATCTCCTTGGACACACACTCCAGTGTTCATTGTTCTTTTACCATGAGCATAAACCTTTGTATGAAATTCAAAACCATTTATTTTGTAACCTTTGTGGCTAACTTGGTCCCTGTCTGGGCCCATAGCTAGGACTCGTACATTATCTAGAATCGTTCCCTCAATAAAAGCCTACAAAAACTCTATTACATTAAATGAAGCCATAAATTAATGGATTATATATATGTCGTGCTTAATTAAATTAACTTACTTTATCCTTTAGCCAAAGTGCAAATTTTTTATCACGACTGATTTGAATATCTTTATCAATTATGTCGGGCTGCTCACTTTTAACTCATCATCGTATGATCTATACAATTTCATAAATATTAACATATTGGAATATATATCATTGCAGGTTAGGATATAGCTACGTCCAATAAATATTAATTTTACATGTGTACCTCACAAATTCGTCAATCTCCTTGCAATTGAGAAAAATGTAAGTATGTGCAACATGTAATTCTTGCTTAGATAGGATTATGCGCTTCCCTTTTGCATAAGCGCGACCCGATAGACCAAATACAAAAAGGCAACCATTTAGTTCAACATTGCCCCCATCATCATGTCTCGGGACTCGATTAGCCTTTGTCAAGACTTCTTCGAAAAAATAGTCTGAGACAAACGTAGATATCTCATCAAAACTGTATGCCTCACATATTGTCCCCTCGACATAAGCTCTATTCTTCAACTTCCTCTTAATGTTTTCCATCACCCTCTTGAAAGGGTACATCCATCTATATTGAGTTGGACCTCCAAACGAAAACATAGCGAGCTTGACTATGCCAGAGTTGAGAAACTACCAACATATAATCCCTTACCTACTCAAACGAGATTGAAAACTAACATTCTGTAACTAACTCAAATTGGAATAAACAAGAAACTAAGAAGTGAATCCTTCGTTATTTAGGGAAGGGGAAAAGTGAGGCTAAGTAATTCAACTGCCTCATAAACTCTTGGTATAGCAAGCATTAGTTCAGAGGTTATAAATTATTTCTCAGTCACAACGAAACAAAAGAGTAAACCTCACTTCAAATTTTTTTAAAGAAATTGCTTAGTGCACAATAGTACATCACAGTTCTAAAATTGAATATATAGGGCATAAACTTACAACAACAACAACAAGGCACAAACTTAAAAATTATCAAAACAAAAAAAAATATATGTATAAAACGGCACAAACTTTACATTAAACTTACACACATATAAATTTCCCCAATTAATAACCATAACAACAACAAACATTACAAATTCATACAATAATTTGGGCAAAATTAAACACATAAAACTTAAACTAGTATATTTATAGCAGATGAGTTTTATCGAGAGAGAACTAGCACGCGGCGTGGGCGGCATGGGCGGCGTGGGTAGAGTCCGGCGTGGGTTAGGCAGACGACGTGGCCTAAACTTTATCTTTGCCTACATTCTCTCTTCTCTCTCTTCTCCCTCTTCTACCTCTCTTCTTTTTCTTTTTCTCCTTCTTATTATGTTTTGCCTAGTTTTTTTTGATTTCCTAGGATCAAAAAGAATCATCGATAGATTCGCAGTCTCTATTAATAATCAGTCGCAAAAAGCCTGCCCGCCAAATTTTGAGCCAAATTTTTGGCTGCCAGAGATTCCTGCTAGAGCGAAATCTAATCTTGACGGAACTAGGGTTATTGTATACATTCAAAATTTTGCATTCCTGTTACTAACCCTACAAGAGGGCAGAATTATCTTCCAGAGATAACCCTAGAAGTCAAATCAGTTTCAAATCTCAGAGATAACCCCGAAAGATCTAGTTTCCAACCCTAAAGATAACCCCGGAGATCCAGTTCCAACCCCGGGAGATCCAGTTTCCAATCTCGAGAGATAACCCTGAAAGATTCAATTCCAACCCCAGAGATAACCTCGGGAGATCCAGTTCCAACCCTGGAGATAACCCCGGGAGATTCAGTTCCAACCCCGAAGATAACCCCGGGAGATCCTGTTCTAATCTCGAAGATTACCCCAAGAGATTCAGTCCAAGTTCCGGAGATAACCCTAGAAAAGTCAGTTCCAGCCCCGAAGATAACCCCGAGAGGTCAAGCCAACCTCAGAGATAACCGTGAGGACAATCAGCGTCAACAGCGGGTCAATCTCGGAGATAACCCTGAAAACGATTGCTACAACTATGCCAAAATCGAAGACAACCCTGGGAAAGGTAAAATGGTCATTTTGCCACCTCAACATCACATCAACATCGTCTCAACATATTTCAACTCAAACTGCGTACAAAGATGTTCCACAAGAACCATAGCTCAAATCCTGAGTGATAACTGCACAAGACAACTCAACAGATAGACAACGAAGACTTGGAGATCTGGTCATGGACCCATCTTCCTGGCTTCGAACAATCTCTAATCCCATGTTATTTGTAGCTCTTGACAACGACTATCCAAAAAGGTATAACACGCCTCCATTGGATGCCCGGATTGAAAGTTATGAAGGTTCGAGCGGACAACGCGTAGCCTGAGTGCACATACTTTGAGAAGACGGGACCCGCAAAGCCCAGGGCAGCCCGGGCAGTTGCAGATAGACACGTGGCTGTCGCGGGTTGACCCGGGGCTCCTTGGTCTATAAATATGAGCTCCTAGGAGCTCATTTGAAAAAGAAAAAAAAAAGAAAATATAGAAAACTCTGTCCATTTCAGCCTTTAACCTCTTCTAGAGTGCTCCAAACTGAGTGATTCTTCTTTCTAAACACTTGTAAGCTCATGTTCTGTAGCATACTGAAGTTTAACTGGTGGAAACCAAGTTTTTAGGTCTCAAAAGCTATCTGAAGTCTTCTTGGCAGCCCACTTTAAGTTTTTTCAAATTTTTAAGCTTTCTACTACATTAATATATATATATATAGTCAATCAGATCAGTCTTATAATGTTCCTGATTTTAATGATCAGTTAAAAAAATTAACCTTCAATAACACTAGTATAACAAAAAATTGGTATTCTGGACCTACTCCTCCGGATTTACAATTCGAAGAGAGAAACCTAGATAAACAATTTTCTGTTTCTTCAAATAAAATTTATGAATGGAGTATTGATGGGTTTAGTGAACAAGAAATTCTAAACAAATTAAATTATATGTCCATGGTAGCCAATAGTTATATCACTAAGTTCCAAAATATGACTCAGACAGACATTGTTGAATTAATAGCTAGTGGATTTACTGGTATTCTTAGGTCTTGGTGGGAAAAATATCTCACTGAAGATATTACGTTATAAATAATCCATGTTGTCCAAATGGATGATTACGGAAACCCCATCTTTAATGAAGATGTTGGTGTTGGTCCACCAGATGGAGTTAACACACTTATATTTACCATAATCAAACATTTCGTCGGAACTCCTAGTAATATTATAGAAAGACTTCACGATCAACTAAGTAACCTCACTTGTCCCACTCTAAGTGATTTTTAGATGGTACAAAGATGTGTTTACTTCCGGAGTTATGATGCGAAATGATAGCAATAAACCATTCTAGAAAGAAAAATTCGTTAATAGTTTACCTAACTTATTCGCTCATAAAGTTCGTGAAGAATTAAGTAAAAATTTAGGTTATATTGATTATGACAATCTAACCTATGGAGATATAATTAGTTATATACAAAAAATAGGATTAAAAATGTGCATTGATTTCAAACTAGCTAACCAAGCTAGGAAAGACAAGAATAAAGCTAAATATGAGTTAGGGACATTTTGTGAACAATATGGTTTACCCCCTGTCGCTTCCCAAGAAGAAAGCACAGAAATAAACATATTGATAGTCACAAAAATCATAATCGACATAAGAAAAAACATAGTCATTATAAAAATAAAAATAGTTACTATGATAAACCTAAAACATCCGGTAAAAAATCCACAAAATATCTAAAAAAATATGATAAGAGTAAAATTGTTTGCCACAATTGTGGGAAGAAAGGACACTACAAAAATGAGTGTAAAATAAAATAAAAATTATCTCAGTTAAATATCTCGAGTGAAGATACTGAACAACTGTTAGAATTAATTAGGATTGAGAATGACATCAGTAATGATGAGGGTTCAGATATTCCTTATTCCTCTAATAGCAGTATTAGTAACAATGAAACAAATAGTGATAATGAAGAAGTTACTATTTGTATAGATAATTACAATGAAAATTGTTGCAACAAAAGATTAAATGTAATTACTAGAGAAGAAGAAGAAATTTCTTTGTTAATTTTTCTAATTAGTAAAATCTCGGAACTTGAGTTAAAAGCCAAGTTCACAAAACAATTAATAGATTTGCTAACTAAAGATAATAATGCTAAAAATCAAATGATTAAATCTAAAGATAAACCTATTTTTAGCCTTAATAAAACTCTTGAAAGGTTTAAAACACCCGTCAAGGAAGTTACCCTCCCTGAGTTAAATCAAGAAATCAATAAATTAAAAAGAGAAATATCTACCCTTAAAATTGATATTTCCAATTTAAGAAAAGAAATTGAAGTTAGGAAACCAGATCTTCAAGTAAATGATTCTTCTAGTGATGACGAACCAGAGTCATCAATTACCAAAGTAAGGTCAGACCTTTTTATTTAAGGTCTTTCACTTAAAAGAATTAAGGATATCACCATTCAAAAATGGTATATTTCTATTAATGTGGTAATTGATAAAACTTTTATAAAACAATTTCCTGCCTTAGTTGATACTGGTGCAGATCTGAATTGTATTCAAGAAGGTTTAATCCCTACCAAGTGCTATAAGAAAACTAGTGAAAGATTGAATTCTGCTAATGGTAGTCAAATGGAAATAAAATACAAACTGCATAAAGTTCATATTTGTCAAGATAATATGTGTTTTAAAACATCTTTTGTTTTAATCCGCAATTTTACAAATAAGATCATCTTATCAATAACACCGTCCCGCTAGGAGTCGGACCTCCCGGTCAACAAAGATGGCCCCACAGGCGCCACAAGTCATCATCAGCTTTCGGCAAAAACAGAAAGTAGCCAATAACAGCATCATTGTTGTCCCCTAGTAAATCAGCTTTTACTTTAAGTAAAATGTTTTTACTTTTACCTTAGTAAATGTAAATGTAAAATGTTTCTTACATTTTACTTTAGCTTTAGTAAATTACTTTTACTTTGAACTTTTACTTCAGCAAATGTAATAGTGAATCATGCGTGATTCAATAGTAATTTACTTTTCAGTTTTCTATTTAAGTAACTCGAAGTGTTTAGAGTTACTCAGGCATTTCTTGCAGGCATTTCATTTGCAAGGAATCCTCACCCGAGGTCCTTCTCTCTGCCTTCTCTCTAGTAAGTGAAGAAGAAGCTTGTTGTTTCCTTCTTCTAGTAAGATGAAGAAGAAGTTCTTCATACTTCTCTCTTCCATTTACAATTTATCTAGGTTAAATGTAAGCCCTTCCTCAAGTGTTTTTAAATAAAAAAAAGAGATTACTTTACCGATTCATCGGTCATCTTCTTAAAAGTTTCTTCTTTATGTTTAAATTTCATTAAGAAACCTCTCGGTTGTCAAATGGTATCAGAGCAACCGGTTGGTTCTTGGTTCCGTTGGTGGTTTCGATTAAAAACAGTTAGGTCTTGTTTCTAAATGTCTCTTCAATCTTTTATTTCTTTTACTCCAAACTGACCTACCTAGCTTGAGTCACCTAACTTACTGTAAAACACCTAAGATCGCCATAGGTCCCGTTGTGTCGTTGTAAGTCTCTATAGTGGGAGCAGTGTAGGTCTAGGGAATCTCTAGATATAAGGATGGTGATCCATCTGAGAAGATGATCAACAACACAGCCCCGCCAGGAGTCGGACCTATCAGTCAACAAAGATGGCCCCACATGCCCCACAAGTCATCGTCAGCTTTCGGCAAAAGCAGAAAGCAGTCAATAACAACAATATTATCTTTAGTTAGCAAATCCTTTAATTGTTTTGTGAACTTGGCTTTTAACTCGGGTTCTGAGATTTTACTAATTAGATCAATTAACAAAGAAATTTCTTCTTCTTCTCTGATAATTACATGTAATCTTTTGTTGCAACAATTTTCATTGCAATTATCTGCACAAATAGTAACTTTTTCATTATCACTATCTATTTTATTGTTACTAATACTGCTATTAGAGGAATAAGGAATACCAGAACCCTCATCATTACTGATGTCGTTCTCAATTCTCATTAATTCTAACAGTTATTCAGTATCTTCACTCGAGATATTTAACTGAGATAATTTTTATTTTATTTTATACTCATTTTTGTAGTGTCCTTTCTGCCAACAATTATGGCAAACAATTTTACTCTTATCATATTTTTTAAATTTTTTAGTGGATTTTTTACTGGGTGTTTTAGGTTTATCATAGTAACTATTTTTATTTTTATAATGACTATGTTTTTTCTTTGCTTTCTTCTAGAGGGAGCGACAGGGGGTAAACCATATTGTTCACAAAATGTCCCTAACTCATATGTAGATTTATTCTTGTCTTTCCTAGCTTGGTTAGCTAGTTTGAAATCAATGCACATTTTTAATTCTATTTTCTGTATATAACTAATTATATCTCCATAGGTTAAATTGTCATAATCAATATAACCTAAATTTTTACTTAATTCTTCACGAACTTTATGAGCGAATAAGTTAGGTAAACCATTAACGAATTTTTCTTTCCAGAATAGTTTATTGCTATCATTTCGCATCATAACTCTGGAAGTAAACACATCTTTATACCATCTAAAATCACTTAGAGTGGGACAAATGAGGTTACTTAGCTGATCGTGAATTCTTTCTGTAATATTACTAGGAGTTCTGACAAAATGTTTGATTATGGTAAATATAAGTGTGTTAACTCCATCTGGCGGACCAACACCAACATCTTCATTAAAGATGGGGTTGTCGTCATCATCCATTTGGACAACATGGATTATTGATAACCTAGTATCTTCAGTGAGATGTTTTTCCCATCAAGACCTAAGAATACCAGTAAATCCACTAACTATTAATTCAACAATGTCTGGCTGAGTCAGATTGTGGAACTTAGTGATATAACTACTGGCTACCATGGACATATGATTTAATTTGTTTAGAATTTCTTGTTCACTAAACCCATCAATATTCAATTCATAAATTTTATTTGAAGAAATAGAAAATTGTTTATCTAGGTTTCTCTCTTCGAATTGTAGATTCTGAGGAGTAGGTTTAGAATACCAATTTTTTGTTATACTAGAGTTATTGAAGGTTAATTTTTTTTAACTGATCATTAAAATCAGGAACACTATCAAACCTATCTGATTGACTACTACTTTCATTGTCAGATTCAACTTGATCAATGACATCAATAGTTCCACTAGTTGCAGCTTTAGGTTTTAGTTTTTTAAATAATTTATCAATAACTTGGGTAAGTTCACTATCTTGGTTAGGTAGATCTAGTCCAACCCTATTTTCTAGAAGACTTAATAGAGGTTGTTCTAATTTCGAATATGGTTTTTTAATAAAAGTTTCGTCAAACTTTCCTTCAATTTTATCTAGATGTTTACCTATGGTTGCAAGACACTGATTTGTGAAATTATTTTGTTCAATAAATTTCTTTTAATCCTTATTGCCATCTGAAATTTTAAACGAACTGGCAACAACAGATGTGTTTTTAACTGATAAAAGAACAGTTTCAAGTGGGGGATGACTGGATGAGATTTTAGACTTATTTTCTTTAGTCCACTGTGATTTAGTTATAACATTACATTTACAATGATATTTTTCATACCAATCGTAAAATGTATTATTTATCTGTTTGTTTTTAATAAATCTTTTCCATCTATTGACGACTTTATCTCGTTCTTTATTAGTTGGGTGATTAGAACGAAATAAATATCTTTTTTCTTTATTAGATTTGGAATTAAAATCTTCAACAAGATTATCCCAATCTAATTCAAATTCCTTTTTAATTACTCTTAACTGATATGAATAGGAATTTCAAAATTTGACTGAGTAAGATACTTTGAAGGTGTAGGAGAAGAATCTTCTTCTTCTACAGGTTCATTTGTTGCATAACAAGGATGACAAGTTTGACCATGATTCAAAATACCCTTTAATTTAATATCTTGAATAGAAGCATTACTTAGCATTTTAGTATCTCTTCGAGTATGAACTGAAGGTGCGAAGAACTAGTAAAATCTTCTATAATAATAGGTCTTATAGTACGTTCAAAACTTATTTTGACTGTACCGTCAGAAAATTTCTTAATATTTTCTATATTTAATAAATTGTTAATTATTGGTTACTAAGGTATTTCATTGGGCAAAGTCCATTGACTAGGTAATGTAATGTCTTTCCAAAGGATGGTCCTTGGAATCTGAACATTAGCATCGCTGGTTGAACTTTGAATTAAAACCGTTTGATCTTTAGGACTTTTATTAAGAGCGTGAACACTTAAATTTGTTTTAATGGTCTTATAATATATCCTATAAATCAAAGCTAGAGGTTGAGAGCCATCTATCATTTAAGTGATTTCTCTTGCAGTTTTTATGTTTAATGTGACGCCCCCAAAATAGGTATACATCACCCATTCTGAGTCGCCAAATACATGGTACAGAATACAAATACAACTTAAATATACAACATGAGCTGTGAGTTTAAATACAAATATTATCTTCTAGACAGTATTCAAACTCAAAATAAGTCCTCAATACATTTATTATCACACTATTTCACAGAATGGTGAGGACTACTAATGCAATCATCTGGACCGTCACTTCATACCCCGACTAGTCCCAGCTATATTATTATTTCCTGAAGAGAACATTGAAAGAAAGGGTGAGCTCAACTAGCCCAGTAAGAAATATTATGACTATGATAATGCAGAATAAATTATCGTTAGCCTTCAACAGTATAACAACTGATAGAATACAATAGACAACAAGTTTTAGATCAACAACTGCAGCAGAATAAGCAATCCATTAGAAGAGTCAAGTAGAGCATAATATCTACCATCTTCTATGATTTAAAAAGTTTATCATCAATTTTATCACGAGACTCAAATTTTAATAAATAATCCACATCATTGAATCATCCTCACACTACTGGCCAAGGATATTCTTTAGTATCACGACCATTAATTATCCATGCACTACTCAGCCAAAGATACCCGATATTTTATCAATTGTCATGATCATGTCATAAAATAATTCATCTTTGCACCATTGGCCGAAGAGAATCTATTGCCATAATCATACCAAAAATTGTCCATCAATGAACTACGGGCCAATGAGGACTTTTACCACATCATTTGTAATATTACGGTCATGATTATACCGAATAATCCCTGGTCATAATCATACCAAGTCCATCTATGCACTACGGCCAAAGATGACTTTCAACATAATATAAGCATGATGATGATGACAATTCAATAAAACAAGTTCAAGGATAAATTTTAAAGATTTATAATTTAATTTATCCAGAAATCAATAACGTCCAAATTGTCAACATGATACTGCTTTGTGGAGTAAAATTCAAGAATAATATTATACCAAAAATGATTGGGACTGAAAACGAATCAATTTTTATCATGAATAGTACCCGGGTGAATAGTACTTAGTGAATAACCACTCGTGAATAGTACTTCATGAATAGTAACCCGTGAATAGTATTCCGACATGAAAAAGTTAAAACTTATCAAGAATGCTCAGAATAATATTTCCATGAAAAGATATTGGATAAAGCGCAAATATCAAGGATATTCTACTAATTTCATGGAGTTTAGAAGCCAAAACTTTAACCAAATGAGTATAGAATTGAAATCAAATAAAATAATATTACTTATATACTATAGAGTATGAAAGAAAATATTATTTCAAGCTTAATATTGAACAAAAATAACATCCCTTACGAATATTAAATGAAAATAATATTCATTTCGAATATTGAACGAATATAATATTCCTTTTGAATATTAAATGAAAATAATATTTCTTGCGAATATTGAACGAAATAATATTCATACGAATACGAAAAATAATATCTCTTCAGAATATTAAATAAATAATACCCCTTACCTTAAAAAGAAGAGTATTCCAACTGGTATAGCAGGGATATTCTTGAAGAAAACTTTCACCGTTTTCTACGCTCAAAGCTTTCTACAACTCGAAAGAAATACGCTCAATATTATAGAAGAAGAATTCTCTGATTCTGGTGTGATTTTCAATTCTAACTAAGCATCCTATTTATAGGAGAATGGAAGGATACTATTTCAGGAAAATTATCACGGACCAACAGTAATTTTGGACGAAATAATTTTTGCAGAATCACGGACGAAAGGAAAACTTTGATTTAAACTTATTTACATATATTATATGTACTCCCTCAATGCAACGGCAATTTATATATATATATATATATATATATATATATATTATATTTAAACACATGGCAATTTATATATTATATATAAATATATATCTACACCATTTTAGTTCCCACCCCGTGACTAACATAATTCTCCCACCCCAAATGTCATCATATATATATATATATATATATATATATATATATATATATATATATATATATATATATATATATATACCAATTCCCTTCTTAGCAAGGCAACTACCCCCACCCCCTTTTTCTTTTCTTCTCACCACACATATATACATTATATATATATATATATATATATATATATATATATATATTCACACACAATTTTCACTTTCCCACCCACACATCACTTTCACTACACTCTTACATATTTTACTATCACACACACACACACCATCTTACACCCATCACTTTCATACTATCACTTTTCCACCATTTTCCACTCACACACACATTATATATATACACACATCACATATATATATATAAATTCCCTCCCTTTACGTATACTCCCCCCCATTTCCAAAAATCAGATTTTCAACATATATGGGCCCCACATGTGGCCCCCAAATATGGGCCCCACATTTATTATATTAAATAATTTTTTACCGATTATTTTGAAAATTGGGTAAATGGGGGTCCATATAATAAACAAAATTTACATCAAATACTTCTTAAAAATCCCCTCAATATATATCATTATTATTATTATTCGCAATATTTAACAACCAGGTCGTTCCCAGGAAAGAGGGGGCTTTCCAATAAGGATTTCTCCTATCATGCCGCAATTAGGTGACCAAACCTCCTCGATGAACTTCTAGACATTGTCAATATTGCAAATAATAATATTAATAACTCTGTCATCTCAATTATTAATTTAATAATATATAAAATATCGACAATAATTGAATCAAATAACATGAGATACTATGCAACAATTATTGTAGCAATAATTGAACAAAACTGAGTGACTTCTCACGTAAGCATCAATAATCAATATCGTGTGCTACTATGCAACCACTCGTATTACTGTACTTTTACTACTGGGTAGTTCAACAGTTTAACGGTAAAACTTTCGCCGTTATTTTCATAAAAAGATATTTCTGTCGTTTTCTCATTCCAACAATAATTCTGTTGTGGGGTCCACCAATGATTGCGTCGTTGTACGAATATTCCTTGTTAAAACGAATATTCCCCGACCAATCGAATATTTTATAACCACTTGCATACTTTGCAAAATTTATAAATATTATCCATAACTATAACATTATATCAAATCCACACCATAATATTCAAAAATATATTTCGAGAAAAATTAATCTTTATTCATAAAAGTTGGGGTCTTACATTTAAGGTCAAAGCTTTTAATACATTATGATCAATTAGGCTTAATGTGAAATCGGGAAAGCAATTGAAATGGATTGGTCCATTATGCAAACTCGATTCCATTATGCCAATGATACTTGGAAAATAATTAAGAAATCTAGCATCTTTAAGACAGAAGTGGATACTTGAATTAATTCATTTACTGTTTAATGGTTTGACTGCAACTTGAACAAGTCCAATATGAATGAAATTATAACCCTTTTTCCTATGTTTTTTAATAACATCAGAAGATAAAAGACTACAATTTTCATATTCCTTATTAATTGCATAGACCTTTTCAACAGTTTTAACATTATAATTAGTTTTGAAATTATCCAAAAAGGTTGACTGATACATTTTTTTAGGGGAAACCCTGGGTATGTTCCAATTACTCAAAACTTGATTAATGTTTTCATAACTGTGTTTTTCTTGGTTCACTATGTCTGGAACAGGGGGTAAAGTTGACCGGTGACTAGTTGAGGAATTAGATCTAAATAATCGATTCATCTTTTCAAAACTCAAAATTTATTCTTACTCATTATTCTTTCATACATATCCGCTTACCTTAAGTAGGCACATACCTATGTTCTCTTGTTATGACCCGACACTACTCGCACCTGAGACTTACAAGGGATAAACTCACACGAACAAGGTTGTCTCCTCGAAATCGATCAATCGTGTCTGGAAAAAATATCCTTCGTATTTATCATTTATATATATATATTTACATTTGATTGTCTATATATATATATGGCTTAAATATGATTTACTATCCTAAACTATAGGCCATATTCCACTTCGGTGATCCACCTTTCAATTTTGTCAATTAGATGATTGAACTATTAATTTTTTTTGATTTCATTCAATTGGGCCTGCCACATCAGAAATTACTGACGTGGCATCCTAATAGGGTAAATGAGTGCCTATGTGTAAAAAGAATATATATTTTTAATGAGATCAAATGACAAAAAGGTAAAATAATAAATATAACAACTAAAAATTACACAAATAATATAAATTAGTTGTATATTATTTATTTATAATTATATAAATAATATAAATTATTTATATAGTTATTATATAAATAATATAATAATTATTTTTATTAAAAATAATTATTTTATTAAAAAGCTGCTTTTATTATTTTTTTTATTTAAAAAACAATGTTTAATATTAATCATAATAAAATAAAAATATTAATGATAATAAAATTTAAAAACGCAGCTTTTTTTGAAATAAAAAAATGCTTTTTTGTAATAATAAAAAAAAGCTATTGCTTTTTTTTAATAAAAACGCTTATTTTTTAATAAAATAAATATTTTATTAAAAAAACAACGCCTCTTTTTTTTTTAATAAGAATTATTATTTTTATTTTTATTAAAAAAACCAAACGCAGCTTTTTTAATAATATATATATATATATATACGGAATATTTCAAGAGCATAACTTTTAAACAACATAAATTCTTAAGTCACATAAGTATTTAAAAGCCTTCCTTCCATGTCTTTGAAAAAACCCAAACTGAATTGCGCGTCTCTCCTCTCTCCAAATAATAAGCCCTAGCTGAGCTCTTCTCCCCAACTTCGCGAACTGAGAATCCCCAAATTCTTCTCTCCTCTCTCCAAATCGGAGAACCCTAGCTGCGATTCTCCCCTCTACTCAACTGAAGCTTCTCTAATATTCGAGCAAATCACTGAGAACCGCGATTTAGGCAAGCCCTAGCTTCTGCAGAGCCAAATCCCTAGCTTTTCTCTTGTCGCTTCTCTCCAAATCAGGTATGTGTAGTACAGTTCCTCTGTTTATATGTATTAAAAAAAACCTAGCTCATCAGTTCGATCTGACTTCCTTGCTCTCGACTACCACACACTCGACTTCCACACTGGTAAGGATTTCTAGATTTCATTATAGTGATTTCTAGGTTTTATGTGAAACTTAGTACTTTGCTATTTGGGTATTTTTCATTGGGTGTTTTCACCACTATGTCTCTCATATGTTCCTTTGTTCACCACTATTTGTATTGGATTTGTATGGAATTTTATGTAATTGGATTCGTCTGTATTAGATTTGTATTAGGTTTTTGCTATTTAAGTCCATATAATTCTCTGTATTTGGGTATGTTCTGAAGATAGGTAATAAGAAAGAACATTGTTGAAATCCCCTTTGTTTACCAAGCTTTGTTGAATCCAGTCGACCTATTTGGCCTTGTTTAAACTTTGACGAACTTAATATATTAAGTTGAAAACTGCACTTTTGATTGTTAACAGAAAATATTAGGAACATTATATTTGCCAGAATTGAAGAAAGTCAGAAGCATGATTAAGATCATGAAAACAACTTTATGTTTGCCAGAATTCAACTTTTTTTCATGTGAATTTAAGTTAATGTATATGTTTATTTGTATAAACAGTATTTTCTATGTGAATTTAAGTTGATGTATATGTTAATTTTTATAATTCATTTTGAATTGTATAGGGATGAAGAGTTTCATTTAATTCTCAAATTTTTCCTCTTATTTTTATCTGTAAGTGAGTGATTGTGGTATTCCAAAATCATGATAAATGATTTCATATTGGAATCTTTAGAATAGGTCAAAGGTAGAAATTCATTACTAATTTAAAACAACAATCCATTACATAAAAAAAAATCTAGATACAAAAGCTTAATATCTAGGCTTAATTCAACTTCCAAGTGCCTGCAAATCATAATTTTATTTTCTGTGTCAACCAATAACAGTAATATTGAACATCCTTTGCAAAGCTTGCAACCCTTCCGGTAAAACTAATCTTTAAGCTCTAATAATTTTTGTAATTTAGAGCGAGTAATGTTTAATGTATAAACTTTTGTGAAAATAGGAAAAACCCTTATACCATTAATCTCTATAAACACACTCCTGGATATTTGTAGAATAATGTATAACATAGGTACTTAAAATTGTTACTTCTTGGAAATACATGAAAGGAAATGTATTTTTCTTTTTTTATAATTCGGTGTGGATGTATTGCACAATATACTGAAATGGTCATGCGGTAGATTAATGTATAATATGAAGCATGCAGTATCATTCGGAATATAGCCTACCTCTTCGTGTATTTCGTTGTGTATAGAAGTATTAGTATATATTTACATAGTGGGGAGAGGACCATGAATGTGTGATGGGTGTCTTACACTCCACTGAGCTGGAACTATGCTACCAATGTGATCCCTTTGTACAGTAACATGTTATTTATCATGTTCAATAAGAGCTAATATCTCTTCCTCAAATTTTGTATAATTTTCTCTATTTTTTGCATTGATATCTCTCTCATTTTTTTTGGTTTACTCCTGTATTTGTTTGTGTATAATTCTTCAAAGAACAGTGAAAGAAGTATACTCCTGTATTTGAGACTTGTGGATGTGAGGAATAACTTCGGCCCACTGAAATCTATAATGTTTGAATAGCACAGAATGATATCTAGTATAAGACATTTGAAATGGAATTACAAGGACCCGGAAAGTATTGAAGTTAAAAGTGAAGTTGTAGAGTATGGAGATGAAGCTGAGAAATAAATGGAAAATGTGTTGGGTTCTTCGTTTTATAATGTCACAGATTATGTATAGGTGCTATTGAAGCAAATATCAAAGCGCCATTATTGTGTATTACAAATGGTTTTGTAGTGCTTATATGAATGGTACTTTTGTCCTTTGGTATGTTGCTCTTCATTTCTGTACTTTAACAACAATATAATGTTTACATCAACTAACTACAAATAATCAAAAGATGAACACATTCATTGACAAAAGTTAAACCAAGAGCACCGCCATAGACATTAAGTTAAACCAATTGTCAAATGTTTACATCAAGTTAATTAAACCCTTGTTTACATAAAAGCATCCATGTGCAACTAAAATAATAACCATGTGCAACTAAACAAAAAGCATAATTGTTTATATAAAGCATCATTGTGCAAGTAAAACCAAAAGAACCTTGTGCAACTAAAACCAAAAGCACCCTGTGCAACTAAAACCAAAAGAACCCTATGAAACAAAAACAAAAACATCCATGGAAACACCCTCTTTTTTGCCTTTTCGTTCACTTTGTGATCAGTAGATTGTGTTTTTTTCTCCACCAGTCTTGGGATTTTCTCAATTGTGGAATGCCTTCAGATGCAATAGGTGCTTGACTTCCGTGAGTTTGTTGAGTAGGTTGGTCAGCTCTTTGGGTACTTGTTTCAGCCTTCATCATTGCTGCCTTCCTTCTTTATAACTCAGTTATGGTTATAACTCTTGTTTACCCGAGCATAACATGAACCCCGCAAAACTCCTATAAAAACTATAATTAACAGCAAATGCACATGTAATACAGCTATGTCATGATTAGATCAAACATAAAACATCAACTTAAAATGGAAAGAATCCCTAAGTTTCACATGTAATACAGCTGCATTTAACTATCAATAGAACCACCCAACCTCAAAACAAATATTAGTAACGTTTAACCTTTAAACCACTCTATGCTCTTAATATAGGAGCATCATGGTCATGACTAACTCAAAAGTTCCCGTGCTCTTCAATATGTTAAGAAATCCGAGAAATTAAAAAAGCTTGTTGACTAAATGTTAAAAATGAAAGAAGTGAACCTTTTGGCCATAATAGTTACATCACTGTTGGCAACTGGAATAAAGTAAGACGACATCATTATTGAATGTTGAACTCTCTTTTCTGTCTCTGCTAAAATTAAGGATTTCTCCATCAACAGAATAGTGAAGTTGACAATAATATGTATTCAATAAATATCCTTTTGCAACTATGGTTATAGAAAGTAGTGCGGGTATTGCTGACACCATTATCACAAATTAGATTTATATAAATGTACTCATGTTGTATTTTAAGATCGAGACAACTTGTTCAGCTTAAGCACGGAAACAGGAAAAAATAGCTCTTAGAAATTATAATTATGGAAACAGTAATAGCACTAACAATAATATATAAAAAAAAGTTGAATTCTGGCAAACATAAAGTTGTTTTCATGATCTTAATTCATGCTTCTGACTTTCTTCAATTCTGGCAAATATAAAGTTCCTAATATTTTCTGTTAACAATCAAAAGTGTAGTTTTCAACTTAATATATTAAGTTCGTCAAAGTTTAAACAAGGCTAAATAGCTCGACTGGATTCAACAAAGCTTGGTAAACAAAGGGGATTTCATCAAAGTTCTTTCTTATTACCTATCTTCAGAACATACCCAAATACAGAGAATTACAGGGACTTAAATAGCAAAAACCCAATACAAATCTAATACAGACGAATCCAATTACATAAAAATCCAATACAAATCCAATACAAATAGTGGTGAACAAAGGAACAGATGAGAGACATAGTGGTGAAAAACCCAATGAAAATACCCAAATAAAGAAAGTACTAAGTTTCACATAAAACCTAGAAATCACTATAATGAAATCTAGAAATCCTTACCGAGTGTGGAAGTCGAGTGTGGTAGTCGAGAGCAAGGAAGTCGATCGAACCAGATGAGCTAGGTTTTTTTAATACATATAAACAGAGGAACTGTACTACACATACCTGATTTGGAGAGAGAAGCAAGAGAAAAGCTAGGGATTTGGCTCTGCAAAAGCTAGGGCTTGCCTAAATCGCGGTTCTTAGTGATTTGCCCGAATCTTAGAGAAGCTTCAGTTGAGTAAAGGGGAGAAACGCAGCTAGGGTTCTCCGATTTGGAGAGAGGAGAGAAGAATTTGGGGATTCTCAGTTCGCGATTCTCAGTTCGCGAAGTTGGGGAGAAGAGCTCGACTATTGCTTATTATTTGGAGAGAGGAGAGACGCGCGATTCAGTTTGGGTTTTTTCAAAGACACAGAAGGAAGGCTTTTAAATAGTTATGTGACTTAAGGATTTATGCTGTTTAAAAGTTATGCTCTTGAAATATTCCGTATATATATATATATATATTTACTACTTATATATATATATTCTGCTCTAACTGCTTTCGCAATGTAGATATTTAATCTTCCGGCCTTTAGACTAGATTTGTCAAAATCTAGTTATCTCTAACTTTAACCAGTTCAAAAGTGACTAAACTGGAACCGTTGAAGCTAGAATGGTGTAGATTGATTTAAATCTAGTTTTCTTTCTAGCTTTTGTATATATTAATCTATCATGTGAGCCTAGGAGCCATGAAATCAAAGATTTAGCCTGTGAATTTAGATTTGGTTCCCACGATGGACATTTCTCAACTGCAGTCAACTTATAAATTATCTACAGTGTCTTGGTATCCTTGGATGACTATCATGCCCATAAGGAGTTCGGCACTACTATGTATCTTATTTTCTCGCAGATGCTTTGCATCTCGAAAATAAAAGAAATCAAGCCGAATATAGAATAAAATGGAAGTATCAAAGGCCTCAAATATTATTGAGCATAAGGGTTTGAAAACCTATTTTTCAAAACATTACTGCTATATCTTGCCTAAAATTGAACTTTTATATACAAGTCAAACCCTTTATATATAGGTGCAAACGAGGCATGTCACTACTTCCAGATAATTACACATAGGCCCAATAAACACACACACACACACAAGCACATAAATAAGTTAATTGAAAAAAAGTGGTAATCGTGTTTTCATGGAAGTCGGAGGGTGCCTAACACCTTCCCCCCGCTTAATCATGCCCCCGAACCAAATGAATCTCAGTTTCCAAGGCCAGTTAAACAGTGTCCAACTATTGGGCATTTGTGTAAACCTTTCCAAAATCGGTTGAGTTTGTACAACCATTTCAAATATACCAACTGGCGACTCTAAAAATTAAATCGTCGACATTCACATGTCGGACCTATTCAAACTCGCCTTTTCAGACAAAACTCACCAAATGAGAACACAAAAGTGCAAGAACAGAAAGGGACACAAATCTTCCCGACGTCGATAAGTGGCGAATCTGCTGGGGACTCCGCTAAGAGGGCTTAAGCCGCTGTTCAACCTTTTCAAAAAAAATAAAAATTATCTGCTTATAAGAATATCGGTTTCCAGACCAAATTTGTGACGCCCCCAAAATAGGTATACAATACCCATTCTGAGTCATCAAAATACATGGTATAGAAACAACTACAACTTTATTAATACAACAAAAAAACTGTGAGTTTAAATACAAATATTGTCATCTAGACAATATCTACACTCAAATAAGTCCTCATTACAATTATTGATACATTATTTTACAAAAATGGTGAGGACTACTAAAATGACTTTCTAGAACCATCATTCCACACCCCAGACTAGTACTCGCTACATTCTCTCGCCTCCACGAGAAGAAAAATGGAACAAAAAGGAAAAGGTGAGCTCAACTAGCCCAAGAAAGAACATTATAACTAAGATAACATAGAACAAATTATCGTTAGTCTTCAACAAGAAAAAATCTAATAGAATACAATAGACAACCCGTTTTAAATCAATCTTCGCAATGAAATAATAATTCATTAGAAGAGTTAAGTAGAGAATGCAATCTACTATCTTCTATATATGAATTTAAAAGTTCATCGTCGATATTTTATCCTGTAACATCAATCAATATATATCGGAATAAAATATTCATTCTTGACTTCGCAGCCAAAGATATTCATCGATTGGTCATGTTCATCTAAACACTGTTTCATCTTTGCACTACGGGCCAAAGATATTCATCGAAAATCATTCATCTTTGCACTACAGCCAAAGATATTTAGTAATATCATCATTTAGAGTGAGGATGATGAAAAATATTTTAAAGGAAACGAATCCAAATTGAAACAAAATAACAAATATTAAGGATTCAGTATTTGGTTTATCCATGTCCAAAAATACCTCATAAATAATCATATTGGAGTAAAATTCAAGAATGATCAAAACATGGATACAATCAAAGCTAGTATCCATAATAGATATTTTGGATGAAAAATGAAAATTTAATTTTTACGTGAATAGTGTAAATTCGTGAATAGTGTCAATATCGTGAATAGTGTAAGTATACGTGAATAGTAACCTCGACACTAAAAGACAAGAATTTCACAAGAAAAATACTCTCAATATTTCAGGTATAATGATATTGAAAGAAATAATATCATTTTAAAAATAATATCCTTACCTCAAAAAGACAAGCTTACCGGATCGAATCTTTTGAATATAGTCTTTGAAGGAACTTCACTAACTTGCGATATAAACACTCAACATTTCAAAGTATAAAGAGAGAAAAGAGAGAAAACAAAATTCTAACTCAAAGTAAAAATAGCCACCTCATGAAAACTTACAAGTTTTTCTTATTAAAATATTTAAAACTTCCAAAATCAATTATTCGAATATATATGAAAGAGAGAAAGAGAGAAAACTTTAGTTTACGGTGTGATTTTCAATTCTAACCTAAGCACCCTATTTATAGGAAAATGCTTAGTATTAAATCAATAAACACCAAAGATTTGTGGTAAGTTTGATTATTTTAATATTTAATTAAATATTAATTTTTTTTTAAATTTCCCACGTAATTACCCACACTTATTTTGCCCAAAACCTTAGCCACCAAGTAGCCACCTCACAAAACTTACTATAAAAAACGCTTCATTATTTTTCACTTAATTTTCTTATTTAAAATTCTTTATTTAAACTTAGGACACAGTTCCGCTCTTTATCCAAAAATCAATTATCTTTTTTGGAACTTCACGATTAATTCGTTCCGTTATTTATTATAATTCATAATAATTTGCGTTTATCCAAAGATATCTTTTCATGGGCCTGGATAAAATAATTTTGAACTTGTTTTATTGAATTCTTATATCATTGTTCCTCATGTTTATATTTTTTTTGAAAGTCATCCTACGTGGCACAGATGGTGCATAGATGGACTTGGTATGATTATGACCAGAGACTATTCGGTGTAATCATAGTAGTAATGTTACAAATGATGTGATAAAAAAATAGTTGAACCTTATGTCTTTCCTGGTCAGTTGCGAGGGTGATTCATAGGAAATTCCATTATCTACAACTTTAAACCGGATTTATCTCATTGTATTTTATCGGTTTAACATTATTGAAGACTATTGATAATTTATTACGCATTATCTTAGTCATAAAGAAAGTTTTTCCAAATTCCAAATGGGGAAAGAGTGATTGACGAAATGCACAAATGAGGCGATTTTATAATATCTAGTAGAGCGATATTTGTATTTAAACTCCACGATTTATGTAAGTATTGTGCAGCTTATGTTAATATAATCAAATTTCGATCGAAAAATATAGGTCTAATTTTGGGGCGTCACACCACAAATAAAACATGTGTTAATCATTTAATGCAAGAAAAAAATACTCTTCCTCCTCATATACTCATATATCCCACATTTATTATAAAAATATCACCATTATTATATTATAATTATATATATAAAATATTATTTATTATCAAAAAGATAAAATATCAATTTTTAACAATTGTCACTTTAAAAATTTTCTCCATCTATATCCACATAAAATCAATATTTTCTTCATCATATAAATCAATAATTAATTATTCACAAATAATATTATAATCATAATATCGACAACCGTGCCGTTCTCAGAGGAAGGGGCTTTCAATAAGGATTTCTCCTTCTGGCGTAGCAATTAGGTGACCAAACCTCTCCTTAGATGTAACTTTCTAGACATTGCCAATAATATTATCTAATAATATTATTAGGATAATATGAAGTATTAGCTTCGATAATGGAAAATCTTGTGTAGTGACAATTATTGAAACAACATTAATATAAAATATCAACGCAACAATTATTAAATCAATAAAATAAAAAATCTTGAGCATTAATTACTATAACAATTATTGAGTAGTGCCTTCTTCACGTAAGAATCAATAATTGGTGCAATACTGCAAGTGCTCTTGTGAAACAACATGTATTCATCGTGTTTTAACCAACGGGTATTCCAATAGTATTACTTGGTAACAACTACGCCGTTATTTATAAACAACTTATACTTGTCATTTTCTTCATCCAATCACTTTCCGTTATAGGGCCCACACAAGGCTGCGCCGTCGTACGAATATTCCCCGACAGTAAGAATATTCCACGACCAAACGAATATTCTCCGATAAAAATGAATATTTTATAACCACTTGCTTATTTAAAATATTTCCATATTTTACCCATAACTAACCACATTAATCAAATTAACCCTTACTATTTCAAAATAATAAATAAAGGAAATTCAATTTTATTTATAATAAGTTTGGGTCTTACAACCTCCCCTCCTTATGAAATTTCATCCTCGAAATTGACGTACGTACCTGGTGTTTCGAAAAGATGAGCATACCTCGCTTTCATTTCCGTTTTTAACTCCCAGGTCATTTCTTCAATAGCATGGTTCCTCCACAAAACTTTAACTTGTGGTATGACCTTTGTGCGTAGGACATGCTCCTTCCTATCCAAAATCTTGACAGGTACCTCTTCATACGTTAAGTCTTCTTCTATCTCGTCCAGTTCTAACTCAATAACGTGGTTTGGGTCTTTCACATATTTACGAAGCACGGATACGTGAAAAACATTATGAACACGAGACATACTTGGAGGTAACGCGAGTCTATAGGCCACATTTCCTACTCGGTCAAGAATCTAAAATGGACCAATAAATCGTGGATTGAGCTTTCCTCTGTTCCCGAATCTTGTAACTCCCTTCCATGGAGCCACACGCAACAATACATGATCCCTAATATTAAATTCCACGTCCTTTCGATGAAGATCCGCATAACTCTTTTGTCGATCCTATGCCGTTTGTATACGTTGTCGAATCATTTGGATCTTTTCTATAGTAATACATACCAACTCTGGTCCCAACAATGTTGCTTCACCTACCTCATCCCAACACACTAGAGAGCGACACTTCAATCCATATAATGCTTCAAATGGAGCCACGCCTATACTTGCCTGATAACTGTTGTTGTAGGAAAATTCCACCAATGGTAAATATTTATCCCAACTCCCTTTGAAGTCTAGGACACAGAGTCTTAATAGATCTTCAAGAGTTTGAATAGTCCTCTCTGATTGTCCATCCGTTTGAGGATGGTATGCCAAACAAAATCGTAAATCCGTGCCCATAGCTTTTTGCAAGCGTACCCAAAATCTTAAAGTGAATCTTGGGTCACGATCCGAAACTATGGATACAGGCATTCCATGCAATCTCACAATCTCATTTACGTATATACGAGCAAGATGTTCAAGGGAATAAGTATCTCGTATCGGCAAGAAATGAGCATACTTGGTTAATCTATCAATAATAACCCAAATAACATTTATTCCTTGAGAAACAATGGTGGGAAGACCCGAATCTGAAATCCATAGTAATGTGTTCCCACTTCCATTTCGGAATCTCAAGTGGTTGCAACGGACCCTTAGGTACTTGATGTCTCGCCTTTATACGTTGACAAGTTAAACACCTCGAGATAAACTTTGCAATCTCTCTCTTCATATTGTTCCACCAAAATGCATGTCGAAGATCACGATACATTTTGGTACTTCGAGATGGATTGCAAATGGTGTATTGTGTGCCTCCATCATGATCTTGTACTTCAAATTAGATTGTTAGGAACACAAGTTTGGAGTGGACTCAAGTATTCCTTCTTCATCGATTTCTTGCTTCGAATAGCACCTTCTTGTACTTTCTTCTTCATAATCATCACATTTCCGGTTCGTGGCTTGAGCAACTTTAACTTTCTCGATTAAAGTTGGTTCTATACGTATACTTAACATCATTGCATGGGTCTCCTGAGTCTTGACTTCTATCTTCATCTTTTGTAAATCACACCAAATGGGCCTTTGTGTTGACAACATCGCTTTTCGTTCTCGCGTATGATCTTCTACTCAACGCGCGGCTACTACCACGTTCATTTTTTCGGGATGGTATTGAATGGTATGGTCGTAGTCTTTCAACATCTCGAGCCAACGTCGTTGCCGCATGTTGAGTTCTTTTGGGTGAAAAATATTTGAGGCTTTTATAGTGCGAATATATCTCCACTTTCTCCCCATATAGATAGTGCCTCCGGATCTTTTAGCGAAAACAACAAGCCGCTAACTCTAGATCATGAGTAGGATAATTCCTCTCATATTCTTTAAGTTATCGCGAGGCATAGGCTATGACTTTCCCACGTTGCATAAGAACACATCCTAACCCTTTGCTCAAGCATCGATGTAGATAACAAATCCATCCAAGAACCGGATGGTATTGTCAAAACATGTGCGAAATGAGTCTCCTTTTGAGATCTTGAAACTCTTCTCGCATTCCTCGCTCCATAATTAATTTTTTGTATCTTTCTGAGTCGGTGAGTTAGCGGAGTAGCGATTCGAGAAAATCCTTCCACAAATCTCCGATAATAACTAGCTAAGCCCAAAAAGCTACGTATTTCGGTCACCGATTTCGGTTGTTCCCAACTTTGTATTGCTTCAATCTTCACCGGGTCAACAGATACTCCATGTTTTGACACCACGTGCCCAAGTAATGCTACTTCATCAAGCCAGAACTCGCATTTCTTCAGCTTGGCATATAGCTTGTTATCACGAAGCTTTTGCAGTACCAGCTTCAAATGGTGCTCATGATCTTCACGGCTTTTGGAATATATGAGGATGTCATCAATAAAGACAACAACGAATGGATCCAAATAATCCTTGAATACTTGGTTCATCATATCCATGAAAGCCGCAGGAGTATTAGTCAATCCAAAAGACATGACTAGGAATTCATAATGCCTGCATCGAGTTCTCAAGGCGGTCTTGAAATATCCTCGCTTTTAACCTTGTTGATGATATCCGTAAGCTAAGATCGATTTTGAAAAGAATTGTGCTCCTTGCAATCGGGTCAAACAGTCATCAATACGAGGTAGCGGATACCTATTCTTGATAGTGACATGGTTTAATTTCGTTAGTCGATACAAAGTCGCATACTCCCTTCTTTCTTCTTCTTCTGAATAAAAAACAGAGCACCCCAAGGAGATGTACTTGGGGATCGAATGAAATCGATGTCCAACAACTCCCGTAGTTGGACCTTTAACTCACGAAGTTCAATAGAGCCATTCGATATGGGGTTTTAGAAATAGGATTTGTACCAGTTCAAGATCAATAAAGAATTCAACTTCACGCGTTCGGGGTAAACGGGAAGTTCTTCAGAAATACGTCGGGAAAGTCAATAACAACAGGAATATTATTCAAATCGACGTGTCTTTATTCAAATCCATAACATGGGTTAAGAAAGCTTGACATCCGCTTTTTCAATAAGCGAATAGCTTTATGACTTGATATGATGGTGATTAATTTTAATGGTTTAGTTACTTGAATTGAACAACGGGTTGATTAGGAATATGAAAACTAACAACCTTACGAAAACAATCAATTTTGGCATGATGAGTAGTTAACCAATCAATCCCTAAAATCACGTCAAATGCAAGTATCTTTAAAGAGATAAGGTCAACAGGTAAGGTGATGGTGCCAACTTGGATTAAACAAGATTTATAAGCAAGTGGATGTGATGAAAGTTTCTCCTAATCTGAGTCTCCACAGATAAATCAAAGTCTAATTTCTTGGGTCAAGTTTTAAGCGTTGAGCACAAGCGGGAGAAATAAATGAATGGGTAGCACCGAAGATCTAGTAAAGGTATAAACTTTGCATGAATTTATGATTAGCTTACCGTGATCACCTCGTTTGGGTTCCTCGCATATTGACGACTACCACGATAAACGCTCTTCTAGAACCGTTGACTTTGACTTTTCCGGGAAAGCCTTTTTGAGTCACCATCCTCATTGGGCTTGGTTTTTGCTCAAAGGCAATCTCGAGCGATATGTCCTTCCTTTCCACAATTATAACATACCTTAAATTGTTGTGGGCAGTTTGGGCTGATATGTCCTTCTTTTCCGCACTTATAGCATATGACCGATGGTCGTTCTCCTCCCTTGGAACCAGTTGCTGCTGGTGCTGACGTCTTCGTATTGTCATTATTGAATCTCCTCTTTTTTAAAATCTCCTCCCGACTCGCTTCTTCTATTCTCATGGCCATGATTATAACCAGAGTGGTTGCCGCTCTTGTCCGTATTTTTCTTTCTCCGCTGGTTATCGTTGTTCTGATGACTGCTGTCACCAGTATGATCCTAGTTGTGGTCCCTCGGTTGACCGTTCTCGTTATCTCGCTCTAATAATTGAGCCATGTTGACAACATCTGAATAGAGAGAAAATTTATGAGAAATGAGATATCGACGTATCTTGGGGTTTCAAACCTCTCGAAACATCCGCGTCATAATCGTTCCTCATTCTCCACCAAATGAGGTCTAAAAACGGATAACTCCATGAACTTCGCCTCGTCTTTCGGGACCGTCATGTTGTTTTGTTCCAATCTAATAAAGTCTACCTCCTTCATACGATAGCGAACACTTTCGTGAAAGTATTTATCATTGAGCAGTTTCGAAATGTCTCCCAAGACATCTTTGAAGAAGCAATTTGGATGGGTACGCTTCACGATTCCCACCGATGTCTCGCCTCATTACGGAACATAAAAGTGGCGAATGGAACTTTTCATTCCTCCATACATCCCAAGACATCGAATATCTTGGTAATTTCCTTGACCCACGTCTCAGCCTTAATCGGATCCGGCTTTCCCCAGAATTCTAGTGGTCCCAACTCTTTGAACTGCTTAGCTGTGACCAGCTGTGTGTTGCCATTGTTTCTTCCTATATTTTGAACAGAATTCTAGTTTAGCATGAATCGCAAAAAGCTTCTAAACATCTCATCGTTCATCGTCTGCTCAGTGGTGTTGTTTACAGGAGGAACATTGTCAGCCTGTTGCACGTTCTCCTCATTGGTAAGCAAAGGTGTCTCCACGATCTCATTTACTCCACTGTTAACATTCTCAGTTGACATTCTCAAATACTGCTATAAAACAAGGGTTAATTTAACAAATTAACATATCACATAATATCCCTATATTATAACCCCACCAACAAATAAGTTTAGGTAGGACACACTAGCGAAGGATTTACTCGTCTCTCCCTCCTAGTTCTATTCCCGATCTCCGCCAGAGATCATATCCCTAAGCTCGATACCAACCTGTGGCGCCCCCAAAATAGGTATACAACACCCATTACGAGTTGTCAAAATACATGAATGCGAAACAACTATAACTTTATTAATACAACATAAAAGCGTGAGTTTAAATACAAATATTGTCATCTAGACAATATCCACACTCAAATAAGTCCTCATTACAATTATTGATACATTATTTTACAAAATGGTGAGGACTACTAAAGCGACTTTCTAGAACCATCATTCCACACCCAGACTAGTACTAGATTACATTCTCGCCTCCGAGAAGAAAAATGGAACAAAAAGGAAAAGGGTGAGCTCAACTAGCCCAAATAAAGAATATTATGACTAAGATAACATAGAACAAATTATCGTTAGTCTTCAACAGGAAAAAATCTAATAGAATACAATAGACAACCAGTTTTAAATCAATCTTCGCAGCGGAAATAATAATTCATTAGAAGAGTTAAGTAGAGAATGCAATCTACTATCTTCTATATATGAATTTAAAAGTTCATCGTCGATATTTTATCCCTGTAACATCAATCAATATATATCTGAAATTAAATATTCATCTTTACACTACAGGCCAAAGATATTCATCAGTTGGTCATGTTCATCTAAACACCTGTTCATCTTTGCACTACGGGCCAAAGATATTCATCAGAAATCATTCATCTTTGCATTACTGGGCCAAAGATATTCAAGATAATATCATCATTTAGGGTGAGGATGATGAAAAATATTTTAAAGGAAGCGAATCCGATTGAAACAAAATAACAAATATTAAGGATGCGTATTTCGGTTTATCCATGTCCAAAAATACCTCATAAATAATCATAGTGGAGTAAAATTCAAGAATGATCAAAACATGGATACAATCAAAGCTAGTATCCATAATAAATATTTTGGACAAAAAATGAAAATTTAATTTTTCTATGAATAGTGTCGTATTCGTGAATAGTGTCGTATACGTGAATAGTAACCCCGACACTAAAAGACAAGAATTTCACAAGAAAAATACTCTCAATATTTCGGCATAATGATATTGAAAGAAATAATATCATTTTTAAAAAATAATATCCCTTACCTCGGAAAAGGCAAGACTTACATTTGGAATATCGAATATAGTCTTTGAAGGAAACTTGTATATTATATAGCAACACTCAAAGTATCAAAATACTCACAAGAATCGCTCGATAATATAGAGAGAGAAGAGAGAAAAAACTTTAGTTTACGGTGTGATTTTTAATTCTAACCTAAGCACCCTATTTATAGGAAAATGCTTAGAACACCAAAGCAGAAAATTTAATAAAATATTAATATATTTTTTTAAAATTTCCTACGCACCCTTATTTTTCCCAAAACCTCAGCCACCAAGTAGCCTCCTCACAAAACTTACAAAAAACGTTTTTCTTATTAAAAATAATTAAAACTTCCAAAAATCAATTATTTCGGAACTTTGGAGCTTCAATAATTCATAATAAATGGCCCTTTTGTCAGAAAAATTCGAACCTTATGTCTTTTTCATAGAAAATTCCATTATCTACAACTTTATGGAAGAAAGTTTTTCCAAATTCCAAACGGAAATTAACCGAAATCCACAAACAGGTGATTTTACAGGCTATAATCAAATTTTAGTCAAGAAATGGGGTCCACCGACGCACAAAACATGTGTTAATCATTTAATGCAACAAAAAATACTCTTCCTCCTCATATACTCATATATCTCACAATCATTGTAAAAATATCACCATTATTTTATTATAATAATATAATAAAATATTTTTTTATCAAAAAAGATAAAATATCAATTTTTAACAACTGTCACTTTAAAAATTTTCTCCATCTATATCCACATAAAATTAATATTTTCCTCATCTTATAAATTACTAATTAATTATTCACAAATAATATTACAGAATTACAAATCGACAACCGTGTCGTTCCCAGGAAGGGGGGCTTTCGATAAGGAATTCTCTTCTTGACGTGCAATTAGGTGACCAAACCTCTCCTTGAGCAGAACTTTCTAGACATTGCCAATAATATTATCTAATAATATTATTCAGATAATATGAAGTATTGATTCGATAATGGAAAATACTGTGTAGTGACAATTATTGAAACAACATTAATATAAAATATCAACGTAACAATTATTAAATCAATAAAATAAAATCTTTGAAGCGAAGATTATCGTAACAATTATTGAGTAGTGCCTTCTTACGTAAGAATCAATAATTGGTGCAATATAAAAAAGCTTCTTGTGAAACAACATTTATTACTGTGTTTTAACCACCGGGTATTCCAATAGTATTAACGGTAACAACTACGCCGTTATTTATAAACAACTTATACTTGTCATTTTCTTCATCCAATCACTTTCCGTTATAGGGCCCACACAAAGGTCGCTTGTCAGCAAATTAATATTGTAAGACCCCAAAATATTAATAAATGAAATTTATTTTTCTCTATTTATTATTTTGAAATAGTAAGGGTTGATTTGATTAATGTGGATAGTTATGGGTAAAATACGCAAATATTTCAAATAAGCAAGTGGTTATAAAATACTCATTGTTGTTGTTGGAGAATATTCGTTTAGTCGTGGAATATTCTTGTCATTGTCGGGGAATATTAAATGACTACGGTAGCGATCTTTTGTGGGCCCCATAATCTAAAAAGCGATTGGATGAAGAAAAACGACAAATATAAGTTGTTTTTAAATAACGGCGTGTAGTTGTTATCAAGTTATCTTGTTGGAATACCGGTGGTTAAAACACACTAATACGCGTTGTTGAATAGTAGATACGCAGTATTGCACCAATCAATTGATTCTTACGTAAGAAGGCACTACTCAATAATTGTTACATGAATTATCGCTCAAGATTTTATTTTATTGATTCAATAATTGTTGTATTGATATTTTATATTACCGTTATTTCAATAAATTGTCATTACACAAGATTTTCCATTATCGAAGCAATAATTCATATTATCCGAATAATATTATTAGATAACATTATTGGTAATGTCTAGAAAGTTCATCTAAGGAGAGGTTTGGTCACCTAATTGCGCGCGCCAAGAAGGAGAGAAATCTTATTGAAAGCCCCTCTTTCCGGGAACTACCGTCACAGTTGCGATCGTGATTCTATAATATTATTTGTGAATAATTAATTATTGATTTATATGATGAGGAAAATATTGATTTTACGTGGATATAGATGGAGAAAATTTTAATGTGACAATTGTTGAAAATTAATATTTTATCTTTTCTCGATAAAATAATTCATTTAAATATATTATTTTAATAATATATTAACGGTGATATTTTTACAACGAATGTGGGATATATGAGTATACGAGGAGGAAGAGTATTTTTGTTGCAATAAATGTTTAAAACATGTTAAACATGTCAGTGGACCCCATTTCTTGACTGAAATTTGATTATAGCCTGTAAAATTGTCCGTATGTGGATTTCGGTCAATTTCTGTTTGGAATTTGGAAAACTTTCTTCCGCAAAGTTGTAGAGAATTGAATTTCCTATAAAAGTTGCAAGATTCGAATTTTCTGATAAAATGGCTATTTATTATGAATTATTGAAGTTCAAGTTCTGAAATAATTGATTTTTGAAGTTTAAAATATTTTAATTACAAAACGTTTTTTTTCATTTTTGAAACTCATTTAACATGTGATTAGGAGGCTGAATTCAGATTGTTAGTGTGCGTGATGAAGTTGTGGAAAAATTATAATATATTATATTAAATTTTCGCTTTGGTGTTCTAAGCGATTTCTATAAATAGGTGCTTAGGTTAGAATTGAAAATCACACCGTAAATCAAGTTTTCTCTCTATATTATCGGCGTATTCTTGTGAGTATTTTGAGTATACTTTGAGTATTGCTATACGATGCAAGTTCAAGTCATAGCCTATATCCGGTGTTTCAACTAGAAATCTTGTCTTTCGAGGTAAGGATGTTATTTTCTTCTCAAATGATATTATTTCTTCAATATCATTATCTTTGAAATATTGGTTGGAACTTTTTATCAAATTTGGAACTTTTTCATGTCGGGGTTACTATTCATGAGTTACTATTCACGAGTTACTATTCATGAGTTCTTATTCACGAAAGTTACTATTCATGAAGTTACTATTCACGAAGTTACTATTCACAGTACTATTCATGAAGCGTGAAGATGTTTTTTTTGTGAAATTTCTATCTTTTGGTGTCTGAGTTACTATTCACATATACTCGGACTATTCACGATATCAACCTTTATTCACGATACTCAGACTATTCACTTAATATCAAGACTATTCATAGAAAAATGAAATTTCTTCTTTTCGTCAAAATATCTATTATGGATACTAGCTTTGATTGTATCCATGTTTTGATCATTCTTGAATTTTACTTGATTATGATTATTTATTAAGTATTTTTGAACTCGGATTGTTTAAAGTACGAATCCATAATACTTGTTCTTTTGTTTCATTGGATTCGCTTTTCTTTGAAATATTTTTCATCATCCTCGGTCTTAAATGATGATATTATTGAATATCTTTGGCTCAGTAGTGCAAAGATGAATGATTTCTTGATGAATATCTTTGGCCCATAGTGCAAAGATGAATGTGTGTTGAGATGAACACGACCGATGATGAATATCTTTGGCCCGTAGTGTAAAGATGAGCAGTGTTTAGATGAACATGACTAATCGATGAATATCTTTGGCTCAGTAGTAAAAAAGATGAATATTTGATTCCGGATGTATATTGATTGATGTTACTGAGGATAAAATATCGACGATGAACTTTTAAATTCATATATAGAAAATAGTAGTTTGCATTCTCTACTTAACTCTTCTAATGAATTATTATTTCAGCTGCGAATATTGGGTTTAAAAACTTGTTGTTGTCTATTGTATTCTATTAGTTTTTTTTTCCTGTTGAAGACTAATGATAATTTGTTGTATATTATCTTAGTCATAATATTCTTTACTTGGGCTAGTTAAGCTCACCCTTTTCCTTGTTGTTCGATTTTTCTTCTCGGGAGGCGAGAATGTAGCGAGTACGCAGCCTGGGTATGGAATGAAGGTTCTAGAGAGAGTTGTTTAGTAGTCCTCACCATTTTTGTAAAATAATATATCAATAAATGTGATGAGGATTTATTTGAGTATAGATATTGTCAGAAGATAATATTTTATTCAAACTCACGCTTTTCTTGTTGTAATAATAAAGTTGTAGTTGTTTACGTACCATGTATTTGGCGATTTCGAGAATGGGTTGGATGGAATGGACCTATTTTGGGGCGTCACAAATATTCCCGACATTAAGAATATTCCACGACCTAAACTAATATTCTCCGATAAAAATGAATATTTTATAACCACTTACTTATTTAAAATATTTGCGCATTTTACCTATAACTAACCACATTAATCAAATTAACCCTTACTATTTCAAAATAATAAATAAGGGAAATTCAATTTTATTTATAATAAGTTGGGGTCTTACAAAATTTACGGAGTCAAATATTAAGTCATATTGTGAAAACCTCAAAAAACATGGATGAGTTGGTACATCCATTTAAACTTATACCAAATGGCGACTCTGTCTAATTCGACCAAATCAATAAAATTAATCTTTTCAAATTCGTAGCATTTATGTCGGTATTTTTCTAAAACATCACCCTTTAAATAAAATAAATCGACCTAGCAAAATTAAAGGGTAGAAAACATTCAACCTTGGTAAAAAGAAAGGGATAATCTTTTCCCCGGCGTCGACAAATAATTTACTCATCTAATTGATAAAATTGAAAGTTAATCATCGAAGTGGAAAAATATAAATAATTTGGGGTAATAAAATATGTAAGACCCCAGCTTTTATAAATAAAGATGAATTTTCTATAAATATTATTTTTGAATATTATGGAATAATTTGATATAATGTTATAGTTGTGGGTAATATTTATAAATTTTGCAAAGTATGCAAGTGGTTATATTATATTCGATTAGTCGGGAATATTAGGTTTAGCGAGGAATATTAAATACAACAACGGCTCAATCATTGGTGGACCCCATAATGTAATTATTGCCGGATCGAGAAAACGACAAAAATATTTTATTGAAATAACGGCGGAAGTTTTACCGTTGATATTGTTGAACTACTAGTAGTAAAAGTACGATGAATACGTGTGGTTGCATAGTAGCACACTGTATTGATTATCGATGCTTATGTGAGAAGTCACTCGGTTTGATTCCATTATTGTCGATTAATAATATGAATTATTATAAGCGATAATGACATTTTGTTTTATTCATATTATTAACGTAATAAAAGCGAAACATCTTTTTTATATAAACTGAATACTTTATTAAAGTTATTCTATAAATAAAATATATTATATTTTATTATGCATAGTGTATTTTTGTATAGTGTTTTTGCATAGTGTTGCATAGTGTTTGCATAGTAAAATGTTTTTATATAAATAGAATATATGATATTTTATTTAAAAGATTTTGCTTTAAATATGGACCGTCAGATTAAAGTAAATCAATCTGGACCGTTCATGGATTAATTACTATGCATTCTATTTTCCTATAAATAGAAGCTCATTCCTTCATTATTTTTTTATTAATTCACTTTGAAACTCAGAGAGAGAAACTATAGAGAAAGAAGAAAAGTATTCTCGCTACTTCACTTTGCCAATATTCAGCTTCTTCTAAGGTAGGGAATATTATTTGTTGTACTCGTAAGGGGTGTTATTCTTTCTTATTCATGAAAGAGAACATTGTTATTCCATTGCTTATTATTATTCATTGGAATAACTTTGTATACATGGTTTACCCTATACTTGGTGACATTCTTTTATTATTCATTGGAACATCACATGCATGTGTTTTACACCGGACTGGTTAAAATCTTTATTATTATTCATTAGAACATCCTGCTCATGTGTGTTTTACACCGGACTGGTTAAAATCTTTATTATTACATTGGAACATCACATGCATGTGTTTTACAGGACTCGTTAAAATCTTTATCATTCGCATTGGAATATCCTATTCGTGTGTTTTACACCGGACCGGGTTCCATCTTTATTATTACTGTTGGAACATCCATCGCTTGTGAA
The DNA here is from genome assembly GCA_020205615.1 of Panax quinquefolius. NCBI lineage: Eukaryota > Viridiplantae > Streptophyta > Magnoliopsida > Apiales > Araliaceae > Panax > Panax quinquefolius. The sequence goes on along the minus strand of CM035165.1, from coordinate 67,791,877 downwards.
TTTCACCGACCTGGTTCCGTTATTATTATTACGTTGGAATAACTTTTTGCCATGCGCAAGTACCGCATACATGGTGATTTCTTTTGTTATTCCATTCTTTATTATACCCGGTTAGTTAAAACTTTGACTTCTATACTCCATGAAATTAGTAGAATATCCTTGATATTTGCGTTTCATCCAAAGATCTTTTCATGGAAATATTCTTCCGATCATTCTTGAATTTTACTCTACAAAGCAAAGATCATGTTGACAGTTTGGATGTTATTAGTTCTAAATAACTTAATTCTTGAACTTGTTTTATTGAATTCTTATATCATTGTCATCATCCTCATGTTTATATTTTTTTAAAGTCATCTCGTGGGCCTGTAGAGCATGGATGGACTTGGTATGATTATGACGAGGATTATTGATTGTAATCATGACCGTAATGTTACAAATGATGTGGTAAAAGTCCTCAAATGGTAGTAGTGCATTGATGGACGATTAGTGGCATGATCATGACCATTAATGAATACACAACTATTCTTGGCCCGTAGTGCGTGAATAATTGTGGTCGTGATACTAAAGAATATCCTTGGCCAGAGTGAGTGCGGGGTGATTCGATGATGTGGATTATTTATTAAAGTCGAGTCTCGGCTATATAATGATGAAAAACCTTTTAAATCATAAAAGATAGTAGATTTTATTTTCTACTTGACTCTTTTAATGGATTGCTTGTTCACTGCAGATTAAACTTGATGTTTATTATATTTTATCAATTTAACAATGTTGAAGGCTATTGATAATTTATTCGCATTATCTTAGTCATAATATTTCTTCTTTGGGCTAGTTGAGCTCACCCTTTCTTTCACCGTTCTCTTCGTGGAATGAGAACATAAATTTGGGACTTAGTCGGGGAACGGAGTAATGGTCCAGAGGATAGCATTAGTAGTCCTCACTATTCGTGAAATAGTGTGATAATAATTGTAATGAGGACTCCTTTTGAGTTTGTATAATATCTAGTAGACAATATTTGTATTCAAACTCACGTTTATGTCGTATCATACCTACGCTTATATTAGTAAGTTGTATTTAAAATTTTGTACCATGTATCGACTACCCAAGATGAGTGATGTATACCTAATTTTGGGGGCGTCACATTGGTATCGAGCTTAGGATATGATCCTGGCTAAGATGTGAGAATAGTACTAGGAGGGAGAGGCAGGGGAATACCTTCGTTAGTATGACCTTCCTAAGTTTATGTGCTATTTTATTGGTGGTCAGAATGTAAAGATAATTGTTACATGTCAATTAATCTTTTGTTTTGTGGCGATGATCTGAAAATGACATCCGAGAATGTTGAGAATAGCAATGGAGCACAAAGCGATCGTTGATTCACCACATATCAATAATCGAGGATAATGTGCATCGAAGGCGACAATCCTCATGCAAACAATAACACCGACCAAATGATGAATGATCAAATGTTCGGAGGCTTTATGCAATTTATGCAACAAAGAAAGTAGAGCGACTCTCATCCAAAACGTAGGTGGAAACACCAAAAACTCTCAGGCGGTCACCACTAAACAATTCAAGGAGCTGGGACCACCGGAGTTTAAGGGAGAGCCAAAACCACTTCGGCGGAAGCATGGATAAAAACAGATTACAAGATATTTGATGTCTTGGGATGCTCCGAGGAGCAAAAGGTTCCCCTTCACGCCTTTTATGTTGCGTGGGAGAGGCAGACATTTGGTGCAAATCGGTAAAAACGTACTCAACTCTTTGTCTTGAAGATATCTTGGGAGAAGTTTCAGAGTCGTTTCAACGACAAATACTTTCACGAAAGTATTCGCCACATGAAGGAGGTGGAGTTTATCAAGTTGGAATAAAACAATATGGCCCGGTGTCGCAATACGAGGCAAAATTTTGCGGAGTTATCACGGTTCGCCTCACTTGGTGGATAATGAAGAAAGAATGGCGCGAATGTTTTAAGAGGTTTGAAGTCGGAGATACGTCAACATCTTATTTCTCATAAAGCGTGGTTTGTATTCAGGATGTTGTAAATAGGGCTCGATTAGTGGAGAGCGATAACGAGTCAATATAACTAAAAAGAAGCAAAAGTCAAAATTATAATACCAATGAGAGTAGTCATCAAGCGGTGACAACAAGCGTGGAGGGAATCAACAAAGGCGGATATGGTAACCACTTGGTGGTAATCGGCTAAAACAATAAGAATGGACATTTCAAGAAACGGAGATTCAACAATGATGGAAAGACGTCAAGACCAAAGACCGTTGTTAAGGAAGGAGAAAGACCACCTATCATATGCTTCAAATGCGGAGAAGAGGGACACATCAGTCCAAACTGTGCCATGCCATCCAAAGCATGTTATAATTGTGGAAGAGAAGGTCACTTAGCTCGATTTTGTCGTTTACCGAAGACAAATTCAACTAGGATGGAGGCACCAAAGGCCGTCCCAGAAAAGTCAAAATCGATAGTGCAAGGGAGAGCGTTTGTTGTGACCTCCCAGAGAGCAAGGAACCCGAATGAGGTCATCACGGGTAAGCTTATCATAAACTCTAATGAAGTCTATACTTTATTTGATACCGGTTCTACCCATTCTTTTATTTCTCCTACTTGCGCTCATCGATTAAATTTGACTCCGGAGAAATTAGACTTTGACTTATCTGTGGAAACTCCGTTGGGAGAAACCTTCATTTCATCCACTGTTTATAAGTCTTGTTTGGTTCAAATAGGTACCCTCACATTACCCGTCGATCTTATTTCATTAAAATACTTGCATTTGACGTGATTTAGGGATTGATTGGTTAACTACTTATCATGCAAAATTGATTATTTCGTAAGGTTGTTAGTTTTCATATTCCTAATCAACCTATTATGCGAATTCAAACGACCAAACCATTAAAATCAATCACGGTCATCTCAAGCCATAAAGCTATTCGTTTATTGAAAAACATCCATGTCAAGCTTTCTTAGCTCATGTCACGATTTAAACAAAAATACGCCGGTTTTGAGCGATATTTCTATTGTTAATAAATTTCCGACGTATTCCTCAAGAACTTACGGCTACCCCCCAGAGGCGTGAAATTGAATTTTGTATCGACCTTGAACCCCAGATAAAACCTATTTCCAAAGCCCCATATCGAATGGCTCCTATTGAACTTCAGGAGTTAAAGACCCAACTCGCAGGAATTGTTAGACATTGGCTTTATTCGTCCTAGTACTTCTCCTTGGGGTGCTCTGTTCTATTCGTGAAGAAGAAAGATAGGAGTATGCGACTTTGTATTGATTATCTGGAGTTGAATCATGTCACCATCAAAAATAGGTATCCATTGCCACGTATTGATGACTGTTTGACCCGATTGTAAGGAGCCAAATTCTTTTCAAAGATTGATCTTCGCTTAGGATATCACCAATTGAAGATTAGAACCACCGACATTCCAAAAGACGGCTTTCGTAACTCCTCAGACGGGCATTATGAATTCCTAGTCATGTCCTTTGGATTATCTAATGCTCCCGCCGCCTTCATGGATATGATGAACCGAGTATTCAAGGAATATTTAGATCACTTTGTGGTCGTCTTTATTGATGACATCCTTATTTATTCCAAAAGCCGTGAAGATCATGAGCAACACTTGAGGTCGACACTCCAAAAGCTTCGTGAATATAAGCTTTATGCCAAGTTGAAGAAATGCGAGTTCGGCTTGAAGAAGTAGCATTCCTTGGGCACGTGGTATCAAGTCATGGAATATCTGTTGACCCAAAGAAAGATTGAAGCTATTCAAAGCGGGAACAACCTAAATCAATGGACCGAAAGCACGTAGCTTTCTCGGTTTAATTTGGTTATTATCGGAGATTCGTGGAAGGATTTTCTTGAATCGCTACTCCATCGACTCGGTGACTCGAAAAAGATACAAAGTTCGGTTGGAGCGAAGAATGTGAGAAGAGTTTTCAAGAACTCAAGAGGAGACTTATTTCAAAAGACTGTTCGACAATACCATCCGGCTCGGAGGATTTGTCATCTGATGATGCTTGAGCAAAGGGTTGGGATATGTTCTCATGCAACATGGAAAAGTTATAGCCTATGCCTCGCGACAACTCAAAGAATATGAGAGGAATTATCCTACTCATGATCCGAAGTTGGTAGTCATTGTCTTTGCACTTAAAATTTGGAGGCATTACTTGTATGGGGAGAAAGTGGAAATCTTTACGGATCATAAAAGCCTCAAATATTTCTTCACTCAAAAGGAACTCAACATGCGACAACGACGTTGGCTTGAACTATTGAAAGATTATGATCATACCATCCAATACCATCCGAAAAGCGAACGTGGTGGTATTTATCGTTGAGTAGAAGATCATATGCAAGCACGAGTGCGTTATTGTCAACGCAAAGGCCATTTTGTGTGACTTACAAAGGATGGAGATAGAGTTAAAGACTCCGGGGACGCATGTGATGATAGCGAATATCTGAGTAGAACCGACTTTAATCGATAAAGTTAAAAGTCGCTCAAGCTACGCACTGGGAAGCGATGCGTATGAGGAAGAAAGTGCAAGAGGGTGCTATCTTAGGAAGCAAGAATCGATGAAAAAGGAATACTTCGAGTCAACTCCGGACTTTGTGTTCCTAACGACCACGATTTAAAGTATAATATCATGATGGAGGCGCACAACACACCATTTGCAATCCATCTCGGGAGTACAAAATGTATCATGATATTCGTCATACATTTTGGTGGAGCAATATGAAGAGAGAGATAGCGTTGTTTATCTCAAGGTGTCTAACTTGTCAACGAAGTTAAAGCGAGCATCAAGTACCAAAAGGTCCATTACAACCACTTGAAATTCCAGAATGGAAGTGGGAGCACATTACCATGGATTTTGTTACGGTCTTCCTAAGGTTTCTCAAGGCATTGATGCGATTTGGGTCATTGTTGATAGATTGACCAAGTCCGCGCTCATTTTTCACCGACACGAGAAACTTATACACTTGAACGTCTTGCTCGTATGTACATAAACGAGATTGTAAGATCGCATGGTATGCCTCTGGGTATCCATAGTTTCTGATCGAGACCCAAGATTCACTTCACGATTTTGGGTTAGTTTGCAAAAAGCTATGGGCACAGACTTACGATTTAGCTCGGCATATCATCCTCAGACGGACGGACAATCGAAGAGGACTATTCAAACTCTTGAAGATCTATTAAGACTCTGTGTCCTTGATTTCAAGGGGAGTTGGGACAAGTTCTTACCATTGGTGGAGTTTTCCTACAACAACAGTTATCAAGCAAGTATTATCGCATGGCTCCATTCAAGCGTTGTATGGAAGAAAGTGTCGTTCTCCAAAGATTGGGATGAGGTGGGTGAAGCAACGTTGTTGGGACCGGAGTTGGTACGTATGACTACGTAAAAGATTCAAACGATCCGACAACGTATAAAAACCTCACAAAATCGACAAAAGAGTTATGCTGATCTTCATCGAAAGGACGTGGAATTCGATATAGGAGATCATGTGTTGTTAAGAGTTGCTCCATGGAAAGGAGTTACAAGATTTGGAAAGAGAGGAAAACTTAATCCTCGATTCATCGGTCCATTTTTAATCCTCGATCGAGTAGGAAGCGTGGCCTATAGACTCGCTTTTACTGCCAAATATGTCTCGTGTTCATAACGTTTTTCACATATCCATGTTACGTAAATATGTGAAAGACCCGAACCATATTATTGAGTTAGAACCGGACGAAATAGCGGAAGATTTGACGTATGAAGAGGTTCCTGTTCAAATTTTGGATAAGAAGGAACATATTCTACGCTCCAAGGTTATACCTTAAGTCAAAGTTTTGTGGAGGAACCACGATGTTGAGGAAATGACTTGGGAGTTAGAATCTGAAATGAAATCAAGGTATCCTTACCTCTTCGACATACCAGTGCACGTACGCACTCTAATTTCGAGGGCTTAAATTTCATAAGAAGGGAGGTTGTAAGACCTCAACTTTTATAAATAAAGATGAATTTTACGTAAATATTATTTTTGAATATTATGGAATAATTTGATATAATGTTATAGTTGTGGGTAATATTTATAAATTTTGCAAAGTATGCAAGTGGTTATATTATATTCGATTGGTCGGGAATATTATTGGTTTAGCGGGGAATATTCGTACAACTACTCAATCATTGGTGGACCCTACAATGTAAATTATTATTCGGATCGAGAAAACGACAAAAATATTTTATTGAAATACTTGGCGGAAGTTTTACCGTTGATACTATTGAACTACTTTCGGTAGTAAAAATACGATGAATACGTGTGGTTGCATAGTAGAGACACAAGTATTGATTATCGATGCTTATGTGAGAAGTCACTCGGTTTGATTCCATTATTGTCGATTAATAATATGAATTATTATAGTGATAATGACGTTTTGTTTTATTCGTATTATTAACGTAATAAAAGCGAAACATCTTTTATATAAAATGTAATACTTTATTAAAGTTATTCTATAAATAAAATATATTATATTTTATTATGCATAGTGTTTTGCATATGTGTTTTGCATAGTGTTGCATAGTGTTTGCATAGTAAAATGTTTTTATATAAATAGAATATATTATATTTTATTTAAAAGATTTTGCTTTAAATATGGACCGTCCGATTAAAGTAAATCAATACGGACCGTTCATGGATTAATTACTATGCATTCTATTTTCCTATAAATAGAAGCTCATTCCTTCATTATTTTCTTATTTAATTCAATGAAACTCTAGAGAGAAACTATAGAGAGAAAGAAGAAAAGTATTCGCTACTTCACTTTGTCAATATTCGGTTCTTCTAAGGTAGGGAATATTATTTGTTGTACTCGTAAGGGGTGTTATTCTTTCTTATTCATGAAGAGAACTGTTGTTATTCCATTGCTTATTATTATTCTGTTGGAATAACCTGTATACGTGGTTTACCCTATACTTGGTGACATTCTTCTATTATTTTGTTGGAACATCCTGTCTATGTGTTTTACACAGGACTGATTTAAAATCTTTTTATTATTATTTTGTTGGAACATCACATCATGTGTTTTACACAGGACCAGTTTAAAATCTTTATTATTCATTGGAACATCACATGCGTGTGTTTTTTACAGGACACGGTTCCGCCTTTATCATTCTCGTTGGAATATCCTATCGTGTGTTTTACAGGATGATCCGGGTTCCATCTTTATTATTCTGTTGGAACATCCGCATCGGTGTGAATTTCACGACTTTCCGTTCCGTTATTATTATTCATTGGAATAACTCGTCATCAAGTACCGCATGCATGGTGATTTCTTTTGTTATTCCATTCTTTATTATACCTAGTTGGTTAAAACTTTGACTTCTATACTCCATGAAATTAGTAGAATATCCTTGATATTTGCGTTTCATCCGAAGATCTTTTCATGGAAATATTCTTCCGATCATTCTTGAATTTTACTCTACAAAGCGATATCATGTTGACGGTTTGGATGTTATTAGTTCTGAATAACTTAATTCTTGAACTTGTTTTATTGAATTCTTATATCATTGTCATCATCCTCATGTTTATATTTTTTTAAAGTCATCTATAGCTTTTGTAGAGAGCATGGATGGACTTGGTATGATTATGACTGAGGATTATTCGGTGTAATCATGACCGTAATGTTACAAATGATGTGGTAAAAGTCCTCGATTGGTAGTAGTGCATTGATGGACGATTGTTGGTATGATCATGACCATTAATGAATACACAACTATTCTTGGCCCGTAGTGCAGGAATAATTGTGGTCGTGATACTAAAGAATATCCTTGGCCGTAGTGCGGGGGTGATTCGATGATGTGGATTATTTATTAAAAGTCGAGTCTCAACTATAAAGTTGATGAAAAACCTTTTAAATCATAAAAGATAGTAGATTTTATTTTCTACTTGACTCTTTTAATGGATTGCTTGTTCATTGCAGCTAAACTTGATGTTTATTATATTTTATCGGTTTAACAATGTTGAAGGCTATTGATAATTTATTACGCATTATCTTAGTCATAATATTTCTTCTTGGGCTAGTTGAGCTCACCCTTTCTTTCACTTTTTTCTTCGTGAAATGAGAACATAAGCGGGACGAGTCGGGAAGCGGAGTAATGGTCCGAGAGGATAGCATTAGTAGTCCTCACTATTACGTGAAATAGTGTGATAATAATTGTAATGAGGACTCCTTTTGAGTTTGTATAATATCTAGTAGACAATATTTGTATTCAAACTCACGGTTTTATGTCAGTATTGTATACTACGCTTATATTAGTAAGTTGTATTTAAAAATTACATACCATGTATCTGACTACCCAAGATGGGTGATGTATACCTAATTTTGGGGGCGTCACAAAATATATTTAAACCTTTAGATAAAATATAGATAATTATAAATTGATAACTATCTATATAAATAAAATAGAAATAATTGCCACACCAAATTTTACCTTAAATTTAATAAGTATACAAAATAAAGATATTTATCATAAAGAAATATTCCCATAGAATATCTAATCATTGGAAGCCTATAAAAAGAGGACCCTCCACCACATTTATAAGATACACAACTTGGAAGATCAAGGGAGATTAAAATTTTTGCCAAAGACTCTGAAGACCTAGAAGATCAAATGTGTAAGACCTCGAATTTTATGAAATGAAAGTATTCAATTTTCTTATAATTATTATTTTATTTAGTAATTGGTTAAATTGAGAAAGGGTTAAAGTTAAGGGTGATATGTGAAAATTTTGCAAAGTATGCAAGTTGTTATAAAATATTCGTTTGGTCAGGGAATATCCGTACGACGACACAATCATTGGTGAACCCCACAACAGAAGTATTGTCATAGTTAGAAAATGACAGAATTATCTTTTTATAAAAATAATGGCGAAAGTTTTACCGTTAACTATTGAAACACCCGGTGTTAAAAGTACAGTAATACGCGTGGTTGCATAGTAGCACATGGTATTGATTATTGATGCTTACGTGAGAAGTCACTCAGTTTTGTTTAATTATTGTTACAGTAATTGATGCATAGTGTTTGCATAGTAAAATCTTTTTATATAAAACAGAATACTTTTTATAAAATTTTGTTTTATTTGATTATAAATAAAATATATTATATTTTATTATGCATAGTGTTTTCATAGTGTTCTGCATAGTGTTTGAATAGTAAAATCTTTTTTATATAAAGCGTAATACTTTTTATAAAGTTTTGTTTTATTTGATTATAAATAGAATATATTATATTTTATTATACATCGTTTTTGCATAGTACTGCATAATGTTTGCATAGTAAAATATTTTTATAAAATGTAATACTTTTATAAAGTTATTTATTTTATTAGATTTTAAATAAAAATATATATATATATATATATTATAAATTTTGTTTTATTATACAATTATAAATAGAATATATTATATTTTATTGCATAGTATCCTTTCCATTTTCCTATAAATAGGATGCTTAGTTAGAATTAAAAAATACACCAGAAGTTCAGAGAATTCTTCTTCTATAATCTTGAGCGTATTTCTTTAGAGTTTAAGAAAGCTTTGAGTGTAGAAAATATTGTAAGTTTTCTTCAAGTATATCCCCACCCTACCGTCGGAATACTCTTCTTTTTAAGGTAAGGGATATTATTATTATAGTAAGGGGTATTATTTCTTTCATATTCATGAAGAGAACTATTGTTATTCCATTCCTTATTATTTCGTTGGAATAACTTTGTATATCATGACTCTAGTATACATGGTGAAATTCTTCGTTATTCCATTCTTTATTATTACATTGGAATAACTTTTATGCATGCTGATCTATCGCATGCACGGTGAATTATGTTGTTATTCCATTCTTTATTATTACATTGGAATATCACTCGTCATGTGGATTATGCGTGACTGGTTCCATTCTTTATTACTTTGTTGGAATAACTTTTGTCTATGTGGATTACTGCATGCATGGTGAATGATCCTTCGTATTCATTCCTTATTAAATTGTGGAAATGATATGTCTACGTGGATTACCGCAGGGCGGGTAAAAATCCATTTGCAGTTTCATAATTTTTCTGACCCTTAAAAATTCTGAAAAAATTGAAAATGATAAATTGTTGAGTTTTCTAGATTGTGTCCAAAAATGACGATTTTTGGATTATAGATTAGGAGTTGTGAATTTTATGAGAAAATACTATTTTAAAAGTAAACCCTTATAAATCCTTGTGGTTAACTCCAAAATTGGTGAAATTTTTATTGGGAGTGCATGTATATAACAAGAGTATACCCTACAAATTTCAAAATTTTTGGACAAAAGTACAATTTATGATAAATATCTAAATATTCTGCAGTTTTGGCCATGTGAAAAATAGTAAATGAATTTTAAAATTTTCGAGAAAAATATATGTTCAATATGGGACTATATTCTTGTTAGGTTTGTAATATTCAAGAACGCAATCAAATTACAAAATAATGCGGAAACGTGTAAAAATCAGAGTTTAAAATTTTTACAAACCATATACCCGGATCACCCTTTATGCACAATTATTAATTAAACGAAAAGATAAAGAATAAAATCATACCCTTGAAGATCGAGCTTCCTCAGGTACAAGTTCACCTCCAATCCTTTTCGCGTTCAACTTGAATCCACCGGGTTTGGTTCCTTCCTTTAATCAACGTTAGCCACCCAAATGTTTGGCCTCTAAAGATGATCCACCAAGGAAGAAGAATTTTCAAGAAGAAGGGGTATTGGCTCAAACCCTAGTTTTTCCTATCTGTATAGAAAAAGGGGCGTACTCTCCAACAATTGGAATAACGTAGTCGTAATATCTGATATAAGACTCCTCTTATAAAGATATCAAATAACCCTATTAAAATAAGGTATTATTTAATTAAACTCTTTTTAAAAATGGGCTCCCCTAATCTTATTAGGGATAATTAATTAAACTCATTTAATTAATTTTCCTCCTAATCCTATTAGGAATAAATGAGAGTACTTATATTAAATTAATTCCTAAACTCTTTTAGAAATTAAAATAATAATAATTGTAATAATATTAATAAGACTCCTCTTATTAATTTATATTTAATATTTCTAAAATATTAAATAATAAATATTAAGCTATTTAATTTATTTTATCACCATTGATTAAATTAAATATACATAACATATTATTACGATTATGTCATTAACTTCTTAAATAACTATTCTTCCTTTTATGGTGTGACCCTTTAGGTTCTCCATATTAAACCTAGGTTGTGAATAAATCAATTAGAACAATTCTAATCTTATTTAAATAAATAAATTAAACAATTAATTTATTTAAATAAATAATATTTATTCTGATAAGGGATAAGCCTCCCTAGCGATCAACGACTTTTCGGATAATATAGATTTCAACATTAATCATAAAAGAACCTTTGAGTAAATAGTTACCATACAATTCAATCCTTCCACCATACAATCTCCCAATTAAATATAAGACATGGAATTATCGTCAAGTCTTATTTTATTTAATTATATGTATTTCGATCCTTAAATATACAACTCAAATAATGCAAATTAGAAACTCCTTTCTAATTTCATTACCGCGCCGCCAAGGACTCTTTGGGTTGTCATTTATCGAATCACATAGGACATTTCTCTTCTTTTAATAGAAGTGGTAGATTCTTTATTGATCATACATTATCTCCATGTACAACTTATTATACTCAAGCATACCCTTTGATATACCCTAAGGGTCTTAAGGAATAAGTCAAAGTATAACTCATCATACACAAGATACTATGATGATCTCAAGTCCAAGGATCACTTAGATTACTATCATTCTGAGAATTCCTATTGACAGCAAGTAAAATTCCATTAGGTATTCCTTAGCGAGCCACGCTCAAAATGAACTTATTCTCTAATAAGCACCTACATACTTGCTTTAGTGTCTCCACACAAATGATCATGAGATCAATCATCCTCATCCAATGAGCAAGCAACGATGTACCCAATCTATCCGGATTCACTAATCCCCAATTTAGTAATCCAATGATTGGGAACTATTTTAGTTTTAAGCTTTCTAAGAATTTAGATCTCATTAGAATGATTATCATCATTATTCTAAAAGCATTGCTTAAAACTATGGGTTTATCACATATTATAAAACAAAGATCATGTAGATAATTAAAAGCCTTTAATAAATTAATACTTTTTATTAATAAATGAATAAGATTGTTACAAAGTATATGCTTTATCATCAAACATGATTGGCTTGTGTGCATACTACTTTCAATTCTGCTAAATCCCAGAAAAGAAAAATATTTGGGACTGATTTGGTATTTTTTTTTTTAAATGGTTTAGTTACAAACATATGAATTAAATATGTTATGTGAAGTTGAAAAATTGGTAAATAGGATTTTATGGCTTGGAAATCCTATATAAGGTATATCTGATTTTTGATGAGGATTTGATCATTGGTGATGAAATCTTATGAGTATGGCATTTTGAATGATTAAATGCATTATTTGGTAAAGTGTAAATAATTAAAATAAATTGTTTATAAGTTTAAGAATTGATTAAAATATTGTTATAATATTAATAATATTAGATTATGAGTTTATTAAGTGATTGATAATATTTAGATAAATTTAAAGTCTTTAATATTTATCATTGGTTTCGTTTGATTAATGCTTATATAATTGTCATCATCCTCATGTTTATATTGTGTTGAAAGTCATCTTTGGTCGTAGTGCATGGATGAACTTGGTATGATTATGACTAGAGATTATTCGGTATAATCATAACCGTATTGTTACAAATGATGTGGTATAATCATGTGCATTGATGGACAGTTTTTGGTATGATCATGACCATGGGTTCTCTTCGGCCAAGGGTGCAAAGATGAATTGTTTTATGGCGTGATCATGATTGTTGATAAAAACACGAATATCCTTGGCCCGTAGTGCATGGATAATTCGTGGTCGTGATACTAATGAATATCATTGGCTTGTAGTGCAGGGATGATTCGATGATGTGGATTAATTATTGAAATTGAGTCTCAAATGATGAAATATTAATTCATGGATGTGATAATAATGAATATCCTTGGCCTGTAGTGCAGGGATGATTCGATGATGTGGATTAATTATTGAGCTGAGTCTCAGCGATGAGATATTAATTCATGGATGTGATAATAATGAATATCCTTGGCCGTAGTGCATGGATAATTCATGGATGTGATACTAACGAATATCCTTGGCTGTAGTGCATGGATAATTCGGTGATGCGAATTATTTATTGAGTTGAGTCTCAGCGATAAAATATTGATAATAGACTTTTAATTCATAGAAGATAGTAGATATCATGCTCTACTTTACTCTTCTAAAATACAGTTGCATGTCTTTGGCCTGGAGTGGAAAGATGAACTGTTAATGAATATATTTGGCCCGTGGTGGAAAAATGAATTTATTAGTATGATTATGGACAAGAATTTTGATTTGGTATAACCATGGTCTTTGATGTTTCAGGTAAAGACAGGTGATGAAAATTATCTTCATCCTGAGTGCGAAGAGGAATTTAGAACCACAATTATGATTATGAGTTATTCACCGATTGTGGATGTGGAATTGTTGGTGATATTCTGAGGATAAAACATTGTTGGTGGATTTTTAACGTGAGAAGATAATAGACTTTATGGTCTATTTGACTCTTCTAATGGATTGCTTTCGTTCACCGCAACTATGGTTGAAAAGTTTTATCATCGCCATATGTTTTAAATCTCGATTCATTCTTGACGAAGGCTATTGATAATTTAATTATCTTTAGTCATGATATTCTTTACTGGGCTAGTTGTGCTCACCCTTCTGCTTCATAATTCCTTTCAAGTAATAAGAGTGTAGCTGGGTCGAGCGGGGTTACCAGGAGAATAGATGTAATAACCCATTTTTTTTAATAATTAAATATTAATTGATTTTATTTTATACAATTATATTTAAATTAAAAAAGGTAAATGATTCTTTTTCCCCTCTTTTCTTCCTTGTTTTGTGTAGAAAATTAAAGTCTTTTAGTAAATAATTAAATAACTTATTAAATTAAAATTGAGGAAGATAATTCCTTTTGTTAAAGTCTTGTGGTAAAATCATTCAAAGCAGGAAGCTACTTGGGAGATAGAGAAATTCGAGCAAAGTATCCGCATCTTTTGATAATTAGCTACGTTCATTCTTTTGATTCCGGGGACAAAATCCTTTTTAAGGGGGAGGTAATGTAATATCCCGAAAAAAATATTATTAAATTTATATCCTTAATACATATTGTTTGGACTTTGTCATTTATTTGGGTCAAAATAGTTATTTAATTTGTGTGGGCTAATAAATATTAATAAGTGATGGGTAAATTAATTAAGTACAATTTGGGCTTTAAAATTTATTCGGTTTAATTTATATTTGTGGGTAATAATAAATCTTATTTAAATTAGGAGAGTTAATATTTAATAAATTAATAACTAAACCTAATCTTCCTCACATATATTTTGTTACGAATTGGTGGAAAGAAAAAAAAAAAGGCGGCCGCTAAACCGAGAAAAAGGGAGTTGTGATCGTGAGCTTGCTGAAGAAACAAAAGAGGTGCAATTCTTTTATTTTGGCTTTTATGTATATCATTACTTATTGGGTCTTATCATATTAGCTTCATATTTTAGAGTTTATCATATTAGTTTCATATTTTAGAGGTTAGAATACATATGTAGAGATATGTCTTACTATTATAAAGATTATATATATTTATAGATATATGATCGGAAGTGGAAGTGGGGGTTCAGATCTAGTAATAGAATATGATTCATATTATTTTGTATATTGCACAGGTATAAATATATATATATATATATATATATATATATATATATATATATATATATATGCTAATGATTAGGGTAATTAGTAATATTCGAAAGTTTAAAATGGAAGTTTAATTTGTTTATTTTATTTATTTATTTATTTTGAAAATTGGTTTTGTTGAAGGCATCATGGTCAAGAAGAAGTTTAAGTAATTGCAAATAATTTATTTTAGTTTTAAATGTTATAAAACTAAATAGTTTTGTAAATTTAAAATATATATATACTATATATATGGCGTGAATGATGATTGATAAATAAAGATTATTATTTTTTTGATTATCGAGTTAGTAGCATGTAAGGTTAATAACACTAAGTTATATTGTATATTATATATATATATATATATATATATATATATATATATATATTAGGTTGTATATATTTGTACTAATATTAAAAAGAAAACAAACCAGTTATGTTGATGGACAAAATTGTTGCTTCAAAAAAATAAAATCCGCTATTAATTTGTTTTGCTGAAATTGTTACCACTAATTTGCTAATTAACAAAATATGCATCATAACTTTTATGGGGGGTTGTGCACTTTTTACTAGTTTCACATGATTTTTTTTCTCTCGTGTAAGAGTCAGGCTCATTTCCATAAAAATAGTTCAACTAAAGTGAAATCTTCCTTTATATTAAAGTGGTTGAATTTATAAAAATATAAACTTTGTAAGTTTGTAATAAGATTTAAAGTATTGTATTAATTTGGTGATTATATAGATCAAATTGAAGAGGCCTAGTGATGTGATATTTGGGTTGGTGAATTATTTCGATATTATATTCAGTACGGATTAAAAGTACTCTTTCAAATGATACTTTTGTTAAATTTGAATTGTTTGTTTTGTTCCTCGTTTGAATTATGTTATTATTTCACATAATTGTTTCTTGTGAAATTGATATATTTGTTTCATTTTGGAGTTGACACATTGGACTCGTACTTGTACTCTTTGAATCAGGTTATCATGTATAGTATTTATTTTGATAATTGTAGAGCGGTACATGTTGCTACCTTCTTTTTGAAACCTTGTGACTAGAATTTGATTTGGTTCAACATATACATATAGAACCCTTTTTGTTGGTATTATGTCACATGTGTTGTGACATGGTATTTTGTTAAAATATACCGTAGGGTATACCTGAGCTATAATCACCTGTGGGGGTACCACAGGCATGTCGTCTTGGCACGAGAGGCATGACACTCTCCGTGGCGGTGTGATTAGTCCACGGCGTCTCCATTTTGGGCTCCGGAGGAAGTGGGCCATTTGGTGTTTTGTTGTGGGAAGCGTATGGATTAACCCTAGTTTTCTGTTCTGCGGATTTGTGATGTTGTGCCAAACACACCTATCTGATTTGCATACATTTGGATTCGTGGTCCAATGTGTGATATGCCTGTGTGGCATCATTTGACTTGCCTGTGTGGCATTATTTTGACTTGCATATGTGTGTGGCAATGTATATTTTCGAAGCTCACCTCGGTATGAAATAAAAACTCAACCATTTGATTGACCTATTATTTCATTGTATTAGTTTTGTTTGTTTCTGTTCAGTTCAATTCATTGAGTTAGTTACTTCAGTTCGTTATTTCTTTATTCTTCTATTGGTTTCATCAATTCTGTTGATTTTGATATATTTCATTCAGATATTTGGAGATTATATTTTCGTTAGTATTTACACTTGAGGCTTGGTTCAGTATTTTATCTCAGTTATTTTCGTATATCATTTGTATATCTGTATTCGTACTGGGCAATTGGCTCATGCTGTATTTTTCTTCCGGCAGGTTTACAGGGGTGATTCAAGGCTAGTGTGATGAGAGAGTCGTCTTTGACCATCTAGGTTGTTTCGATTTTGATTTTGGTTATTTTGACTCTGTTTGGAGATTTGTATTTAATACTTCATTGATGGATATCATTATTAATACTTTGAAGTTATTAGTGCTCTTTTTATAAATTTTGAGGTTCGTTGTGCTTTACACGTGACCTCCCTTTCCTTTTCGGGAAGGGGGTGTTACAGAGATGGTATCAGAGCTTAAGTTCTTTCTTGTAGAAAACCTATCTAGGTTTGACCTTTGAGTTATGGGTAAACCATTGGGTAGACGTAGGAGTTTGATTCGATTTTGTTCTTTGTTCGGTTTGTCTCTATTTTGACCAACTGTCTATCTCTTTTGGATTTATAGTTGATTTGAGGACAGTGGAATAATTTGTTAAGGTGATTGAGCAATGATATTAGTTAAGAATTGTGATTTAATCATTGAGGTGAATAAAGTTATACTTTGTGCAGATAAGAAATGATCTTATATGAGATGCGATTATGATGTGAGTATTTATATCGTCGAGAATTTGATTTTGGAAAAAAAATCATTTGTTAGAGTTGTTGTTTTTTTGTGACAATCATTATGATCGTTGAATTGAGGATTTGATTTTAGTTAGGTTTTGATTTATGTTAAGCTTGTGGATAATTTGAGATTTTTGTATTGATGGGATACTATGATAAAGTGAAAATTATTAAGTATAGAGGATTTCTTGTAATTTAAGTTGTTGATATTCGAGGTAATTAGATTAATCATTTGGAGTTAATGATCAATTTTGTGGCTATTTTCTAGTAGGATATTGGAGTTATGTTCTATGAAGTTTCTTTGTGATAGTATGTGGAGACGTTGAAATTTATTAGATTAAGGTTTACAATAAAGGATAATTGATTTATTATATGATTAGATAGTAAGTGATGAAATTCAATTAATTTTGAGAGATCTTGAATATTTATAGTATGCTTATGCGGATAGTAGAATATTTGACTTAGAGTTGATATGATGATAAAGAGATCTTAGTAGTATATTCTTTGGTATAAATTGTAATAATATTTAAGAACTAGCTAGTTCGAATTGAGGTTTGAATATTTTAAAGCTCTTGAAGATTTAGGAAAAGTTGATAAAATTTTAAGTTGTTTGATTTATCCGATATCCTTGGAGTTTTGTATGATTTTATATAAATTAAATAAAAATAATTTGTTAAATCTTTGTCATATGTGAAACATAAAGCGTTTCTGAATTAAAAATAATTTTAAATATTTTTGGTATTGAATCGTATTTGGAAGAAGAGAAATTTTGTTGATTTTGAATTATTTTAGAAGAATACGTTTACAAGAATTAAACTCAAAGATATTAGCGACGGCCCACACCAACGGTGGATCATAAATGTGATCTAATTTGATGCAACGCGAAGAAACTTATCAAGGCTTAGCACGGTAGCTGACGAATCTTTTATAAATACATTGATAATTATGTGGACCGATGACTTATCCGCGTTGATCGTTACAAATGGCGGCGCAACGTCGTAACTAATTTTTTTTTTTTTTGGTAGCTTATTTGAATTCCGAGGACGGAATTATTTTTTAAGGGGTGAAAAATGTAATAACCCATTTTTTTTAATAATTAAATATTAATTGATTTTATTTTATACAATTATATTTAAATTGAAAAAGGTAAATGATTCGTTTGCCCCTCTTTTCTTCCTTGTTTTGTGTGGAAAATTAAAGTCTTTTAGTAAATAATTAAATAATTGATTAAATTAAAATTGAGGAAGATAATTCCTTTTGTTAAAATCTTGTGGTAAAATCATTCATAGATGAGCGAGGAAGCTACTTGGGAGATAGAGAACTACATTATTCGGCGAGTATCCGCATCTTTTGATAATTAGCTACGTTCATTCTTTTGATTAGGGACGGAATCCTTTTTAAGGGGAGGTAATGTAATAAAAAAAAAAAAATATTAAATTTATATTCTTAAAACATATTGTTTGGACTTTGTCATTTATTTGGATCAAACTAGTTATTTAATTTGTGTGGACTAATAAATATTAATAAGTGATGGGTAAATTAATTTAGTACAATTTGGGCTTTAAAATTTATTGGGTTTAATTTATATTTGTGGGTAATAATAAATTCTAATTAAATTAGGAGAGTTAATATTTAATAAATTAATAACTAAACCTAATCTTCCTCACATATATTTTGTTATGAATTGGTGAAAAAAAAAAAGGCGCACAAGCTTAGCAAGAAGGAGGAGTTGTGATCGTGAGCTTTTTGAAGAAACTAAAGAGGTGCAATTCTTTTATTTTGGCTTTTATGTGTATCATTATTTATTGGGTTATATCATATTAGTTTCATATTTTAGAGTTTAGAATACATATGTAGAGATATGTCTTCTTATTGCGTTATTATATATATTTATAGATATATGATCGGAAGTGGAAGTGGGGGTTCGATCTAGTAATAGAATATGATTCATATTATTTTGTATACTACACAGGTATATATATATATATATATATATATATATATGATTATAGGTAATTAGTAATATAATATCATTAGGGAAAGTTTAAAATGGAAGTTTAATTTATTTATTTTATTTTATTTTATTTTTTTTGAAAATTGGTTTTGTTGAAGGTATCATGGTCAAGAAGTTTAAGTAATTGGCCAATAATTTATTTAAAGTGAAATTGATATTTTGTTTTAGCCAAATGTTATAAAACTAAATAGTTTGGTAATTTAAAAATATATATATATACTATATATGGCGTGAATGATGACTAATAAATAAAGATTATTAATTTTTTTGATTATCGTGTCGATAGCATGTAAGGTTCATAACACTAAGTTATATTGTATATTAAATATATATATATATATATATATATATATATATATAGTTTTATATATTTGTACTAATATTAAAAAGAAAACAAACCGATTATGTTAATGGACAAAATTGTTGCTTCAAAAAAATAAAATCCGCTTATTAATTTATTTTGTTGAAATTGTTACCACTAATTTGCTAATTGACAAAATATGCATAATAACTTATATGGGAGGTTGTGCACTTTTTACGAGTTTCGCATGATTTTTTTTTCTCTCGTGTAAGAGTTAGACTCATTTCCATAAAAATAGTTCAACTAAAGTGAAATCTTCCTTTATATTAAAGTGGTTGAATTTATAAAAATATAAACTTTGTAAGTTAGTAATACAATTTAAAGTATTGTATTAATTTGGTGATTATATAGATCAAATTGAAGAGACCTAGTGATGTGATATTTGGGTTCGGTGAATTATTTCGATATTATATTGAGTACGGATTAAGTACTCTTTTCAAATGATACTTTTGTTAAATTTGAATTGTTCGTTTTGTTTCCTTATTTGAATTATGTTATTATTTCACATAATTGTTTCTGTGAAATTGATATATTTGTTTCATTTTGGAGTTGACACATTGGACTCGTACTTGTACTCTTTGAATTAGGTTATCATGTATAATATTTATTTTGATAATTGTAGAGCAGTACATGTTGTTACCTTCTTTTGAAACCTTGTGACAAGAATTTGATTTGGTTCAACATGTACATATAGAACCCTTTTTGTTGGTATTATGTCACATGTGTTGTGACATGGTATTTTATTAGAATATATCGTAGGGTATACGAGCTATAACCACACATGGGGTACCACAGTGCATGTCGTCTTGGCACGAGAGGCGTGACACTCTCCCGTATGGTGTGTGATTAGTCCACTGGCGTCTCCATTTTGGGCTCGGAGGAAGTGGGCCATTTGGTATTTTGTTGTGGGAGGCGTATGGGTTAACCCTAGTTTTACGGTACGTGGATTTGTGATATTGTGCCAAACACACCTATCTCGATTACATACATTTACATTTGGATGTGCGGTCGATGTGATATACTGTGCTTGTGGCATCATTTGACTTCCACGTGTGGCATTATTTTGACTTGCATGTGGCATTATTTTGACTTTGCTTGTGTGGTGATGTATATTCTGAGCTCACTCGGTATGAAATAAAACTCAACCATTTGATTGAATTATTATTTTATTGTATTAGTTTTGTTTGTTTCTGTTCAGTTTAATTCATTGAGTTAGTTACTTCAGTTCGTTATTTCTTTATTCTTTTATTGGTTTCATCAATTCTGTTGATTCAGATATATTTCATTCAGATATTTGGAGATTATATTTTTGTTAGTATTTACACTTGAGGCTTGGTTTAGTATTTTATCTCAGTTGTTTTCGTATATCATTTGTATATCTGTATCCGTACTGGGCAATTGGCATATGCTGTGTTTTTCTTCCGGCGGGTTTACAGGGGTGATTCAAGGCTAGTGTGATGAGAGAGTCGTCTTTGACCATCTAGGTTGTTTCAATTTTGATTTTGGTTATTTTGACTCTGTTTGGAGAATTATATTTAGTACTTCATTGATGGATATCATTATTAATACTTTGAAGTTATTAGTGCTCTGTTTACAAATTTTGAGGTTCGTTGTGCTTTGCACGTGACCTCTCTTTCCTTTTCGGGAAGGGGGTGTTACAGAGATGGTATCAGAGCTTAGGTTCTTTCTTGTAGAAAACCTATCTAGGTTTGACCTTTGAGTTATGGGTAAACCATTGGGTAGACGTAGGAGTTTGATTCGATTTTGTTCTTTGTTCGGTTTGTCTCTATTTTGACCAACTGTCTATCTCTTTTCGATTTGTAGTTGATTTAAGGATAGTGGAATAATTTGTTAAGGTGATTGAGCAATGATATTAGTTAAGAATTGTGATTTAATCATTGAGCAATGATATTAGTTACGTTCTATGAAGTTTCTTTGTGATAGTATGTGGAGACGTTGAAATTTATTAGATTAAGGTTTACAATAAAGGATAATTGATTTATTATATGATTTAATAGTAAGTGATGAAATTCAATTAATTTTGAGAGATCTTGAATATTTATAGTATGCTTATGCAGATAGTAGAATATTTGACTTAGAGTTGATATGATGATAAAGAGATCTTAGTAGTATATTCTTTGGTGTAATAATATTTAAGAACTAGCTAGTTCGAATTGAGGTTTGAATATTTTAAAGCTCTTGAAGATTTAGGAAAAGTTGATAAAATTTGTAGAGTTGTTTGATTTATCCGATATCCTTGGAGTTTTGTATGATTTTATGTAAATTAAATAAAAATAATTTGTTAAATCTTTGTCATGTGTGAAACATAAACGTTTTACGAATTAAAAATAATTTTAAATATTTTGTGTATTCGAATCGTATTTAGAAGAAGAGAAATTTTGTTGATTTTGAATTATTTTCCGAAGAGTACGTTTACAAGAATTAAACTCAAAGATATTAGCGACGGCCCACACCAACGGTGGATCATAAATGTGATCTAATTTGATGCAACGCGAAGAAACTTATCAAGGCTTAGCACGGTAGCTGACGAATCTTTTATAAATACATTGATAATTACGTGGACCGATGACTTATCCGCGTTGATCGTTACAAATGGTAGTATAACGTCAGTAACTAATTTTTTTTTTTTGGTAGCTTATTTGAATTAGAGGGGACGAATTATTTTTTAAGGGTGAAAATGTAATAACCCATTTTTTTAATAATTAAATATTAATTAATTTTATTTTATACAATTGTATTTAAATTGAAAAAGGTAAATGATTCTTTTTCCCCTCTTTTCTTCCTTGTTTTGTGTGGAAAATTAAAGTCTTTTAGTAAATAATTAAATAACTGATTAAATTAAAATTGAGGAAGATAATTCCTTTTGTTAAAATCTTGTGGCAAAATCATTCAGAGCAGGAAGCTACTTGGGAGATAGAGAACTCTATTCGAGCGGAGTATCCGCAACTTTTGATAATTAGCTACGTTCATTCTTTTGATTCCGGGAACGGAATCCTTTTT
Organism: Panax quinquefolius; assembly: GCA_020205615.1. Taxonomy (NCBI): domain Eukaryota; kingdom Viridiplantae; phylum Streptophyta; class Magnoliopsida; order Apiales; family Araliaceae; genus Panax; species Panax quinquefolius. The sequence goes on along the minus strand of CM035165.1, from coordinate 67,769,246 downwards.
AAGGGGGAGGTAATGTAATATCCCGAAAACAAAATATTAAATTTATATTCTTAAAACATATTGTTTGGACTTTGTCATTTATTTGGGTCAAACTAGTTATTTAATTTGTGTGGGCTAATAAATATTAATAAGTGATGGGTAAATTAATTTAGTACAATTTGGGCTTTAAAATTTATTGGGTTTAATTTATATTTGTGGGTAATAATAAATCCTATTTAAATTAGGAGAGTTAATATTTAAAAAATTAATAACTAAACCTAATCTTCCTCACATATATTTTGTTACGAATTTGTGGAAAGAAAAAAATAAAGCGGTTGCATAACCGAGAAGGAGGGAGTTGTGATCGTGAGCTTGCTGAAGAAACAAAAGAGGTGCAATTCTTTTATTTTGGCTTTTATGTATATCATTACTTATTGGGTCTTATCATATTAGTTTCATATTTTAGAGTTTATCATATTAGTTTCATATTTTAGAGTTTAGAATACATATGTAGAGATATGTCTTACTATTGCGTTATTATATATATTTATAGATATATGATCGGAAGTGGAAGTGGGGGTTCGATCTAGTAATAGAATATTATTCATATTATTTTGTATACTACATGGGTATATATATATATATATATATATATATATATATATATATATATGCTAATGATTAAGGTAATTTGTAATATTACGAAAGTTTAAAATGGAAGTTTAATTTATTTATTTTATTTATTTATTTATTTATTTATTTTGAAAATTGGTTTTGTTGAAGGCATCATGGTCAAGAAGTTTAAGTAATTGACCGATAATTTATTTCGGTGAAATTGATATTTTGTTTTAGCCAAATGTTATAAAACTAAATAGTTTTGGTAATTTAAATATATATATATATATATATATATATATATATATATATATATATATATATATATATATACTATCATGGCGTGAATGATGACTAATAAATAAAGATTATTATTTTTTTTGATTATCGTGTCAAGAGCATGTAAGTTCATAACACTAAGTTATATTTATATTATATATATATATATATATATATATATATATATATATATATATTAGGTTGTATATATTTGTACTAATATTAAAAAGAAAACAAACCAGTTATATTGATGGACAAAATTGTTGCTTCAAAAAAATAAAATCCGCTATTAATTTGTTTTGTTGAAATTGTTACCACTAATTTGCTAATTGACAAAATAGGCATAATTACTTTTATGGGGGGTTGTGCACTTTTTACGAGTTTCGCATGATTTTTTTTCTCTCGTGTAAGAGTTAGACTCATTTCCATAAAAATAGTTCAACTAAAGTGAAATCTTCCTTTATATTAAAGTGGTTGAATTTATAAAAATATAAACTTTGTAAGTTAGTAATACAATTTAAAGTATTGTATTAATTTGGTGATTATATAGATCAAATTGAAGAGGCCTAGTGATGTGATATTTGGGTTCGGTGAATTATTTCGATATTATATTCAGGTACGGATTCCGTACTCTTTCAGCGACACTTTTGTTAAATTTGAATTGTTCGTTTTGTTCCTCGTTTCGAATTTCTGTTATTATTTCACATAATTGTTTCTTGTGAAATTGATATATTTGTTTCATTTTGGAGTTGACACATTGGACTCGTACTTGTACTCTTTGAATCAGGTTATCATGTATAGTATTTATTTTGATAATTGTAGAGCGGTACATGTTGTTACCTTCTTTTTGAAACCTTGTGACTAGAATTTGATTTGGTTCAACATGTACATATAGAACCCTTTTTGTTGGTATTATGTCACATGTGTTGTGACATGGTATTTTATTAGAATATATAAGTAGGGTATATACGAGTTATAACCACCGTGGGGGTAAATTTGGGCATGTCGTCTTGGCACGAGAGGCATGACACTCTCCGTGGCGGTGTGATTAGTCCACGTCGTCTCCATTTTGGGCTCCGGAGGAAGTGGGCCATTTGGTGTTTTGTTGTGGGAGGCGTATAGGTTAACCCTAGTTTTCTGTTCTGCGGATTTGTGATGTTGTGCCAAACACACCTATCCGATTTGCATACATTTGGATTCGTGGTCCAATGCGTGATATGTGTGACGCCCCCAAAATAGGTCCATTCCATCCAACCCATTCTGAGTCGCCAAATACATGGTACAGAAATAACTACAACTTTATTATTACAACATATAAAGCTGTGAGTTTAAATACGAGATATTGCCATCTAGACAATATCCACACGCAAATAAATCCCCATCATAATTATTGATACATTATTTTATAAAAATGGTGAGGACTACTAAACAACTCTCTCTAGAACCTTCATTCCATACCCGAACTAGTACTCGCTACATTCTAGCCTCCGAGAAGAAAAATGGAACAAAAAGGAAAAGGGTGAGCTCAACTAGCCCAAAGTAAAGAATATTATGACTAAGATAATATACAACAAATTATCGTTAGTCTCCAACAGAAAAAATCTAATAGAATACAATAGACAAACAGCTTTTAAATCAACAATTGCGGTGAAACAACAATTCATTAGAAGAGTTAAGTAGAGAATGCAAACTACTATCTTCTATATATGAATTTAAAAGTTCATCGTCGATATTTTATCCCAGTAACATCAATCAATAAATATTTGGAATCAAATATTCATCTTTGCACCTGAGGCCAAAGATATTCATCGATTGATCATGTTCATCTAAACACATGTTCATCTTTGCACTCACGGCCAAAGATATTAATCGATCGGTCATATTCATCTCAACACATGTTCATCTTCAGACTACATAAAGCCAAAGATATTCAATAATATCATCATTTAAGACTAAGGATTATGAAAATATTTTTAAAAAAGCGAATCGGTGAAACAAAATGACAAGGATTAAGGATTAAGGATTCAGTACTTTGTTTTATCCACATCCAAAAATACCTCAAAAATAATCATAGGGGTGTAAAATTCAAGAATGATCAAAACATGGATACAATCAAAGCTAGTATCCGAATAGATATTTTAGAGCGAAAAGAAAATTTTTTATTTTTCTATGAATAGTGCCGTATTCGTGAATAGTTAAGTTTAACGTGAATAGTGCCGTATACGTGAATAGTAATAACGACACCAAAAGATAGAAATTCCACAAAAAACATCTTCACGCTTCATGAATAGTACTCGTGAATAGTAACTCGTGAATAGTAACTCATGAATAGTAACTCGTGAATAGTAAATGAATAGTAACCCCGGCATGAAAAAGTTCCAAATTTGATAAAAAGTTCCAACCAATATTTCAAAGATAATGATATTGAAGAAATAATATCATTTGAGAAGAAAATAACATCCCTTACCTCGAAAAGACAAGATTTAGTCAAAACAAACAGGATATAGGCTATGACTTGAACTTGCACCGTATAGCAATACTCAAAGTATACTCAAAATACTCACAAGAATACGCTCGATAATATAGAGAGAGAAAACTTCAGTTTCTGGTGTGATTTTCAATTCTAACCTAAGCACCCTATTTATAGAAATTGCTTAGAACACCAAAGCGTAAAATTGAATATAATAATATTATATATAAACAAAATTCATACGCCCACATCTTGAATCTGAATTCAGCCACCATGCACATGTTAAATATGCCCACAACATATAAAAAACGTTTTTATTAATAAAAATAAATAAAACTTCCAAAAATCAATTATTTGAACTTGAACTTCAATAATTCATAATAAATAGCCATTTTATCAGAAAATTGAATCTTGCGACTTTTTATAGGAAATTCAATTCTCTACAACTTTGCGGAAGAAAGTTTTCCAAATTCCAAACGAAATTGGACGAAAACCACATACGGACAATTTTATGTGCTATAATCAAATTTGATCAAGAAATGGGGTCCACCGACATGTTTAACATGTTTTAAACATTTATTGCAACAAAAATACTCTTCCTCCTCGTATACTCATATATCCCACATTCGTTGTAAATATATCACCGTTAATATATTATTAAAATAATATATTTAAATGAATTATTTTATCGAAAAAGATAAAATATTAATTTTTAACAATTGTCATTTTAAAATTTTCTCCATCTATATCCACATAAAATCAATATTTTCCTCATCATATAAATTAATAATTAATTATTCACAAATAATATTATAGAATCACATTATTGACAACTGTGCAGGTTCCTCAGAAAGAAGGGGTTTTCCAATAAGAATTTCTCTCTCTTGGGCGCAATTAGGTGACCAAACCTCTCCTTAGAGCAGAACTTTCTAGACATTGCCAATAATGTTATCTAATAATATTATTCGAGATAATATGAATTATTGCTTCGATAATAAAAAAATTTGTGTAATGACAATTATTGAAACAACAAGAATATAAAATATCAACGCAACAATTATTGAATCAATAAAATCTTCGAGCGGTAATTACTGTAACAATTATTGAGTAGTGCCTTCTTTACGTAAGAATCAATAATTGGTGTATCTGGTGCTATTCTTTCAACAACAAGCGTATTAGTGTGTTTTAACCATCGAGTATTCCAACAAAGATAATCTGTAACAACTTCTGAGATTATTTATAAACAACTTATATTTGTCGTTTTCTTCATCCAATCGCTTTCCGTTATGGGGCCCATAAAAGATCTGTGGTCATACGAATATTCCCTCGACGAAGCGAATATTCCACGACCAAACGAATATTCTCAAACAATAATGAATATTTTATAACCACTTGCTTATTCAAATATTTGCGTATTTTACCCATAACTATCCACATTAATCAAATCGACCCTTACTATTTCAAAATAATAAATAGAGGAAAATAAATTTCATTTATTAATAATTTGGGGTCTTACAATATGCCTGTGTGGCATCATTTGACTTGCCTGTGTGGCATTATTTTGACTTGCCTGTGTGGCAATGTATATTTCTGAGCTCACTTGGTATGAAATAAAACTCAACCATTTGATTTAGCCTATTATTTCATTGTATTAGTTTTGTTTGTTTCTGTTCAGTTCAATTCATTGAATTAGATACTTCAGTTCGTTATTTCTTTATTCTTCTATTGGTTTCATCAATTCAGTTGATTCAGATATATTTCATTCAGATATTTGGAGATTATATTTTCGTTAGTATTTACACTTGAGGCTTGTCTCAGTTGTTTTTCGTATATCATTTGTATATCAGATCCGTCTTTGGGCAATTGGCTCATCTTTGTTTTTTTCTTAAGCAGTTTCTGAGGGGTGATTCAAGGCTAGTGTGATGAGAGTGTCGTCTTTGACCATCTAGGTTGTTTCAATTTTGATTTTGATTATTTTGACTCTGTTTGGAGAATTGTATTTAGTACTTCATTGATGGATATCATTATTAATACTTTGAAGTTATTAGTGCTCTGTTTACAAATTTTGAGGTTCGTTGTGATTTGCACGTGACCTCCCTTTCCTTTTCGGGAAGGGGGTGTTACAATAGAACGGTGGTCTCTAGCTGTGGAGGTTCTCCCTAAATAGTATAAAAAAGTGTGTTGTATTCTATACAACATTTAGTAGTTATATTTGGTGAATCAAATAGGGTGAGGCGAACCAAACGTTGGAAGGGTGTTTTTGCCACTATCATACAAGATGTCTAATGACATACAACCTCGTGTTATCATAAAACATGGTTGTGCACATCCACTTACTGAGTATATGTACGAGCACTGCCTATATGATCTTGGAGTATATTTGAAATATAATTTTCATTTGGAGACAACGAAGATAATTATATGTCAAGAGAAGACTCACTATTGGAAAGAAGATGATAGTAATCTTCTTGTGACGTCCCCAAAATAGGTATACATCACCCATTCTGAGTCGCCAATACATGGTACAAAATTCAAATACAACTTAATTATACAACAATCGTGTAAAATACGACAAAATCTAATCTCAGAGTTTTAATACGTATATTGTCCTCTAGACAGTATACAAACTCAATGAAGTCCTCATTACATTTATTATCACACTATTTCATAGAATAGTGAGGACTACTAATGCTATCATCTCGGACCGTCACTCCATTCCCCGACTAGTCTCTTGCCACGCGTTCTCATTTCTGAAGAGAATAATGAAAGCAAAAGGGTGAGCTCAACTAGCCCAAAGAAGAAATATTATGACTAAGATAATGCAAAGATAAATTATCATTAGCCTTCAACAATGTTAAACCGATAAAAATACAATAGAGATCAAGTTTAAGCTGCAGTGAACAAGAAATTCATTAAAAGAGTCAAGTAGAGAATAAAATCTACTATCTTTTATGATTTAAAAGGTTTTCATCACTTTTATCATTTGAGACTCGGCTTAATAAATAAACCACATCATCGAATCATCCCGCACTACGGGCCAAGGATATTCATTAAATCATCAATGGTCATTGACTATACTAGAATAATCCTCGGTCATAATCATACCAAAAACTCATCCATCAAAGCACTACTACAGCCACTAAGGACTTTCACCACATCATATGTCACATTACTGGCCATGATTATATAAGAATAATCCCTGGTCATAATCATACCAAGTCCATCTATGCACGTAAGTCAAAGATGACTTTCATCACAATATAAGCATGAGAATGATGACAATGATATAAGCATTAATCAAATGAAAACAAGGATAAATATTAAAAAATTTAAATTTATCCAAATATTATCAATCACTTAATAAACTCATAATCTAATATTATTAATATTATAACAATATTTTAATCACTTCTTAAACTTATAAACAATTTATTTCAATCGTTTATACTTTAACAAATAATCATGACCGTAATGCCATACTCATAAGACTTCATCACCAATGATCAAATCCCTTATCAAAAATTTGCATATACCCTATATAGGATTCCCAAGCCATAAAATCATATTTTTCAATTTTATTACTTCACATAACATATTTAACTCATATTTTCGTAACTAAGCAATTTTTATGAAAAATTACCAAATCAACTTGTTATTTTTCTATCCTTTGCCCAAACATATATACATATATTTCATACACAACAAGTATTTTTTTATAATTTTTCAACTCCCTTACGTATTTTTCAAAAATCAATTTCTAATTAATTCCTTAAGAAATTAGCTACCTCATGTTTAACTCCAGAAATTCCCAAATCTTGGCAGGATCTTACACATATTAATGTGAGCTTCCAGTTTAAATTTCATGGTCATCGCAGTTATAGAACTCCGGTTATAGCATTTTTCGTCGGAAAAACCTAAATATTGAAATAGTCATAACTTGCTCATTTTAAGTCAGAATGAGCTCATTTTTGGACAGGAGGTACTTTATACCATATATTTTCATGTCCCAAAAGGCCGGAATTTATTTCACAAGCAAAGTGGCCGAAAATGCCCTTTTAAACTTCTGGGCAGTAGCCTTTTTGGTAATTTGTAGTTTTTGACTCCTTTGCTAAAATCAGTTCACACGAAAATCTACAACACCTTTTCCAGTGATTCCACTTGGATAAGTTATAAAACTCATAGATCTAACTCTAGAACTTAACCACACTCAAAAATTTGAAATATAATAGGAGATATGGTCAATTGAATTTCATACTCCATTTTTACCAAAATCTAATTTTCAACCCTTTGTGATTTCTAAGAAACTTTCACGTTTTCACATAATAACCAACATAACTCATCATGACAATGACATACTAATTCAATAAAACAAGTTCAAGACTAAGTTTTAAATATTTATAAATTAATTTATCCTGAACTCAATAATGTCCAAATTATCAATATGATACTGCTTTGTATAGAAAAATTCAAGAATGCTCAGAAGAATATTTTCATAAAAAGATTCTGGATGAAGCGCAAATATCCAGGATATTCCTCTAATTTCAAGGAATATAGAAGCCAAAACTTTAACCAACTGAGTATAATAGAATGTATGAAACTGCAAATAGATTTTCACCCGCCATGCGGTAATCCACGTATACAGGTCATTTCCATAATTTAATAAGGAATGAATACAAAGGATCATTCACCATGCATGTGGTAATCCACATAGACAGGTTATTCCAACAAAATAATAAAGAATGGAATAACATAAGGATTCACCATGCATGCGATAGATCGCACGCAGCAAAAGTTATTCCCAATGTAATAATAAATAATGGAACGAGGTCCCAGCATAAACGCACGCATGTGATATTCATAATGGAACCAGTCCGGCGTAAAAACACACGCATGTGATATTCGGACGTAATAATAAATAATAGAACCGAGACCGGCGTAAACGCATTGCAGATGGGATATTAAGCGAGAATAATAAAGAACAAAATATTAGAAGAATTTCACCATGTATGCGGTGATTCCGATAAACAAAGTTATTCCAATGTAATAATAAGAATGGAATAATAGAAGTTCTCTTTATGAATCTGAAAGAAATAATACCCTTACCTTAGAAGAAACCTGGATATTGGAGTAGTGAAGTAGCGTAATACTTTTTTCTTCTTTCTCTCTATAGTTTCTCTCTCAGAGTTTTGGTGAATGAATTCGTAAGAAATAATGAATGAATGAGCTTCTATTTATAGGAGAATGGGTGAATAGTAACTAATTCATGAACGGTTCAGATTGATTTACTTTTAAACGGACGGTCCATAATGATTTACAATTAAAACTTAAACCAACGGTCCATGCTGATTTACTATTAAAACTTTAAACCAGCGATCCATATTGATTTACTATTATAACTTTCCATCAGCAGTCCATAATGATTTACTATTATATCTTCAACCAACGGTCTGAAAAATTATCACATCTCGTCATGGAATAATATTGTACCCAAAAATGATTTTGACCAAAAAGAAATATATTTTTCGGGTGAATAGTACCCCGTGAATAGTAACTCATGAATAGTAACTCGTGAATAGTACTCCAACACGAAAACTGCCCCGAATACCCGATTGAACAATATAACCTCCAGACATCAATTATTATCGAAACAAATGTCGATTTCCACTAACACAAATAATTTCAACACAATGGAACTATATAATTCATCTTTAATCAACACGAACTTATTCATCATTAATATTATAACTCACAATATTTAACAACCGTGTCGCTCCCGTGAAAGAGGGGGCTTTCAATAAGGATTTCTCCTTATCGATTGAGCAATTAGGTGACCTAACTCTCCTCGATGTAACTTCTAGACATTGTAAATATTGCAATTTAATAATATGAATAACTTTATCGTCTCAATTATTGATTTAATAATATAACATATTATGCGAGATGATCTTTGTGACAATAATCGAATCAATAATATGAGAGAGATATGATGCAAAGAATTATTGTGTAGTAATAATTGAGTATTCTTGAGTGACTTCTCACGTAAGCATCAATAACCAATACCGTGTGCTACTATGCAACCACGCCAGACATCAGTACTTTTACTACTACCGTGTAGTTCAACGCTTTTAACGGTAACACTTCCGTCGTTATTTTATAAAAGATAATTTCGCCGTTTTCTTACTACGATAATACTTCCGTTGTGGGTTCACTAATGATCAGCTTGGTCAGATAGATATTCCCGACAAAAAGAATATTTTCCGACCGAACGAATATTTTATAACAACTTGTATACTTTGCAAAATTTATAAATATCACCCACAACTATAACATTATATCAAATTCACACCATAATATTAAAAAAATATTTCGAGAAATTTAAATCTTTATTCATAAAATTTGGGGTCTCACACTTCTTGTTTTTCTTTGGGGACTTTTGGGTCAACCAAGGATAATTCTGTGGATATATGATATCTATCATAACCTGGACGCATGGCCTCCCATGCACGAAGGTTTCCTTGAGCACTTCCCAAAGATTTTAGCTTCTAAAACAGTTTTGACTGTACTTTTATGTAAAGTACCATTGTAAGGTTGTGGTAGAGGCACCATGAGAGTTACATACATTTGTATTAAAACTCACAGCTTATCTGTTGTCGTACTCTGCACGACAGTTCAACAGTTGTATAAATGAAGTTTCTATTTGATTTTTATAGTGTGATATCTGGCGACTCAAGATGGGTCGTGTGGACCTATTTTGGGGGCGTCACAAAATGTTCTTTGAAGATTTAAGATATAATGTCTGAATTTCAAAGGTTCAAACCTTCTTAAAGATTGAAGATAACCTTTACTTTGAAAATTTAAGATTTAAAACTTTCATAAAAGGTCAAAACTTCAAACATTCTAAAATATTCAATATCTAAAGTCCTATCAGACTTTCTTGAAATCTAAAGTCTCATTTAGGTCTTCTTGAATATTCTCAGTTGTAAATTTTCTTGAAGATCCAAACCATCAAGACTTTCAACCATGAAGTCAACATGATTTTAGATTCAGATTGAAAATTTTGTTGCTTTGAGATCTGTTCGTGCAACCCTCATATTAGTATCAACGTTGAAACATCTTAAAATATTATTCACAAAGATATGAACTTACATTTATTTAAAATAATAATATTTGACATTACATATTTGGCAAATTAGACACAAAATTTTGTGTGTACAACAATATATGTAAATTATATTTTCAAAAAAAAAATAAATTATTTAATACTCTTTTACAAATTGGTATCAAATTATTAATTAAAACCACTCATATTTTAAAATAAAAGAATAATAATCTAGAATCGTGGAATTTGTCAAGTATTTAAAAGGGTTCTTTACGTAAATATACAACAATTAGAAAGTAATTACACCATTAGTGCATCAACAAAATAATTATAAAAAAGAGTGTAATTAGGACCCATATTACAAAAAATAATACAATTCACATTAATAAGGAAATCTAAAATCAAGAAAAAATAACGCCATAATTAATAATTCAAATTCAAATATTTGGGATCTAACAACAAAAACAAATTCAAAATAATAATTCAAATTCAAATATTCAAATTCAAATCTTAATCTCCCTCACATACACTTTGAAATAATAGTTAAAAAATAAATAAATAAAATATCTGTACATATAAATTGGACTCTATTTCAGTTTTTACTTTTTGAGTTCTCTCTTCCTGCCGGCTTCTCTTCCGCTACTCCGTCGCTACACCGCCGCAAATCTCCGCCCTACAAAAAGTGTAAAAATAAATAGATGTAACTTTTACTGTTCTGAAATTTTTTTTATGACTATTTTGTTACTCATAAATACTAAGTGGTTACCTTTGTATGAATGGTTGGCTACCAACTGCATCACATTCAAACGAAATTGGTAACTTAATAAAACTGAATTGGTTACATTGGTCTGAAGGTTTGCCTACCAACTGCAATATGAAAAAACTGCAGGTGTGGATGTGAATTTGTTACCTTGGTATGAAGGTTTTGTTACCTTGTTTGCTTACCTTGATTGAAGGTTTGGTTACCAACTGCACTAAGAAAAAATTGAAAGTGTGGAGGTTGATTGGTTACTTTGATATGACAGTTTGGTTACCTTGGTATGAAAGTTTGGTTACCATCATCCAATATTTGAAGGAACACATTGAACACGTCAGAATGGGCTTTCTCAATCTCATCAAACAAAATACCGTCCATTCCCACCACCTCCTCAATCCACTTTTTATGCTCCATGGCCAAATCAGACCCAACTTCCGCCTCTGCCACAACCGTCACAATCAAGAGGTGCAAATCAGTATTCCCAAAATTGGGGTGGTTACAGTGGTGCTGGTGATGGGTCTTCCTTTCCCCAAAATTACCCAACTAACACAAGTTTTCAACATGCAAATTACGGCTCATCTTCATCACACCCCATTATGGAGCTCCTAAAAAAATTAGATCCTTTGGTCGCTCCACCTCAACAACAACAACAAAGATTCATATCCACCGCCACCGCCTTTGAATCTTCATACCCACCCCACCCGGCCTCCTTCATTGTCCCAAAATTCATTAAGTTTACCGCCTCAACCTCCAATGTACTATCCTTCTTCTCAATACTTCCAATTCAATAGCCAGTCTTTGGAATATTATGGTCGAGGCGGGTAAGCCTAATCTGGTCGATTTCTTTCCGATACTTAAGAAAATAGACCCACAAGGAATAAGGAGACGAATGACCCTTCATTTTGAGAAGCTACTGGAGATATACAGTTGGCTGACTCATAAAACACACACTATGACGCCACCAAAACAGGTATACATCACCCATCATGGGTCGCTAGATACAAGGTACTGAATACAAATACAACTTAATTATACAACAGTCGTGTAAAATACGACAAAACATAAAGTCATGAGTTTTAATACAAATATTGTCATCTTAGACAATATCCACACTCAATGGAGTCCTCATTATATTTATTATCACACTATTTCACGTAATAGTGAGGACTACTAATGCACCATCTAGGACCATCACCGTTCGACTAGTCCTAGTCCCGATTATGTTCTCATTTTCAAGAGAACAATGAAAGAAATGGTGAGCTCAATTAGCCCAAGAAGAAATATTATGACTAAGATAATGCAGAATAAATTATCATTAGCCTTCAATGAAGATAACAACCGATAGAATATAATGATAATAAGTTTTAGATCAAAAATTGCACCGGAATAAGCAGTCCATTAGAAGAGTCAAGTAGAGAATAAAATCTACTATCTTCTATGATTTAAAAGGTTTTTCATCACTTTTATCGCTGAGATTCAGCTTAATAAATAAAATTGAATCATCCCTCCTCCATGACCAAGGATATTCATGTAATCATCAATGGTCATGACTATACCGAATAATCACTGGTCATAATCATACCAACAACTGTCCACCAAAGGACTACATGCCAATGAGGACTTTTACCACATCATTCGTCACATTATGGTCATGATTATACTGAATAATCCCTGGTCATAATCATACCAAGTCCATCTATGCACGTAAGCCAAAGATGACTTTCAACATAATATAAGCATGAAGATGATGACAATTCAATAAAACAAGTTCAAGAATAAATTTTAAAGATTTATAAGTTAATTTATCCCGAACTCAATAACGTCCAAATTGTCAACATGATCATCGCTTTGCAAAAGAAAATTCAAGAATGCTCGGAAGAATATTTCCATGAAAAGATTTCGGATGAAGCGCAAATATCAAGGATATTCCACTAATTTCATGGAGTATAGAAGCCAAAGTTTTAACTTAACCGAGTATAATATAATATATAAAAGCGCAAATGGATTTGCACTCACCATGCAGTAATCCACGACATGCATCATTTCCACAATTTAATAAGGAATTAATATACAGGATCATTCACCATGCATGTGGTAATCCACATGTAAACAAAGTTATTCCAATGTAATAATAAAGAATGGAATAATGAAGGATTCACCATGCGCACGATAGATCGCACCGACAAAAGTTATTCCCACGAGAATAATAAATAATGGAATTGAGTCCGGTAAAACGCACGCATGTGAGGATATTTCGATAGAATAATAAATCACGGAACCAGTCCGACGTAAACTTAATGAAAGGATATTACGATAGAATAATAAATAATGGAACCAAGTCCCGGCGTAAACGCTTCGCACAGGATATTCCTACGAATAATAAATAATGGAACCAGTCCCACAGAAACGCATGTAGATGAGGATATTCTGACAGAGTGATAAATAATGGAATATTAGAAGAATTTCACCATGTATGTGGTACTTCAGATAAAACGAGTTATTCCAGCAGTAATAATAAGAATGGAATAACTGAAGAATTTCACCAAGTATAGGGTATCCCGCGTATACAGGTTATTCCAACATAATAATAAAGAATGGAATAACAGAAGTTCTCTTCATGAATAAGAAAGAAAGAATACCCCTTACGATTACAATAAATAATATTCCCTACCTTAGAAGAAACTGGATATTGGAGTAGTGAAGTAGTAGAATACTTTTCTTCTTTCTCTCTATAGTTTCTCTCTTTAGAGTTTCAGTGAATTCGTAAGAAATAATGAAGGAATGAGCTTCTATTTATAGGAGAATGGTCTGAATAGTAACTAATTCATGAATGGTCCAGATTGATTTACTTTTAAACGGACGGTCCATATTGGTTTACTATTAAAACTTAAAGCAATGGTCCATACCGATTTACTATTAAAACTTTAAACCAACGATCCATATTGATTCACTATTATAACTTTCCACCAGCGATCCATATTGATTTACTATTATATCTTCAACCAACGGTCTGAAAAATTAGCACATCTTCTCATGGAATAATATTGTACCAAAAATGATTTGGACCGAAATGAAATATATCTTACGGGTGAATAGTACCCCGTGAATAGTAACTCATGAATAGTAACTCATGAATAGTAACCCGTGAATAGTAACTCATGAATAGTAACTCATGAATAGTAACTCGTGAATAGTACTCTGACACAAAAAGTACCCCGAATACCCGATTGAACAATATAACCTCCAGACATCAATTATTATCGAAACAAATATCGATTTCCACTAACACAAATAATTCCAACACAATGGAACTATAAAATTCATCTTTAATCAACATTAACTTATTCATCATTAATATTATAATTCACAATATTTAACAACCAGGTCGTTCCCAGGAAAGAAGGGGCTTTCCGATAAGGATTTATCCTTATTAGCGCGCAATTAGGTGACCAAACCTCTCCTTTACAGAACTTCTAGACATTGTCAATATTGTAAATAATAATATGAATAACTTTGCCATCTCAATTATTGATTTAATAATATATCATATTATGCAGATGATACTGTAACAATAATTGAATCAATAATATAAGTGATATGATGCAGCAATTACTGTAGCAATAATTGAGTATAACTTAGTGACTTCTCACATAAGTATCAATAACCAATACTGGTGTGCTACTATGCAACCACGCCAGACATCAGATTACTTTTACTACTAAGGGTAGTTCAACAGTTTTAACGGTAACACTTACCAAGTTATTTTTATAGAAAGATAATTTTGTCATTTTCTAACTATGACAATACTTCCGTTGTGGGGTCCACCAAAGATTGTGTCGTCGTACGAATATTTTCTGACAAAAAGAATATTCCTCGACCAATCGAATATTATACAACAACTTGCATACTTTGCAAAATTTATAAATACTAACCACAACTATAACACTATCTCAAATCCACACTATAATATTAACAAAAAAAATTTCGAGAAAATTAAATATTTATTCATAAAATATGGGGTCTCACAATCTCCCCTCCTTATGAAATTTCGCCCTCGAAATTTACGTACGTACCTGGTATGCTGAAGAGGTGAGGGTATCTTGACTTCATTTCAGATTCCAACTCTTGAGGTATAACCTTTGAGTGTCGAATATAATCCTTCTTATCCAAGATTTTAACACGTATCTCTTCATACGTTAAATCATCCGCTATCTCGTCCGGTTCTAAATTAATAATGTGGTTTGGGTCGTCCCCATATTTACGTAACGTCGATACGTTAAAAACGTTATGAACACGCGACATACTTGGTGGTAAAACGAGTCTATAAGCCACAGTTCCTACTTCATCGAGGATTTCAAATGGGCCAATTAAATCTAGGGTTGATATTTCTTCTCTTCGTCGATTCTTGCTTCTAGGATAACGCCCTCTTGAACCTTCTTAATTCTTCACATTCATCAGTTCCGGGTGTGTAGCTTAAGCGGCTTTAACTTTATCGATTAAAGTCGATTCTACTCGTATATTCATTATCTTCACGGGGGTTCGTATATTTGCACTTGTAAACACATACGATCTTCTACTCAACGCATCAGCTACCACGTTCGCTTTTCCACGATGGTATTGAATGATATGATCGTAATCTTCAACAGCTCGAGCCAACGGCTTTGGCACATGTTACGTTCGTTTTAGGTGAAGAAAATATTTGAGGGTTTTAGAAATGGTTTTTTATCTTTGGGGTCAATACAAAATTCGATTTCACGCCTAGGGTAGGCTAAGAAGTCTTCAAGAATATGTCAGGAAATTTATTAACAATAGAAATATCATTCAAAATTGTGACCCTCATCCAAGACTTGGATAGTACGTCACATTGATACCTATCAACTTGCCATCGCTCATTCATTTATTGACGCTTTATAGAAAGTCTGGCTTTGGTGCATTCCACACAAGGAAGTCAACAACGAAAGGATCGGGGGTCTTTACTTATGGCTTGATATGACATTGATTGACTTTAGTGGTTTGGTTTCTTGAATTCGCATAATAGGTTGGTTAGGAATATGAAAGCTAACAACCTTTTAAAAAGCATGATGAGTAGTTAACCAATCGATTCCTAAAATCACATCAAAGGCAAGTATTTTCAAAGAGATAAGAAAGAAAGGTAACGTGAAAGTGTAGATTTGAATTAAACAAGATTTATAAATAGTAGATATAACGAAGGTTTCTCCTAACTGAGTTTCAACAGATAAATCAAAATCTAACTTCTCTAGAGTTAAATTCAAACATTAAACACAACTAGGTGAAATAAAAGAGTGCATAGAACCCAGGTATTCAACACGGTATAGACTTGCAAGAGTTTATGATTAACTTACTCGTGATAATTTTATTCGGGTTCCTCGTTAAAAAACGCTCTCTTAAATTCTGGCTTTGGCTTGTCAGGACACCCTTTGGCATCACTATCCCATTTGGACTTAACTTTGGTGCACGACAAAATCGGGCTAGGTGACCTTCTTTTCCATAATTGTAACATCGTTGGACTCTCTGCGCGTGCGGTTTGGTGATGTGTCCCCTCCCTCGCATTTGTAATATATAATGATGGTCGTTCTCCTTCCTTAACAGTCTTTGGTCTTTGTTGTCTTTCCATCATTATTGAACCTTCTCTTCTTGAAATTTTTACTTCTATTATCTTGGCTATGATTACCACCGAAGTGGTTACCATTCTTGGCGTGATAATTTCCCCCGATGGTTATCATTGTTCCGATGGTACATTGCCCGCCACTTGTGACGATTATTATCGTGTTGTTGGTCGTTACCTTTTGGTTGTCTTTGAATCATTATCGCGCCCAATAATGGCGAGCCCTATTCACAACATCCGAATATAAACAAAGTTTGTGAGAAATGATGTGGCGCCCCAAAATAGGTATACAACACCCATTCCGAGTCACCAAATAAATGGTACGAAACAACTACAACTTTATTAATACAATTATCGTGCAAAATACGATAACACTTAAAGCGTGAATTTAAATACAAATATTGTCATCTAGACAATATCCACACTCAAATAAGTCCTCATTACAATTATTAATACACTATTTTACGAATAGTGAGGACTACTAGAACAACTTCTAGAACCATCATTCCACCCACTAGTAGTACTCGCTACATTCTCGCCTCCCGAGAAGAAAAATGGAACAACAAGGAAAAGGGTGAGCTCAACTAGCCCAAAGAAGAACATTATGACTAAGATAATATAAAATAAATTATCGTTAGTCCTCAACAGGGAAAAATCTAATAGAATACAATATACAACAAGTTTTAAATCAATATTCGCAGCGGAAATAATAATTCGTTAGAAGATTTAGTAGAGAATAAAATCTACTATCTTCTATATATGAATTTAAAAGTCCATCGTCAACATTTTATCCCTGTAACATCAATCAATATATATCTGGAATCAAATATTCATCTTTGCACTATAGACCAAAGATATTCATCAGTTGGTCAGTGTTTCATCTAAACACTGCTCATCTTCAGACTACACGCCAAAGATGTTCATCGAAAATCATTCATCTTTGCACTACGAGCCAAAGATATTCAATAATATCATCATTTAGGACCCGAGGATGATGAAAAATATTTTAAAGAAAATGAATCTAGTGAAACAAAAGAACAAGTATTAAGGATTCGTATTTTAAATAACCCAAGTTCAAAAATACTTCATAAATAATCAGAGTGGAGTAAAATTCAAGAATGAAGACCAAAACATAGATTCAATAAAAGATAAGAATCATAAAAGATAATCTTGGACACAGAAAAGAAAATTTAATTTTTCTGTGAATAGTGTCGTATACGTGAATAGTAACTCATACCAAATGATAGAAATTTCATAAAAAACATCATCATCATGCTTGGTGAATAGTACTCGTGAATAGTAACTCGTGAATAGTAACTCATGAATAGTAACTTCGTGAATAGTAACTCATGAATAGTAACCACGACATGAAAAAAAATTCTAAATTTGATAAAAAGTTCAAACCAATATTTCAAGATAATGATATTGAAGAAATAATATCATTTATGAAGAAAATAATCTCCTTACCTCGTAGAAAGAATAGTACTTCGATTTGGAATCTTTGGATATAGTCTTTGAAGGAACTTGCACCATATAAAGCAACACTCAAAATACCAAAATACTCACAAGAATAAATTTCGATAATATATAGAGAGAGAGAGAGAAAACTTTAGTTTACGGTGTGATTTTCAATTCTAACCTAAGAACCCTATTTATAGGAAATTGCTTAGAACACCAAAGCAGAAAATTTAATATAATAATAATATATATTATAAATTCTTACGCACACCTTCATTGATCCAAAATATCTGCCACACATGTGCCAAACTTGCCAAAAACGTTTTCATATAAAAGCTATTTAAAACTCCAAAAAAAATTAATAATCAATTAATCCGGAACTTCAATAATTCATAATAAATAGCCCTTTTATCAGACAATTCAAATCTTACGACTTTTTATAGAAAATTCAATTCTCTACAACTTTGTAGAAGAAAATTTTTCCAAATTCCAAAAAGCAAACCTAAAGAAATCCATATCACAGACGATTTTCTGTGCTATAATCAAATTTAGTCAAGAAATGGGATCCAGAAAACACACAAAACATGTGTTAATCATTTAATGCAATAAAATACTCTTCCTCCTCATATACTCATATATCCCACATTCATTGTAAAAATATCACCATTAATATATTATTAAAATAATATATTCAAATGAATTATTTTATCGTAAAAAGATAAAATATTAATTTTCAAAAATTGTCACATTTAAAAATTTCTCCATCTATATCCACATAAAATCAATATTTTCCTCATCATATAAATCAATAATTAATTATTCACAAATAATATTATGGAATCACAATACTAACAACCGGTAGTTTCCGGAAAGAGGGGCTTTCAATAAGGATTTCTCTCTTCTTGGCGTAATTGATTAGGTGACCAAACCTCTCTTGTATGTAACTTTCTAGACATTACCAATAATATTTTCTAATAATATTATTCAAATAATATGAATTATTGCTTCGATAATGGAAAATCTTTGTATAGTGACAATTATTGAAACAACAAGTAATATCAAATATCAACGCAACAATTATTGAATCAATAAAATAAAATCTTTAAAGAACTCATTGTAACCATTATTGAGTAGTGTCTTCTTACGTAAGAATCAATAATTGGTGCAATACAGTGTGCTTCTTCGTAAAGAACGCCAGCGTATTCGTGTTTTAACCACGGGGTATTCAACAATGTTAATTGGTGAATAACTACGTCGTTATTTATAAACAACTTATAATTGTCATTTCTTCATCCAATCGCTTTCCGTTATGGGGCCCAAAATCGCTGCTAACGGCAGTAAATACGAATATTCCCGAGCAATGAGAATATTCTACGACCAAATGAATATTCCCCGACAACAATGAATATTTTATAACCACCGCTTATTTTAAAATATTTAGCATTTTACCCATAACTAACCACATTAATCAATTCAACCCTTACTATTTCAAAATAATAAATAGAGGAAATTTAATTTTATTTATAATAAGTTGGGGTCTTACAAATGAGGTATTGATGTATATCGGGTTTCAAACCTCTTAGAAACATTCGCGTCATTTGCTCCTCATTATCGACCAAATGGGATGCAAATCGGGATAGCTCGGCAAACTTAGCCTCGTACTGCGACACGGTCATATTGTTTTGTTCCAACTTGATAAACTCCACCTCCTTCATGTGACGAATACTTTCGGGAAAGTACTTGTCGTTGAACGGCTCTTAGAACTTCTCCCAAGATATCTTGAGTGCGTCGGTGAGTACGTTTCTGATTCCTTGATAATCGCTTCTTCACGCAACATAAAGGTGGCAAGGGAACCTTTTGCTCCTCGGAGCATCCCAAGACATCAAATATCTTGGTGATCTGCTTTAACCACGTCTCGCCTTTAAGTGGTTCTAGCTTTCCCAAAAACTCCGGTGGTCCCAGCTCCTTGAGGCGCTTAGCGGTGGTGACCGGTAGTGGGTTGCCATTGTTCCACTGCATTATGAGCAGGAGTCTCTCTCGCCTGATATTGCTTGAATTACATAAAGCCTCTGAACATCCCATCGTTCATCATTTCATCGGTGTTATTGTTTACCTGAGGATTATTGTCTTCCTGTTGCACATTATCCTAGATATTGATCGTTGGTGACTTAACGGTCTCATGTGCTTCATTGCTTATCCCAATATTTTGGATGCCATTTTTCAAATCCGCCACAAAACAAGGGTTAATTAACATGTCACATATTATCCATATACTCGACCGACCAATTAAATACCAAATAAACTTAGGTGTAGGTCATACTAGCGAAGAATTCCCGTCTCTCCCTCCTAGTTCTTATCTCACATCTCGATCGGGGATCATATCCCTAAGCTTTGATACCAACAATGGACGCCCCCAAAATAGGTATACATCACCCATCTTGGGTCTCCAGATACAAGGCATTGAATACAAATACAACTTAATTATACATCAGTCGTGTAAAATACAACAAAACATAGTGTAAGACACCAAATTATTAATAAATGAAATTTAATTTTCTCTATTTATCATTTTGAAATAGTAAGGGTTGATGTGGTTAGTTATGGGGAAAATGCGCAAATATTTTAAAATAAGCAGGTGGTTATAAAATATTCATTGTTGTCGGGAATATTCGTTTGGTCGTGGAATATTCTTCTTTGTCGGGGAATATTTAATTTATGCTGACGTTGTGAGACCCCAGATTTTATGAATAAAGATTTAATTTTCTAAATAATTTTTTTTTTATATTATGGTGTTGATTTGATGTAATGTTATAGTTGTGGGTAATATTTACAAATTTTGTAAAGTAAGCAAGTGGTTATATAATATTCGATTGGTGGGGAATATTCTTTTTGTCGGAGAATATCCGCATGCGACTGGTTACAATCATTGGTGGACCCTACAATGTAATTATTGTCGGATAGAAAACGACAAAAATACTTTATGAAAATAACGGCGGAAGTTTTACCGTTAGCTGTTGAAACACCCTTATTAAAAGAAATGCGAATCTGGCGTGGTTACACAAAGTAGCTTTACGGTATTGATTATTGATGCTTACGTGAGAAGTCACTCGGTTATACTCAATTATTACTACAAGTAATTCTTTGCATCATATCTCTCATATTATTGATTCAAATATTATTGTTACAAAGATCATCTCGCATAATATGATTTATTGTTCAATCGGGTATTGGGACACTTTTCATGTGCTTTGAGTACTATTCACAAGTTACTATTCACGAGTTACTATTCACTGGTTACTATTCACTCTAATATTGTGCATTCGGTATTTGGGTACAATATTATTCCATGAGAAGATATCCTAATTTTTTGAATCAGTTGGTTGAAGATATAATAGTAAGTCAATATGGACCATTTGGTGGAGTTATAATAGTAAATCAATATGGATCATTTGGTTTAAAGTTTTAATAGTAAATCGGTATGGACCGTTGTTTTAAGTTTTAATAGTAAACCAATATGGACCGTCGTTTAATAGTAAATCAATCTGGATCGTTCATGAATTAATTCTTATTCATTCCATTTTCCTATAAATGAAGCTCATTCCTTCATTATTTCTTACGAATTCTTTGAAACTCTAGAGAGAATTACAAGAGAACCTATAGAAAAGTATTCTCGCTACTTCCCTACTCTTATATTCAGGTTTTCTTTTACGGTAAGGGATATTATTTGTTGTACTTTCGTAAAGGGTGTTATTTCTTTCTTTCGTCTTAATAAAGAGAACTTATGTTATTCCATTATTTATTATTCTGTTGGAATAACTCAGATGTATCTGCTGAGCTACCCTATACATGGTGACATTCTTCTAATATTCCGTTCTTTATTATTCGCCGGAATATCACATCTCGTGCATTTACTGTGGGACTGGTTCCATTATTTATTATTCGTCGAAATATCATGTACGTACATTTACGCGGACTGGTTCCATTATTTATTATTATGTCAAAATATATCACATGCGTGCGTTTACCGGACTGGTTCCATTATTTATTATTCATAGAATATCATCATATACGTGCGTTCTGTGGGACTGGTTCCATCCTTTATTATTCGTTGGAATAACTCACCTTGCAAGTATGCGATCTATCGCATGCGTAGTGATTTCTTTTGTTATTCCATTCTTTATTATACTCAGTTGGTTAAAACTTTGACTTTTATACCCATGAAATTAGTGGAATATCTTTGATATTTGCACTTCATCCAGTATCTTTTCATGGAAATATTCTTCTGAGCATTCTTGAATTTTACTCTACAAAGCATTATCATGTTGACAATTTGAACGTTATCAGTTCCTGGATAAATTAATTCTTGAACTTATTTTATTGAATTCTTATATCATTGTCATCATCCTCATGTTTATATTATGTTGAAAAGTCATCTACGTGGCTGTAGTGCGTATATATGGACTTGGTATGATTATGACTGAGGATTATTCGGTATAATCATAATCGTAATGTTACAAATGATGTGGAAAAAGTCTTCGTTGGCGTAGTGCATTGATGGACGATTTTAGGTGTGATTATTGCTATGGATTCTCTTTGGTCGTAGTACAAAGATGAATTGTTTTATGGCATGATCGGGAATGTTGATGAAAACATGATTATCTTAAGTCAGTAGTGCATGGATAATTCGTGGTCGTGATACTAAAGAATATCCTTGGTAGTAGTGCGAGGGTGATTCGATGATGTGGATTATTTATTAAATTTGAGTCCCAAATGATAAAAGTGATGAAAAACCTTTTAAATCATAAAAGATAGTAGATTTTATTCCTACTTAACTCTTCTAATGGATTGCTTGTTCATTGCAGATTAAACTTGATAGTTATTATATTTTATCGGTTTAACACCGTTGAAGGCTAACGATAAATTATTTTGCATTATCTTAGTCATAATATTTCTTTCTTGGGCTAGTTGAGCTCACCCTTTCTTTCACTTTTTTCTCTTGAGGAAATGAAAATGTAAATTTGGGACTAGTCGGGGAAGCAGAGTGATGGTCCTAGATGGTGCATTAATAGTTCTCACTATTCTATGAAATAGTGTGATAATAATTATAATGAGGACTCCTTTTGAGTTTGTATAATCTCTAGTAGACAATATTTGTATTCAAACTCACGGTTTATGTTTTGTGTCGCATTGTACACGGCGGTTGTATTATTAAGTTGTATTTAAATTACGTACCATGTATCTGGCGACTCAAGATTGGTGATGTATACCTAATTTTGGGGCGTCACGGTTGGTATCAAAGCTTAGGATATGATCCTGGCTAAGATGTGAGAATAGAACTAGGAGGGAGAGGCGGGAATTCTTCGCTAGTATGACCTACCTAAGTTTTTTTGGTATTTAATTGGTCGGTCAGAATATAGGGATAATATGTTACATGTCAATTAACCTTTGTTTTGTGGCAGTATCTGAAAATGACATCCAAGAATGTTGAGAATAGCAATGGAGCACAGGAGACTGTTGATTCTCCACAGATAAATAATCAGGACAATGTGCAACAGGATGGCGAT
Source organism: Panax quinquefolius (assembly GCA_020205615.1). Lineage (NCBI taxonomy): Eukaryota > Viridiplantae > Streptophyta > Magnoliopsida > Apiales > Araliaceae > Panax > Panax quinquefolius. The sequence continues at coordinate 67,745,399 of CM035165.1, read as the reverse complement.
AATCCTCCTGTAAACAACAACATTGATCAATTGACGAATGACGGTACGTTTAGGAGCTTTTTAGAATTCATGCAACATCAGGCGAAGGCGACTCCTATTAATAATGCAGGAGGAAACAATGGGAACCCACGGTTGGTCACCGCTAAGCAATTCAAGGAGCTGGGACCACCGGAGTTTTTGGGAAAGCCAGAACCACTTAAGACAGAGACATGGTTAAAGTAGATCACCAAGATATTTGATGTCTTGGGATGCTCATGAGCAAAAGGTTCCTTTGCCACCTTTATGTTGCGTGAAGAGGCGGATCACCGGTGGGAATCAGAAACGTACTTGACTACTAACGACTTGAAGATGTCTTAGGAAAAGTTCCAAAAGTCATTCAATGACAAGTACTTTCACGAAAGCATTCGTCACATGAAGGAGGTGGAATTTATGAAGTTGGAGCAAAACAATATGACCGTGTGTCGCAAATCTGAAGCCAAGTTTGTCAAGTTGTCCCGATTTGCATCCCACTTGGTGGATAATGAGGAGAGAAATGACACGGATGTTTTAAGAGGTTTGAAGCGGAGATACGTCAACATCTTATTTCTCATAAACCGTGTTTGTATTCAGATGTTGTAAATAGGGCTCAGTTAGTGGAGCGCGATAACGAGTCAACGCAACGAACAGAGAGCAGCCGGCAAAATGATAATACCAATGAGAGCAATCATCAAAGCGGTGACAATAAGCATGGAGGAAATCAACAGGCCAGAAATGGTAACCACTTCGGTGGTAATCATGGTCAAAACAATAAGAATGGACATTTCAAGAAGAGGAGATTCAACAATGATGGAAAGACGTCAGCACTAGCACTCGTTGTTAAGGAAGGAGAATGACACCTATCATATGCTTCAAATGCGGAGGGGAGGGACACATCAGTCCAAACTGCGCAATGTCGTCCAAAGCATGCTATAATTGTAGAAGAAAAGGTCACTTAGCCCGATTTTGTCGTTCACCGAAGACAAGTTCAGCTAGGATGGAGGCACCAAAGGATGTCCCAGGCAAGCCAAAGCTGAGAGCGTTTTTTTTTCGTGATGAGGAACCTGAATAAAATTATCACGGGTATGTTAGTCATAAACTCTTGCAAAGTCTATACCGTGTTAGATACCAGTTCTACTCACTCTTTTATTGCACCTAGTTGTGTTCAATGTTTGAAGTTAACTCCGGAGAAGTTAGACTTTGATATAACTGTTTAAACTCAGTTGGGAGAAACCTTCGTTACCTCCACTATTTATAAATCTTGTTCAAATCAACACTTTCACGTTACATGTCGATCTTATCTCTTTGAAAATACTTGCCTTTGATGTGATTTTTAGAAACGATTGGTTAACTACTCATCATGCTTTTTGTAAGGTTGTTAGCTTTCATACTCCTAACTAACTTGTTATGCGAATTCAAAGTAACCAAACCACTAAAGTCAATCATTGTTATATCAAGCCATAAATAAAGAGCCCCGATCCTTTCGTTGTTGACTTTCTTGTGTGGAATGCACCGAAGCCAGACTTTCTGTAGGCAACGTCGTGAATGACGGTGACAAGTTGATAGGTATCAATGTGACGTGTTATCCAAGTCTTGGATGAGAGTCACAGTTTTTAATGATATTTATATTGTTAATAAATTTCCTAACGTATTCTTAAAGACTTCTTAGCCTACCCCTAGAGCGTGAAATCGAATTTTGTATTAACCCTAGTACAAAACCCATTTCTAAAACCCTCAAATATTTTCTTCACCTAAAACGAATGTGTAATGTGCCAAAGACGTTGACTCGAGCTGTTGAAGATTACGATCGTACCATTCAATATCATCGTGGGAAAAATGAACGTGGTAACTGACGCGTTGAGTAGAAGATTGTATGCGTTTACGAGTGTGATGTTGTAACACAAAGACTAATTTCGTATAACTTACAAATGATGGAGATAGAGTTAAAGACTCTAGGGACCCACGTGAAGATAACGAATATACGATTAGAATAGACTTGAATCGATAAAGTTAAAGCTGCTCAAGCTACATACTCAGAGCTGATGAATGTGAAGAAGAAGGTTCAAGAGGGCGTTATTCTAGAAGCAAGAATCGATGAAGAGAGGAAATCTCAAACCCTCGATTTTATTGGCCCATTTGAAATCCTTTATCAAATAGGAACTGTGGCTTATAGACTCGTTTTACCGCCAAGTATGTCGCGTGTTCATAACGTTTTTAACGTATCGATGTTATGTAAATATGTGGACGACCCGAACCACATTATTAATTTAGAACCGGACGAGATAGCAGAAGATTTAACGTATGAGGAGATACGTGTTAAAATCTTGGATAAGAAGGATCGTATTCAACACTCAAAGGTTATACCTCAAGAATTAGAATCTGAAATGAAGTCAAGGTATCCTCACCTCTTCGGCATACCAGGTACGTACGTAAATTTTGAGGGCAAAATTTCATAAGGAGGGGAGATTGTGAGACCCCAGATTTTATGAATAAAGATTTAATTTTCTCGAAATAATTTTTTTTTTATATTATGGTGTTGATTTGATATAATATTATAGTTGTGGGTAATATTTACAAATTTTGCAAAGTTAACAAGTGGTTGTATAATATTCGATTAGTGGGGAATATTCTTTTTGTTGGGGAATATCCGTATGCGACGGTATAATCATTAAGTGGACCCCTACAATGTAATTATTCATCGGATAGAGAAAAAAGACAAAAATATTTTATGAAAATAACGGCGGAAGTTTTACAGTTAGCTGTTGAAACACCGGTGTTAAAAAAGTACGATGTCTGGCGTGGTCGTAGTAGTAATACTGCGGTATTGATTATTGATGCTTACGTGAGAAGTCACTCGGTTATACTCAATTATTACTACATTAATTCTTGCATCATCATATCTCATATTATTGATTCAATTATTGTTACAGTATCATCTGCATAATATGATTTATTGTTCAATCGGGTATTTGGGACACTTTTCGTGTCTGAGTACTATTCATAAGTTACTATTCATGAGTTACTATTCATGAGTTACTATTCACGAGTTACTATTCACGAGTTACTATTCATGAGTTACTACGCACGAGTTCTTATTCACCTATTCATTATTCACTCTAATATTGTGCGTTCGGGTATTTGGGTATAATATTATTCCATGAGGAGATGTGCTAATTTTTCGAATAGTTGGTTGAAGATATAATAGTAAGTCAATATGGATCATTGGTGGAGTTATAATAGTAAATCAATATGGATCATTTGGTTTAAAGTTTTAATAGTAAATCGGTGGGGTAGTTGTTTTAAGTTTTAATAGTAAACCAATATGGACCAGTCCATTTAATAGTAAATCAATCTGGACCGATTCATGAATTAGTTACTATTCATTCCATTTTCCTATAAAAATAAGCTCATTCCTTCATTATTTCTTACGAATTCACTAAAACTCTAGAGAGAATTATAAGAGAACCTATAGAAAAGTATTCTCGCTACTTCCCTACTCTTATATTCAGGTTTCTTTTTACGGTAAGGGATATTATTTTTATTGTACTAAATATGGTGTTATTTCTTTCTTTCGTCTTAATGAATAGAACTTATGTTATTCCATTATTTATTATTACATTGGAATAACTATATATCGTGAGCTACCCTATACATGGTGACATTCTTCTAATATTTCGTTCTTTATTATTACAGCCGAAATATCACATACATGCATTTCTGTGGGACTAGTTCCATTATTTATTATTACGCCGGAATATATCCTCATCGTGTGTTCTGTGGGACGACCGGTTCCATTATTTATTATTTTGTCGAATATCACATGCATGCGTTCTTTGGGACGAGACTCAGTTCCATTATTTATTATTACATCGGAATATCACATGCGTGCATTTACTGTGGGACTGGTTCCATTATTTATTATTCTATCGAAATATCATGTATACGTGCATTTTCTTGGGACTGGTTCCATTATTTATTATTATGTCAAAATATCACGTACGTGCGTTTCTGGCTGGACTGGTTCCATTATTTATTATTTTGTCGTAATATATCGTATGCATGCGTTTACATGGGACCGGTTCCATCCTTTATTATTCATTGGAATAACTTTGCTGCTGCGATTCTATCGCATGCGTGGTGATTTCTTTTGTTATTCCATTCTTTATTATACTCGGTTGGTTAAAACTTTGACTTCTATACCCATGAAATTAATGGAATATCTTTGATATTTGCGCTTCATCCAAAGATATCTTTTCATGGAAATATTCTTCCGAGCATTCTTGAATTTTACTCTACAAAGAAGTATCATGTTGACAATTTGAACGTTATCGGTTCTCGGATAAATTAATTCTTGAACTTGTTTTATTGAATTCTTATATCATTGTCATCATCCTCATATTTATATTATGTTGAAAGTCATCGTGGCTTTGTAGTGCATAGATGGACTTGGTATGATTATGACTGAGGATTATTCGGTATAATCATAACCGCAATGTTACAAATGATGTGGAAAAAGTCCTCGTTGGCCCATAGTGCATTGATGGACGGTTTTGGTATGATTATGGCTATGGATTCTCTTTAGTAGTAGTGCAAAGATGAATTGTTTTATGGCATGATCGGAATTGATGAAAACATGATTATCTTAAGTCGTAGTGCATGGATAATTCGTGGTCGTGATACTTAAAGAATATCCTGGGCAGTAAAGTGAGGGGTGATTCGATGATGTGGATTATTTATTAAAATTTGAGTCCTGTGGATAAAAGTGATGAAAAACCTTTTAAATCATAGAAGATAGTAGATTTTATTCCCTACTGACTCTTCTAATGGATTACTTGTTCACCGCAGATTAAACTTGATAGTTATTATATTTTGAACTTTTTATCAAATTTGGAATTTTTTTCATGTCGGGGTTACTATTCATGAGTTACTATTCACGAGTTACTATTCACAGTACTATTCACGAAGCATGATAATATTTTTTGTGAAATTTCTATCTTTTTGGTGTCGAGTTACTTATTCACGATACGGCAAGACTATTCACGATCTAAAGACTATTCACGAATACGACACTATTCACGGAAAAATTAAATTTTCTTTTACGTGTCCAAGATTGTCTCATTATGATTCTTATCTTTGATTGAATCTATGTTTTGGTCTTCATTCTTGAATTTTACTCCACTCTGATTATTTATGAAGTATTTTTGAACTTGGGTTATTTAAAATACTGAATCCTTAATACTTGTTCTTTTGTTTCTTTGGATTCGCTTTTCTTTAAAATATTTTTCATCATCCTCGGTCCTAAATGATGATATTATCGAATATCTTTGGCCCAGTAGTGCAAAAATGAATGATTTCGATGAATATCTTTGCCCGTAGTGCAAAGATGAGCAGTGTTTAGATGAACATGACCGGTGATGAATATCTATATTTGTAGTGCAAAGATGAATATTTGATTCCGAGATATATATTGATTGATGTTACAAGGATAAAATGTTGACGATGGACTTTTAAATTCGTGTATAGAAGATAGTAGATTTTATTCTCTACTTAACTCTTCTAACGAATTATTATTTCCGCTGCGAATATTGATTTAAAACTTGTTGTCTATTGTATTCTATTAGATTTTTCCCTATTGAGCACTAACGATAATTTGTTTTATATTATCTTAGTCATAATGTTCTTTCTTGGGCTAGTTGAGCTCACCCTTTTCCTTGTTGTTCCATTTTTCTTCTCGTGAGAGGCGAGAATGTAGCGAGTCTTAGTCGGGGTGTGGAATGATGATTCTAGAAGTTGTTCTAGTAGTCCTCACTATTCGTAAAATAGTGTATTAATAATTGTAATGAGGACTTATTTGAGTGTGGATATTATGCAGATGACAATATTTGTATTTAAATTCACAGTTTAAGTGTTGTCGTATTTTGCACTACAATTGTATTAATAAAGTTGTAGTTGTTTCTGTACCATGTATTTGGCGACTCAAAATGGGTGTTGTATACCTATTTTGGGGGCGTCACACATACGCTGTGAGTTTTAATACAAATATTATTATCTAGACAATATCCACACTCAATGGAGTCCTCATTACATTTATTATCACACTATTTCACAGAATAGTGAGGACTACTAATGCACCATTTAGGACCATCACTGTTCCCGACTAGTCCCAAACTACATTCTCATTTTCAAGAGAACAAAGTGAAAGAAAGGGTGAGCTCAATTAGCCCAAGAAGAAATATTATGACTAAGATAATGCGTAATAAATTATCATTAGCCTTCAACAGTATAACAACTGATAGAATATAATAGACAACAAGTTTTAGATCAAAAACTGCAACGGAATAAGCAATCCATTAGAAGAGTCAAGTAGAGAATAAAATCTACTATCTTCTATGATTTAAAAGGTTTTTCATCACTTTTATCGCTGATACTCAGCTTAATAAATAAAATCGAATCATCTCTCGCTCCATGGCCAAGGATATTCATGTAATCATCAATGGTCGTGACTATACCGAATAATCCCGGTCATAATCATACCAACAATCATTTGTCACCAATGAACTATGTGCCAATGAGGACTTTTACCACATCATTCATCACATTACTGGCCATGATTATCAAGAATAATCCCTAGTCATAATCATACCAAGTCCATCTATACATGTAAGCCAAAGATGACTTTCAACATAATATAAGCATGAAGATGATGACAATTCAATAAAACAAGTTCAAGAATAAATTTTAAAGATTTATAAGTTAATTTATCCCGAACTCAATAACGCCCAAATTGTCAACACGATATCGCTTTGTGCGGTAAAATTTAAGAATGCTCGGAAGAATATTTTCATGAAAAGATATCTTTGGATGAAGCGCAAATATCAAGGATATTCCACTAATTTCATGGAGTATAGAAGCCAAAGCTTTAACCAACCGAGTATAATATATATATATGAAGCGCAAATGGATTTTCACTCGCCATGTCAGTAATCCACGATATCTGAGATCATTTCCACAATTTAGTAAGGAATGAATACACATGATCATTCACCATGCATGTGGTAATCCACATAGGCGAGTTATTCCAATGAATAATAAAGAATGGAATAATGGAAGGATTCACCATGCGTGCGATAGGCTGACCACAAAGTTATTCCCAATGTAATAATAAATAATAGAACCAGTCCGGCCAGAACGCACAGCAAGAAGATATAAAAATGAATAATAAATAATGGAACCAGTCAAACGTAAATGCTCGAGATAGGATATTCGAACGGAATAATAAATAATGGAACCAGTCCCACAGAACGCACGCATGCGGACATGATATTAAACAGAATGATAAATAATGAAATATTAGAAGAATTTCACCATGTATGCGGTACTTTCTCATAAATAGGTTATTCCAATGAGAATAATAAGAATGGAATAATGTAAGAATTTCACCAAGTATAGGGTATCCCGTGATACATATTATTCCAAATGTAATAATAAAGAATGGAATAATGGAAGTTCTCTTCATGAATAAGAAAGAAAGAATACCCTTTACTTAGTACAACAAATAATATTCCCTACCTTAGAAGAAAGCTGGATGTTGGAGAAGTGAAGTAGCGAGAATCATTTTTTTCTTTCTCTCTATAGTTTCTCTCTAGAGTTTAAGTGAATTCGTAAGAAATAATGAAGGAATGAGCTTCTATTTATAGGAGAATGGTGAATAGTAACTAATTCATGAACGGTCAGATTGATTTACTTTTAAACAGACGGTCCATATTGGTTTACTATTAAAACTTAAAGCAACGGTCATACCGATTTCTTATTAAAACTTTAAACCAATGATCCATATTGATTCACTATTATAACTTTTCACCATGGTATCCATATTGATTTATTATTATATCTTCAACCAACTATTCGAAAAATTAGCACATCTCCTTATGTAATAATATTGTACCCAAAAATGATTTGGACCAAAAGAAATATATCTTACGGGTGAATAGTACCCTGTGAATAGTAACTCGTGAATAGTAACTCGTGAATAGTACTTCGGTTACCGAAAAGTGTCCGAATAATTCGATTGAACAATATAACCTCCGGACATCAATTATTATCGAAACAAATGTCGATTTCCACTAACATAAATAATTCTAACACAATGGAACTATAAAATTCATCTTTAATCAACACTTAACTTATTCATCATTAATATTATAATTCACAATATTTAATAACCAGGGTTGTTCCTAGTGAAAGGGGCTTTCAGATAAGGATTTCTCCTTATTGGTGCCGTTGATTAGGTGACCAAACCTCTCCTTTACTGTAACTTCAGACATTGTTAATATTGCAAATAATAATATGAATAACTTTGTCGTCTCAATTATTGATTTAATAATATATCATATTATGCGGATGATCTGTAATAATAATTGAATTAATAATATGAGTGATATGACGCAAAGAATTATCAGAAGAATAATTGAGTATAAGCGGTGACTTCTCACATAAGTATCGATAACCAATACTGGTGTACTACTACGCAACCATGCCAGACATCGTATTCTTTTCTTTTACTACCGAGTAGTTCAACAGGTTTTAATTCAGTAATACTTCCGCGTAGATTATTTTTATAGAAAGATAATTTTGTCGCTTTAACTAACTACGACAATACTTTCGTTCATGGGGTCCACTAATGATTGTCTTGGTCATCTGAATATTCCCCGACAAAAAGAATATTCCCCACCAATCGAATATTATACAACAACTTGCATACTTTTACAAAAATTTATAAATACTAACCACAACTATAACACTATCTCAAATCCACACTATAATATTAAAAAATATTTTGAGAAAATTAAATCTTTATTCATAAAATATATGTGGTCTCACACACACACACACACACACACACACACACACATATATATATATATATATATATATATATATATATAATAAAATATATATGATTTTAAATTTTTTCGTGGTCCCTAATAAATCACTACAGTATTGAAATACTAATTTTTGGGATAAATTTCACCACGTATGCATTAGTATTGGATTAAACGGGAAAAATATATATATATATATATATATATATATATATATATATATAAAGAATACGTTGAATGAAGAAGAAGGGTGATATTTACTAACTAACGCAATTGTTACAGATGAGGAGAGAGAGAAGTTTCATGTAGGATAACTAATTCTTAAATTAAGAAATACTAATTGCATACTAATTCCCTAAATTAAATAATCCTAATTGCACTAATATTGTAAATAAATATAAAATTATATTAGTTGTGTAAATATTTTATGAGTACACTATTATTGTAATTATTTTCAAAAATGTAATAAAATATATAATCCATCCCGTTTAAAAACTGGCTTATAATTCCATTCCATGATTGAAAAAACATTTAATCCCGACTCGTTACAGGAAAATAAAATTAAGATGAGAATCAATTGGGCTTGGTAATTGGTTTGTTTAAGGGCTAAAAGTAGCATGTTTTTGCAGCCCGGTATCTACAAGTCTACTCTGTCTCCTCAAACTAAGAATTACGAAGATCTACTGTCCAGAACACCGAAGTTCGACAATTTGATTACTCCCTGTATCTCTTCTAAACATTTCTCTTTCTAATCATAAATTTCGATCTCTCAACCGAGTCGCAAAGCGTATTTATTGGGAAAGAGTATAGGGAGCGAAACAAAATGGCTTTCATGGCGGTTTTGGAGTCAGATCTCCGTGCTCTCTCCGGCGAAGCTCGACGGAGGTACCCTGCAATCAAAGACGGAGCTGAACACGCGATTTTAAAGGTTTTTCCCTTTTCTTTTGTTAATTGGCATAACATTTAGTTATTACATTAATCTATATTCGAATAGAGTGATGCAATCAGTTGTTTTTTTTAAATCACATTTGGATTAGATGCATATTTTATGTAATCAACAATCTAATTTCGTGATGTTCTAGTTCTAACTGACCAGTTAATGAGGTTTAAGCTAAGGTGAATTTTAAGTTTTCGGAAAAACAAAAATGAAAATGAAAAAAAAAGTTCTGTATAAAGTCATAGTCTGCTGATTGAAAAATTTGAACTGAAACTTTAAGGGAAGATTTTAGAATATGCATATAAATTACTATGGTTTGGCAGTGTTTAACATTATGTGATCAGAACTTCACAAATCAATTTATCATGTATTGCCTCTGTCCTAAAAAAAAGATTACTTTACTCGTTATAGTTTAAATTCTTAAATAGTCATCCAAAGAAATTATTTATTTTATGCAAACCTTAATATTCATATAAAATGTCAATAAAAATAGGGAAAAGGGAGTATGTTGCAAATGCTAGAACCAAACTTGGCTATAGATCAAGCCCAAAACAATGCATTAATAACATAGTAAAATGTCTAAAATTTCATTAATAAAAATTCTAAAAAGACAAAGATTTCATTAATAAATGAGTGTAACTATAGCCAAGCTTGGCTATGGCAAGCCATATATTCCCTTCCCCATAAAATATATTACTCATTTTAAATCTCAATAAAAATATAGTACTCATTTTCTTAGGACGGAGAGGTATTTGTTTACCCTGGAAGCAGCAATTACTTATTACTCTACCAAGAACACTTAATTTCGTTGAAATTTTAACCCTTTAGTGTTTAACAGAATTTTTTTAGCCCTCTCTGCCTAATGTGTATATGGTACTTTTATTGTGGTGAACTTGAATATCATATGTATTTTGGTGGAACTTTGCAGCTGCGTTCGTTGTCAAGTCCTAGTGAAATTGCACATAATGAGGATATCATACGAATCTTTTTGATGGCTTGTGAGGTTAAAAATGTCAAGCTGAGTGTCATTGGATTATCCTGTATGCAAAAGCTCATATCTCATGATGCAGTAGCTCCATCAGCGCTAAAGGAGATACTAAATACTCTTAAAGACGTAAGTAAATTTAGATTTTTTCTGTGCATTAGGACTGTAAAGAGATTCAGCCTGTGCAATGGCCTCTTTCAGATACAGAAATACTTAAAATATTTCTTGTTTTTAATATGCAATGTCATTTTTGCAATGCTTATTTGTGTTCCTGTTCCTTGTTAAAATTTAAAAGGTATGTAGCCTTATGGATTACAATCACAGAGAGATTTTCCGTTTTATTCATTGCTAGAATTGCATTGATGCCCATGTATTCTTTAGTGCTAATGGATGCTTAGTGTTGTCGTCTTATGTATATGTTTGACATAAACGGAAGATGTTATCGATAAATAGAGAAGAAATTACAGAGGAAGTGGAGGACAAGAAGTCCTCACAAAGAAACAAAAAGAAATCAAATATAGCAAGTGGAAAAAAGTTAAAAATGAAGCATTAGTGTAGTACCGATTGCCAATCTCTTTCTCCCAAAACATGAGCCAAATAGGTAGAAAGGAATCTGCTGTATATTGATGACCAATGGAGCATGATCAATATATTTTTTCTTCATTTGAAAGGAATTACTCATAAGAAAATAATTGCACAAATTTATTACACGGAATGAAATTCTTAGAGGGTACTTAAGATCGCTTATAATGAGTCAAACCTGTTTATAATCAATTTTAAGAAGCAAAAAATGCTTGGTAACCTAATTTTAAAATGACTTATAATAACTTTTTATAAAAATACTGGAGCTTCTGATTATTTGCCAAATCTAATAATTAGGTTTGACCAAGTATATTATTAATCTATCCCCATTTATTTTAGTAATTCTACCCATTACCTATATTTATTTCTCTAAATATTCATTTTAGTAATTTACTAATATATCCCCATTTATTTTAGTAATTCTACCCATTACCTATCCTTCTCTAAATATTCCTTTTAGTAATTTACAATTGAAATAAGTGACGATCAATTTTTATTATATCAAACATTTTTACTTCTTACTAAATTAAGCGCTTTTTTCTTTACCAAACACAAACTACTTTCTTAAAATTAATTATAAGTAAAAGCTGTAATTAGAATCACTGATCACATTTTTTAAGTAATCCAACCACAATCTTAATCTTTCTTTCTTTTACTTTTTGAATATGAATAGGGAGCAGCTATAATCTGTTCTTGTGTTTCCCTTGTTTGGATAAGGAGTGGATTTGTGATAATGGTGGGCGGGGATATTGAATTCTTCCCAAGAATACCAATGGAACTAAAAACCCATGGGAGAGTGTATATTGCCACAATAAGTTAATTTTAGGCTTCTTGTTGATGTTGTATTCAAGGGTAAATGATCCACTTTTTACTGCTATCTTACCCTATTTTTTTTGTTTCACAAAGCATGGTGAAATGGTGGATGAGAGCGTGCAACTTAAGACCCTACAAACAATATTGATAATATTCCAGTCTCATCTACAACCTGATACGGAGGTAATAATTTATACATCTGTTTTTATTGTCTCTCTTCTACTAATGTATTTTTTTGTTGACTTTTTTATATTAAAAAATAAGATTTCTATTGGGTGTTTTGAACATGGTGTTTTTTGTCTTAAGTTTTCCAGTAAGCCGCAAAATTTCATGGTTTGAAGTAGGGGTTGGCATATTTATGTGGTCTCAAAAAACTTAAATATCCTTCTCCTGTAATAATTACAGTTAAAAATAAATTCAGAGTTCTGAGTCCTGTTTGTTCTTGTGTTTTCTGTGACCTTCATAAATCGAATGGAGCAAATCAAGGGTTAATAAACTTATTTTGCTTTACTGCTAACTGTAACTTTTGGGTAGGTTGGGTGGGTGCTGGGCTTGTTGACTATTTATCCCTTAATTGTTCCATTAATCTCAGGAGCATATGGCTCAAGCTCTTGGTATCTCTCTGCGGCTTCTTGAGAACAACAGATCCTCTGATAGTGTGCGGAAGTAAGTAAACTCAAATAAAACAAATTAGATTGGTAGAAACGTAATCCAACCCTTCCCCCCTGAATTCTTTTTCACCAGGCTGATATTTCATATCTTTCTAATTCCTATTACAAAAATTATCTTTTCATGTGGATTATCAACAGTACTGCTGCAGCAACTTTTAGGCAAGCGGTAGCTTTGATCTTTGATCATGTGGTTTCTGCTGAGTCACTTCCTGCTGGGAAGTTTGGTTGTGGAGGATACATTACTCGAACTAATTCAGTTACCAGTGATGTTAATCGCAGTATTAATCAGTTACGTAATTTCATGATGATTCAGCTACGCTGTTCATCCCACTTCATGTTTATATTTTAATGTAGTCAACAACTTGGTTTGTATCTAGTATGTGCAGCTGAATTGCTTGTGGTTAATTCATTAATTTTTTTTGGGATTCTAAACTTACATGTGTATTAGCATTGGTTAATATGTTGTGACCATCTGTACAGTTCCTTATTTGTTTCCGTATCCTTCTCCCATTTTGCCTCTTTCCTTTTCCTAATCGCATGTTGGTGAGATATGTGCATCCGGTGCATTAGCTTTCTCAATTTACATCGTATAGAATTGGAATATCACTGCTGACTCCATAACTACATCCACTTTACTGAACTCATAAACAGGTCGTTGGAGCAAGAGTTTATATCTGGAGGGCCGTCAATTATGAGGGAAACCCTGACCAACTCTGGAAAGATGGGGTTGCGGTTGCTCGAGGACCTGACAGCTCTTGCTGCAGGTGGATCTGTATGTACAAATTTGAAATTAGTGAATGGTTTCTCCTCAATGTGTTTGATATCACTTTCCACAGTCTTTGCTGCATTTAGGAATAGTTTCAGATATGCTAGTAGTTGAATGCAGGTACTGATTTATTATATTACAATTGACATAGCCTCAACCTTACAGGCAGTTTGGTTGCGTATCAGTTCTGTGCAACGGACTTTTGCACTTGATATACTCGAGTAAGAAATCTATCTTTGTCATCTATACTGTTATATTTCCAGGAATTCGTCTCTCCTGAATGTGCTTGATTTATGCTACTAACTTTCATGACTAATTTTTTTTAATTTTTTCTTTGCTTTGTCAATTTGACGAGGAACGGAACAAAAAGATTAAGATCATTAATTATTATTTGTTGGTAAATTAATTGCAAGTAGTTTATTTTAGTTAAGAGAATAATTAGTTATCTAGATAATGGGTCATAGTTTATTTCCTTTAAATAAGAAGTTTCTTTAGCCATAATAGAAATAGGGTTTCTTTTCTATATAAAGTGATGAAATCTCCAATGTTGAAGAATAGAGTTTAATATATTGACTGATTTGAGATTGACTTTGTGCCATTGTGGCTTTTGGCCATTATTCTTCTACCTTTCCAATCGGTTCCACTCATTTACACCATTCCTAAACCTTTAGAACTTGGCCTGCTTCATATGCTCAACTTTTGATTTTATCGTATCACTTAGCCATACACACCTTTCAACCATTTAATGGTTATCCATAACCATACTCAATTTTCTTGGCCACCATAGTTGCCAAAGTTTGCTAAATAGTCAGCATCAATATTGCCAAAAAAAAAGACTAGTTGTCTTGCCGGAAAATCTCGTCAAAACCCTAGATTTGACCTGCCATCGCAATCAACAAAACGGATTACCATCATTACCTAGTTACCACCATGGCAGTAAGCTTGTTTTAGAAAGAGAAAAAGAAAATTGAAGAAAGAAGAAGAAGAAGAAGCATCGTGGGAAACCTAACTAGGAAACTCCTTCATTGACGCTGAATCTTCCATCCTACCCCAGCACCGCCATCACCTCCACTGTCCAATTCCAGCATTCCGACATCCAGCTCCAGCACCAGCACCGTCGTCGCCTCCCACGGCCACTTCCAGCATTGACGCCACCTCAGCATTCAATTGCAGCACCAACCTCATCTCTAATCGTCAAAAAGATAAAAAAGGAGAACACGAAGTTGTGAAATCGCCGCTGCCCATGTCCGGGTTTTGCCGTCACCAATCATCTCAAGCTGCAGCTGATGTTGACCCCCACTCCCGACGTCGTCAAACCAAGCTACCTTCATCACCTTCTCTGTTGTGTGCGTTCGTGCTGATCAAATTTTATGGTTTTGATTAATATGCAGAATTCAATAAACGCATCGTGATTAATTACAGTTTCATCTTTGTACCCCTCAAATTTCAAATAAGCGGCTCATAGTTAAGTTTCACATTCGTTAGTTCACAATCCAGTCCCTTAACTTTTTGATCTCACATATCAGCCCCTGAACCTTTTGTTTTGACATATCAGCCCCTTAACTTTCATTATTTATCATTTTATATTTGCTCGTGACATCACTAAAAAGATTAAAAAAAATTCAGCCAAAACCATTACCCGAAAATTCTTACACACATGTTTGGCCACTGATTATTCTCCAATTAAAAATAAAATAAAAATTCTATATATAATTTTGCACCATTGCTAGTGCAGAGCTTTGTTCAAGAATGGATGTTGGGCATAAAAATGGCCTCATTAGGTGCAACAATGAAGTCCTTATAGGATTTAGCTGATCTTCTTCCTAATTGACCAAATGATGAAGCTTCAACGTCATAATTAAATCAAGTGCTGAAACAAGGTGCCCTTCATTATATAGTTCTTTGGTGTCTTTGCACTTTAATAGTCCTTCTAAAGGTGAACATATGGTTATAGTGAATGAACTTGAGAAAGAAATTAAGCAACTTGGCGAGATCATCAAAGAGTCGTATGTTGACAAAGCTAAAGTTGAAGGATGAAATGAAGTTGTTGAGAAATCAATTGAAGATCATACTCGAAAAGTGATCCATAACCATAAAACATCGAGCTATCAAGACATCGATTTTGTCATCAATAACAGCTCCAATAAAATGGTGGACAAGAAAGTAATATCCTTTTGGTTTTCAATCTATTCATGTGATTACAAGGAAATACAAGATTTCTCGAGTATGTGGAGTAAACATTGAAGCTTATAGAGTTTTCCCTACTTTAAAACTCGAGGACAAGTTTATTGATTAGGAGATTATTTCCTTATTATATTAGATTTCTTTAGCCGTATTAATAATAGGGGTTCTTTCTTTTTTAAAGTGATGTAATCTTTAACGTTAAAGAATAGAATTTAATATTACTTGAACTGAGACTGGCTTTGTGCCATTGTGGCATTATTGTTCTTCCCAGCTCTTAGTTCTACTAATTTACCCCATTCCGAAAGTCTTCAAACCTTGTCCCACATCACAAGTTATTAATGTTTTTTTTCATTGAAGTTGTAAAGCTTGAATGTTGTGTATATATTTGTAGTATTTATTTTTCTTTGTCTTTATTCAGCTCCTATTAAGAGTTTATTCCTAGATAATCTATACTAATATGAGCTGACTTAAACCTTAATTTAATAATGTACTGTCCTTTGTGTTATTGCTAACACAAATGCCATATTTTTGTTGGAAGCAATAAGAAAGGCTTACTCAGTAGACTAATGAAGGAAAATTGCCATGGTTTATTCTATATTAAATCTAGTATATCTAGGAGGAGGGGATTTAAGCCAATACAACTTGGTATTTAAGAAGCTGTCTCTGGTGGGCAAGTGGCTATGGCACTTTCCTTTGGAACCTAATTACCTGATCAGAAGCAAGTATGGATTCCTACAGAATGGTTGGGATGCTAAACCACCTCCATATGTTACTCCTTGAAAGTTAATCTCCTAAGTGTAGGACTCTTTTCATTCTCTTGTTCGGCTTTGAGTGGTTAATGGTATACTCGTCTTTTCGTATCTGGATTGGGGATGCTACCCTTTCATTGGGGTTCCCTGGTTTTTTTCCTCTTGTCCGTTCACAATTCTTTCATCCCTAACTTCTAGATTGGGAAGGCGAGACATTTTCTTGAAATTTGCACTTTTTCTGAATGACAAGGAGGGTGGAGGATTTTCCATAATTTATTTATCTTTTAATGCAGATTCTATGTCTCTGTTTTTCAATAGGATTGTTGATCTCTCTGTCCTTCCGGAACCTTCACTTGTCGGTCTTTGGCACTTAATTACTATGTTTCCTGTATCAGGTCATAAAGACAGTTATGGTATCAGGCCTTGAGAACATTCAAATGCATTACTTGTTACACTTTTATGTGGTTTGGAAGTAACATTTTTACATAGTAGTTACAACAGTTTATAAGATTGCTATGAGGCGCTATTTCACTGTAATGGTTTGTTAAATGTATTTGTCTATCTATATGTGTGACTTGAACTAGTCCTTGTTCTTATCTGTCCCCACAAGCTGCGGCTGGTTTCTGAAAATGTTTGTTTCAAAGTTTTCACAAGATTTTCTTTTCTTTTCACTCTTATGATGATTTACTTCCCCCTCTTGCATTTCAAATAAAATATTATCACAAGAGTGAAAAATAATCATAGGGAGGGGCTTGTTAATTTAAAGGAGTTATTTGATAGCCACAACATAAGTTTTTGAAAGATGATCCGAGTTTAAAACTTCTTTGTTGTTTTGTGATTCTTCAGGTTCATTTTGTCAAACTACGTTATGGTGTTCAGAACTTTGCTTCCATATGAACAGGTGATTCCAAATGGAGTAGTTTTTTTGTGTGGAAGTTTTTAGTTTTGATCCTGCTGCTTGTATTTTTGCCCACCAAATAAGAAGAAACTATTGTTGGTAGTCATCTTATATAAAGACAGCATGGAAATTTGTCAGGTCTTACGTCACCAGATTTGTTCACTTCTCATGACTTCACTTCGTACCAACACTGAGGTGATTCTCTGGTGGATGTGGTCTTATCTAAATATTTTTAGCAGTCGGAGTTTGATGAGCTATATTGATAAGAATGTAGTAACTTTATTATTGATGGGTTTAATCAGCTTGAAGGAGAAGTAGGAGAGCCTTATTTCCGTCGCTTAGTCTTGCGATCAGTTGCCCATGTAATTAGGCATTACAGTTCATCCCTTATCACGGAGTCTGAGGTATGTCCCTTTATTCCTATTATTATTATTATTATTATTATTATTATTATTATTTTGTTATCTTCTAAATATAATGGTTGTAGAAGCAGGGCTAGAATGACAGAGACTGATGACTTTCTGCCTAGCTATCAATAGTTGGGAATAACGTTTCACTTTTTTATTTTACTTTCATTTTTATTTACTATTATTATTATTATTATTATTATTATTATTATTATTTAAGGTTTGTTGATAGCTAGGCTGATAGCTCTTTACCACATCAAATCAGCCATTTTCTTTGGAAAATAAAACTATATTATAAAGCGCCAAATGCCTGGTGATGAAGATTTTCTTTTAGAAAATCTAGCTTTAATCCTAAAGCTAAACTTTCAAAATCTAGCTTCATTGAAGATTTTCTTTTAATTTTAATATTCCACTAGCACACCTTCAATCCTAAACAAACGTTCCTTATATAGGAATACAAACAGACATGATAACAAACGACAATAAACTTTTAAAAAGTAAAATCCTTCAAGGACAATAATACATAACTTTAATAAAGTAGGTTCTTACTTTATAAAAGTAATTTACTTTTGGTGACGCGTGTCCTTGAAGAGATGGAGTTGAGAAGAAAGCAAAATGAAGAGAAGACTGAGGACAGCCAGAAATGCTTTAAGCATTGGATACCCGAAAAAAAATGAATTATTGAGACTGAGCACATGAATCACCAAAAGGGTCATTAGAAGATACTTCATTATTGCTATCCTGCATATCTTTAGTATCACTATTATTTCTAGAATATCATTTCTAGAGATGCCTTTAAGGGCTGATATTAACTTCTTTTGAGAAGCAGTAAAGTCATCCATATCATAAGATTGCGGTGCCACGGAACAGACAAGTCTTTAGCTGCTCTCTCCACATCGAACATAGGCCACCATTTCACCAAAACTTGTCTAAGAAGATGGTAAGCGCCTGTTCCTACATGCTGATTAATTGGGTAAAATGCAAATGTGACCATTGAATTTTAGATGTTTTTAGGTATTGAGTCCCTTTTTTTTGGTCAACGCAAATCGAGCCCCTTTCTGTCAAGAAGTTTGGTATTGAACCCTCAGGTTCCACATGTGCGTTAACTTGCCTACGTGGTACACGTACACCACTGACATGTACTTTTACAAAATTAATTATCAAAAACATGTTCCTCAAAATTGAACCAAAGACCTAAGTTTAAAATTTTAGTCATGTGACCACCCGATCACCACAAACCTAGCTATTAGATTATCCAAGGAATAAGTTTTGTATTAAATCAATTCATTTCCCCCCAACAAAATATACTAAATTATATATTAAATTACCCAAAAAATAAATTATATACTAAATTACCCATTAATTTAAAACATCAGCATCTTCAGTTCGTTTTGATCTGAGCTTTCATTTTCACTCCAAAGGAAACATATTCTCAAACCCAACCCAACCCAACCCAACTCAACTAATCTAATCTAATAAACCCAAATAAGAAACGAGTAAAATGCAAATGTGACCACTGAATTTTAGGTGTTTTTGGGTATTGAGCCCCTATCTTTTAGTCAACGGAAATCGAGCTCTTTTTTGTTCAAAAATTTGGATATTGAGCCCCCAGGGGCCACATGTGTGTTGACCTGCCTACGTGGCACACATGGCATTGTTGACGTGGATGTTTTTCCAATTAATTGCTTAAAAACTGGTGAAGCCCAGGATTTGAACTCAAAACCTCAACTTTGAAATCCCGGTCATGAGACCACCCACCACAGGCCTAACTATTAAATTATCTCAAAGATTAAATCTTATACCAAATAAATTCATTGTGCCAAATAATATAAAGTAAACAAATTACACAATTAACATATACTAAATAAAGTACACCATTAACAAATGCAAAATAAATTCAGTTTAGTAAAACTAAATCTTGTCACTTCCAGGATACTCAAGTCTCAATACCTCCATCATCATCTTCAACAATCTCATCATCATCGCAAAACATCCAGTCATCCACCATTAATATCCCACCAGATCTCCGCCTTATGCACAATTTAGGAACATTATCATTTCCCATCAAGCTCTTTCTCTTCCTCCGTATATATAGAACCCCGACTTTTTTGGGATTGATTCTCTTTAAAAATGATTGTGATTCCACGATTGAAGTAGAATAGATTGAATTTCTAATAGAAATTTATCATATTTAGTTACGATGGTTGAAGGGTGGTTGAATATAATGGTGGACAACAATGGTGACTGGGGTTTTTTGACTTCCTCTTTCTCTCTCTTACTGTTTTTAATTTTTTAAAATATAAAGTGGATTTGAAAGGGGGATTGTAAATGAAAAGGTTGTGGGCATGTCAAAAGTATGGCTGTTCATACGAGTTAATGGCCTGTTCTTGTATTGGTGTGATTGTGTTCTGGGTTCTTAGATTTAGCATTTAGCGATCCATTATGATTTCTTATACGGAGAGATTTTGTTCTGTTGATAAGAACTCATCTCAAGTTTTGGCATTTCCGTTTTTGCTTGATTTGCTTATGATCCATGTTAATTTGAAATTATTTTTGTTTCGATCTGATTTAGTCGTGTTTTATGAATTGTCTTGCTGAATTTGGATTTTTGCGATCGATTTATGTTTGTCGGCGTTCATTCTTTTGTCTTTGAAGCCGTGTGGCTTTACACGTTTCTTGTGCTTTTGGATCTGGCTGGGTTTGTAACCTCTGTAGCTTTTGATGTTTGCTTCACGCGGGCCTGTCGTTGTTGTCTGCTAATAGCATATTGAATTAATGTTCGCGTCGATTTGAATTTTCAATTTGGTTTCATCCCCGCTAAATTGAGCGTCAATTTGTTTTATTCCTTTCTTTCGGCGTCTTAATTGATTGTTATGCCCCATTGCCATCGTAAACAAATTAAAAATTACTTCAAAAACTAATAAAATTATTTAAAAAATTCAAAAAATTACTTAGAAAAACAAATAAAATTATTTAAACAAATTCAAAAAATTTCACTTAGAAATGTAGCGTCTTATTGATTTCCTTGTTTGGATAATATGTTGTTGGAGCTAGCTTTGTGGGAACATATGGACCAATGAGAATGGCCTCGAACAGATCATCATCAATAGCATCCATGTATGCCTGCATACTGTTGGGTAAAATCTAGTTACGCACACAGCACGCAAGTATACGTGGTCAACAAGTAATATAATAGTAAGTAGAGTATCGTTCCCTCAGAGACTTAGTAAGAATCTAAACCTCACAATTACCAATTTCCTATTATTCCTAATTTTATCAAACTATCTAAGTCAATGATTAAAATTATAAAAACTAAATTATTAATAACTATTCTATCACAAAACAAATGCAAATATCAAAACTGAATTTTCAAACAATTAATGGAGATTTAGACTTATGATTTCACCCTAGTTTCACTCTGATTTTTACACCTCTATTCCAATTCAAATTACTATCCCAGTTTATTAATCAAGAACACAAATGTAGTATTAGCCACCTCTCGATGCACTAATACCGTATTAACTTAAATCCACAATTTAGATAGAAACAAGTTAAACACCTTAATCAACTAACTATATTTCTATGTGAATTAAAATTAAAGAAGATTTAAGATTAAGTTCTCTATCCGATTACATGCGATGTCAAGCATATCTCTACCTTAACACTCATCAAGATTCTGTCTTTCACAAAATTCAAGAACACATGCTATATTAACTAAGTCTAGACTCGTATTTCATCTCTCGAGTTCATACAAGTCCACAACGAATCGTTGATCAGGCAATTCATAAATTCACGCTCAAATTAATATAGATAAACCGGGAAATAACTTATTGAACTGGAATTCAAAGTTACAAAATCATCGTTTTACTTAAGGATCCATCATAAGCCTAAAAAGTGAATTAGTTCATAATGGATGAAATAAAAATTGAATAATTTAAAGGAAACATCCTTTCAATTACAAATATAGAACTAAGATGAAGAATAATGCAAGACACCCTTCACGTAGCCTTAATCTGCAATCGTCACGAAAATCTCTTCAAAATACTCCTCCAAAGCTTGCTATGAAAAACTGGAATTAATCTCTGTAATTTGACTTGCGTGATGCTTAATTCGTTGTTTGTTGATGAATATATATCTCCCCCCAAGTCTGGTCAAAATCCCATGCTATATAGAGTCCAAGTATCATGCCATGTCTCTAATCCGTGTTCCAGCAGTATTCAAAACCAACCAGGACTGCCCAGAATTCGCGACCCCCTGCCCTGGCGGGGGTGTATAGGCATAATAGGGCCGCCTCGGCGGGCATGGCCACTGTTAATCAGTTTTGCTTATTTCATGTTTGCTTCCAAAATTGCTCCAAACGACCTCCTTTCTTCACGACTTGCCACAACAACCACCCTACACATAAAAGAACACCAAACGAGTAAAAATGAACACGAAAATAAGAAAGTAACAACGAATTAAGCTTTGCCTTTGTTGGGATGAGCTTAATTCGTTGTTACTGAACCAAGATTGGCCTTGCCTTTGTTGGGATGGCTTTCTGAACCAAGATTGGCCTTGCCTTTGTTGGGATGAGCTTTTCGTCAAATCCCTCTATGTATGGAAGGGATGCGAATGCTTTTTCTTTCCCAAAAGCATTTGGAATATCAGCACATATCTCCTTTCCCAAATCTTGCTGATAAGCCTCGACTTTTAGTCTAAATTCTTTATTCTTAAGTTGCTTAGTAAGTCTTTTTATTTCTATTTTCTCTTTCAAAAGGAAAAGAAAATTTTATTTTCTTTTAAGAAGATGGTTAATACCTTGAAACCTTGGTTCAGAAATGAAATCAAATCTGACTTCGACAATGGCTCTATCAATTGGTTTATAACGTCCTTGATTAATAATATGCCCAAGAAATCTAACTTCTGTTTGAAAAGTTGAATTTTCTTTGCTAAAACAACTAATCCTCTCTTAGCAACGGATTTAAACACGTTTGTTTTCAATGTTATCAATGTTCTTTGAGAAAACCAAAACATCATCAATATAGACAATCATAAAATTCATATAAGGATTAAAGATGTCATTCATGATATTTTGAAATTCAGGAGTATTTTTTCATCCAAAAGGCTGGACATTCCATTCATAATGCCTGAATGAAACAGTTCTCAAATCTTATTTGAATTTGCCAATATCCACTGTTCATATCAAATTTTGAGAAGATCTTTGCTTTTAGCAATCTATTCAACAAATCCCTTTTGTTAGGAATCGGATATCTTATCCATTTCTTATTTAGGGGCTTGTAATTGATCACTAGCCTTAGAACCCTCTTTCCAATTCAGCTGTATTTTTACATATATATGAGGACATAACCATGGTGAAAAACTCTTCCTAATAAGGTCTTTTTCCATAAGGTCAGCAATTTCTTGTTGACATAACTTTAAGTATCTTTCGCTCATTTGGATTGGCCTTGCCTTTGTTGGGATGAGCTTTTCGTCAAATCCCTCTATGTATGGAAGGGATGCCGAATGCTTCTTTCTTTCCCAAAAAGCATTTGGAATATCAGCACATATCTCCTTTCCCACATCTTGCTGATAAGACTCGACTTTTAGTCTAAATTCTTTATTTTTAAGTTGCTTAGCAAGTCTTTTTATTTCTATTTTCTCTTTCGAAAGGAAAAGAAAATTTTATTTTCTTTTAAGAAGATGGTTAATACCTTGAAACCTTGGTTCAGAAATGAAATCAAATCTGACTTCGACAATGGCTATGTCAATTGGTTTATAACGGCCTTAGACTAATAATATGCCCAAGAAATCTAACTTCTGTTTGAAAAAGTTGATTTTTCTTTGCTAAAACAACTAATCCTCTCTTAGCAACGGATTTAAACACGTTTGTTTTCAATGTTCTTTGAGAAAACCAAAACATCATCAATATAGACAATCATAAAATTCATATAAGGATTAAAGATGTCATTCATGATATTTTGAAATTCAGGAGTATTTTTTCATCCAAAAGGCTGGACATTCCATTCATAATGCCAGAATGAAACAGTTCTCGTCTTATTTGAATTTGCCAATATCCACTGTTCATATCAAATTTTGAGAAGATCTTTGCTTTTAGCAATCTATTCAACAAATCCCTTTTGTTAGGAATCAGATATCTTATCCATTTCTTATTTAGGGGCTTGTAATTGATCACTAGCCTTAGAACACCTCTTTCCAATTCAGCTGTATTTTTTACATAAAACGCAGGACGTAACCATGGTGAAAAACTCTTCCTAATAAGGTCTTTTTCCACAAGGTCAGCAATTTCTTGTTGACATAACTTTAAGTATCTTTCGTTCATTTGGATTGGCCTTGCCTTTGTTGGGATGAGCTTTTCGTCAAATCCCTCTATGTATGGAAGGGATGCCGAATGCTTCTTTCTTTCCCAAAAAGCATTTGGAATATCAGCACATATCTCCTTTCCCAAATCTTGCTGATAAGCCTCGACTTTTAGTCTAAATTCTTTATTCTTAAGTTGCTTAGTAAGTCTTTTTATTTCTATTTTCTCTTTCAAAAGGAAAAGAAAATTTTATTTTCTTTTAAGAAGATGGTTAATACCTTGAAACCTTGGTTCAGAAATGAAATCAAATCTGACTTCGACAATGGCTCTGTCAATTGGTTTATAACGTCCTTGATTAATAATATGCCCAAGAAATCTAACTTCTGTTTGAAAAAGTTGAATTTTCTTTGCTAAAACAACTAATCCTCTCTTAGCAACGGATTTAAACACGTTTGTTTTCAATGTTATCAATGTTCTTTGAGAAAACCAAAACATCATCAATATAGACAATCATAAAATTCATATAAGGATTAAAGATGTCATTCATGATATTTTGAAATTCAGGAGTATTTTTTCATCCAAAAGGCTGGACATTCCATTCATAATGCCTGAATGAAACAGTTCTCGTCTTATTTGAATTTGCCAATATCCACTGTTCATATCAAATTTTGAGAAGAACTTTGCTTTTAGCAATCTATTCAACAAATCCCTTTTGTTAGGAATCGGATATCTTATCCATTTCTTATTTAGGGGCTTGTAATTGATCACTAGCCTTAGAACCCCTCTTTCCAATTCAGCTGTATTTTTTACATATATCGCAGGACATAACCATGGTGAAAAACTCTTCCTAATAAGGTCTTTTTCCATAAGGTCAGCAATTTCTTGTTGACATAACTTTAAGTATCTTTCGTTCATTTGGATTGGCCTTGTCTTTGTTGGGATGAGCTTTTCGTCAAATCCCTCTATGTATGGAAGGGATGCCGAATGCTTCTTTCTTTCTCAAAAAGCATTTGGAATATCAGCACATATCTCCTTTCCCAAATCTTGCTGATAAGCCTCGACTTTTAGTCTAAATTCTTTATTCTTAAGTTGCTTAGTAAGTCTTTTTATTTCTATTTTCTCTTTCAAAAGGAAAAGAAAATTTTCTTTTCTTTTAAGAAGATGGTTAATACCTTGAAACCTTGGTTAAAAAATGAAATCAAATCTGACTTCAACCCCCCCTCTTCTTATTTAGTGCCTATCCCTTTATTATCAATAAATAGTGGGAAAAGTAAGCTAATAAAAGGTGTACCAAGAATAGCTGCTTGAGTCATATTTTTGACCAACAAAAATGGAGTTTCAAAGTAGACTCCATTATTACAAACTACTGCATCAGAAAGTTTTATTATTATTATTTTGTTCCCTTCTTCTAAATATAATGGTTGTAGAATCAGGCTAGAAAGACGAACTGATGACTTTCTGCCTCACTATCAATAGTTGGGAATAATGTTTCACTTTTTTATTTTACTTTCATTTTTATTTATTATTATTATTATTATTATTATTATTATTATTATTATTATTATTATTATTATTATTATTATTTAAGGTTTGTTGATAGCTAGGCTGATAGCTCTTTACCACATCAAATCAGCCATTTTCTTTGGAAAATAAAACTATATTACAAAGCAACAAAGGACCGGTGATGAAGAGAGGGGGGGGGGTGGGTGTATCCAATGGACATACTGTGAACAGGTGTCAGCAGCTCTGTATCAATGGATATAATGTGTAAAGAAGTCAAAAGAAAGAATAGAAGCACTCGGGATTTAGCAAACAAATTTTATTTTGAAGAACATGCTAAAAATGTGTTTGTGTTAGTTGGGGATTCTGTGAGGATTGGGAGGATTAATTTGTCTCCGTGAGTATCCTCCCCTCTCTACTTCTGGAAACTTTTATGCTCTAAGCTTTTATGTTTATTTTTTTTTCTTTTCTAGATATTGTCTCCTTGTTCTTGTCATGGTCCTTTTCCTTCTAGATATAAATTCAAATCTACTCTCGCAAGAAAACAGGGGCAGCTTAGATTTTTTGTATGTCAAGCATGTTAGGAACAAACCGAAGAATTTAGAATGGTGAGTTTATTGGTGCTGTTGCTGGCATTCTTACATTTGTTTCTAAAAATTAAATTTTGTAAAGGCAACCTTTGTGACAAATAGTTAACATTCTTTTCTTTGTTTGGAGATATTGTAGTATGATGAGATGGAAAGTCTTGTTTAAAGTGTCTTGGTTATCAGATTTGTTTTATGTTT
This sequence comes from Panax quinquefolius, assembly GCA_020205615.1. Classification (NCBI taxonomy): domain Eukaryota; kingdom Viridiplantae; phylum Streptophyta; class Magnoliopsida; order Apiales; family Araliaceae; genus Panax; species Panax quinquefolius. Next base: position 67,718,927 of record CM035165.1, on the reverse strand, counting down.
TAAATTTGTTTATTATTCCACACAACTCTACTCTGTCTTGTACTGGCAAAATCTACTAATCTACTTGTGGCTTTGGTTGTTGATTAACTCGCAACATGTCTTCATTGTGGAGTTCTAACTATTGCTGTAATTGTATTTCAAAATTCCTTATAATATTGTCCCTCTGTGTGGGCATCTTCAATTGAATGCAGGTATTCCTCAGCATGTTAGTGAGGGTCATATCTCTAGATTTGCCATTATGGCATCGCATACTTGTCCTTGAAATCTTGAGGGTAACTCCAGCAACTCAAGTGTAGAATATTATTTATTTATTATGTGTGTGTATATATATTTGCAAAACCTTTATCTAATAATCAGAAGTTAAATTTGACAGGGTTTTTGTGTGGAAGCACGTACTTTGAGAATTCTCTTCCAGAATTTTGACATGTAAGCTAATTAATTCCGTTTTACTATATTGTTATTCACTTGATGTGAAGTATGTAATTCCTTCTAATTTCAAATTTTTTCAATTATGTTGCTTTTTGACTATTTGGTTGCAATTTTTGCCTGAATCAGTCATGTGCCCAACACATGATCAATTTAATGCGGTTTGACATTATTAAAATATCAACTTTCTTCAAGTCGTATAGGGCCACTCTTGTAGGTATTTAGATCAATTTTTTTTAAATGTACGATTTGGTAGTAGATAAAATTGTGTAGTTCTAAGAGAAAAAGCTTTCCCATTAGAAATTTTAAATAGTATATTTATAATTTTTTTAAAACATTCCAATTATAAATAGTTTTAAGTGGGTTTTCTTAAGATGACCATTTTGCCCTGCAAGTGGGTTTTCTTGAGATGAGTATTTGGGTATTAGATAATTAGTTGTACAAATGAATTTGTTATTTAAATTGTTTTTTATTTTTAATTATTTTTATTTACCAGTGAAATTTTGTATTTTTAAATTATTTTTTTCTACTATTTGATCTATGTTATTTAGGTGTTTAATTATTAAAATAGAAGTATAAATGACTTATTTATGGTATAAAGGTAGGTCACAGTACAAATGTACAGTCAAAGCTTACAATATCGGTCATGTGCGAAACATTTGACCAATGCGATTTATGGAACTGAACCGTCAATAAGGAACATAATTGTTTGAAAGTATTGATAGTTAGAAGGAACACAATTGCTAGTTTTGAAACATTGGGAACAAAATTGAAAATGGTTGAAACTTTGAGGGACATTGCAGTTTGACCATTATTTTATTAATTAAATATTTTGCAACCTTAAGAAGATAAAATTTCCATCTAGTTGCACATCCTTCTACTGAAATATATATGCATAACAACACAAGGTATTAAGTCCTTTGCTTTGATGTATGCTGTAGGCATCCCAAGAATACAAATGTTATCGAGGGTATGGTGAAAGCTCTTGCTCGGGTCGTTTCAAGCGTACAGGTGAAAAATATACATCCTTAATTATTTGTACAACTTGCATTTCTTCACTGAAGCATTCTCTTTGGTGTAAATTTTCTATTTTGGAAAATGAAGAAGCATTATTAGATGATAGTCAAGAGAGTACAGATGAGGAGGAAATGGAATCCTCTAAATAAATAGTATAAAATTAACGAAGAACTTATGAATCAACTTATCCGAAAAAAAGAAAAGAAAAAAGAAAAAGTGAAAGTCCAATAATAATCTAGAAGGGGGGTTGAATAGATTATAATTGTTTAAAAAAAATTATCTTAGGCCTTTTTGAATTTTTAGCAAATCAATTTATGTCAGAAATTAATAAGCGAGTTAAGAAAAATTCAATCACACAATGCACAGAGATTTATCTGGTTCACAATATACAGCTCGGGTATATTGCTACGTCCAGTCTCAAGCTGCTCTTCAGGACTTGAGATCCTATTACTCCCAGTAATAAATACGCTTTGAATAGGCGGAGAAACCTTTACAAAGTTTTAAATATTAACTTACAACTATCCACAACTAACTTATCTTGGACAGCGAACTCCCAGCTCCTTCTTCAAGCTTAGTTGTACCTTTCCTTTGAGTTCAGTTCTAAGTTCTGGTCTTGAAACAACAGATTCTTACTTACCTAACAAGTACACTAGAGACCCAACTCCCAACTGACCTCTCTTAGACTCTGGTCTTGGTCAAAAAGTTTTTTGTCTTTCTCATAGATACATAAAATAAACTAACTCTACCATTTCCTTAAAAAATGTTTTGATTTTGCTTCTAAAGTAAGCAGATAAAGTTTAGTACAAATTATATAAAAGTTTTTTTAAACTTTTATATTAGATACTTTTTAAATAAGCAGATACACAGTTTAAGATCAAATATTTAAAGAAAAGTTCAAGACTTTTATGCGATATGCTTACGTATAAGTAGATATGTAAATTGATGCACTTTGATAAATATTTTCTTTTCCTTTAATAAAGAATGTGTTTCTATGATGTAAATAGATTAGAAAAGATTTTCTTTATAAATAAAGAGTGTGTTTCTATGATTAAATAGATATAGAAAAGATTTTCTTTTTCTTTATCTAAATAAAGAATGTGTTTTTATGTTAAACAGATCTAGCTCTGAGTTCAAAAATAGGGTAAAATGCAAAGTCGACCACTGAACTTTAGGGGATTTTGGGTATTGAGCCCTTTTCTTTTGGTCAACACAAATTGAGCCTCTTTCTATTAAAAAATTTGGACTTCGAGCCCCAAGCGCCACATGTGCGTTGACCTGCATACGTGGCAGATCTGACGTGGGCATTTTTTATTTTATTTTACACGTGGACGGGCTGACGTGACGAATATTGAACTTAATCCCAAAAATTATGATGTTGCCAAGATTCGAACTCAAGATCTCCAGCTTAAAACTTGCATCCAATGACCACCTGAGCAAACAAGCCTAGTTGTTATAATTTTGCAAGGATTAATAATTATAACTGAAGGAATAAATATTTATAAACAATTTAACCCGCACAATATTTCAGAAGGAAATATTTTATCCCAACACAGAGGTTCAAACTTGTAAAGTTTAACATATCACAGTAAGCATAGCTACATCCCAACACAACAGTTAAATTATACACGAAAGCTCGTTAAAAAATGCATGACCACAGATTTTTAATCTTCTCAACAAACTCAACAGTTAGCAAAAACACATTAGGTTTTTTTTATAAAAAAATTTAGGGTCTGAGAAGAATTTAAAAAACTCATCGTTTAGCAAACCAAAAAATTGACAGATCCACCATTTTAAAAAAAAATCGTTGTTTAGCAGAAAAGAAAAAAAATGATGGACAATTTTTTTTTACAGATCTTTGTAGTGGAAACCCTGGACAGGTCATAAATCAGAGAGATGACAAGATTCAATCAGATTTGAAAATGGCTTTTGCCAAGTTAAGAAAGTTTTTGAAAGATTTGATGAAGAACTTGTAGATCTAAAAAGAATATACAAGATCCGAAACAAATAAAACAAAATTGATCGGCAGAATGATGAAATCGATGGTGTGGAATCGATTTATCGGTTTAGATTTCTCAAAATCGAACTGAAAATCAACCATTTTTGTAGAGACGCTATCGGGCTTGATTCTGTTCTCTAAAAATAGATCCATCTTCCTTCTCTGTAGTAGCACTCTTATTGTGAGCAAGTAATTGAGAGAAACTCGGGGAGAGAGAGAAGGCGGCAGAAGAGAGAGAAAGGGAGAGATAAAATGAATTAAAAACAATATACTTGCCAAAAAGAAAAAGAACTAATAATGCACTACTTGCCAATCTCTATGAACATGTAAATAACTTCTCTAAAACCACCCATACCCGAAGCTGATGATGAAGCTAGAAACGAAACACTATCCTGAAGAAGAGGACAGTGTTTCTCTAAAACCACCCATATACCCTATAAAAAAGTAAAACAAGCGCACTTATAAAGTATCTTGGAATCTTTGCATCTCCCAAAGCGGAGTAAGACAACAAGCCTGCTATAAAATCCTAAAAAATCTACAACTTTTGCGCTGTAGGCAAAATGTTGCTCATGATGTTCTAAACTTTTCCAGGACATAAACACATAACTGCCCACAAGTTTATATGGCCTTCGCATCTGCAACAAATCATTAGAATTAAGACAATTTAGTGGCCTTCCAAATTAGGAGATAGAATATGAATAAGAAAATTAAAAAAAAGGCTTTAAAGAAAATTTTCCCCAAGAATCCAATGACAAAAATATCCTATCAGGTAGAGAAGAAGAATACGAAATCTGATTAATGCCAAAAAGAGCAATTAAATCACTAGCCTCACTATCATTTAAATTCCTGAAAAAAAATATGAAAATTCTAAGCAACAGCCTCCCCTTCCAAATGAATGAAACGAGCAATGGAAAAAGTTATGAAAAGAAGAGAGAGGACAATCTTAGAGATGTCAATAAAGAAGTATCACCAAGCAACTATCCTTCCATAAATGAATGTGATTCCCAGCCTCAACCCTGAAGAATATCGAAAGAAGTTTCCAAAGGCTAGAATGAGTGAAAACATTATGAGCAAGATTCACATTTCAGCCTAAAAGACTAAACTTTCTCTTAATCACTTTATGCCACAGAATTTTAACGTGATGTAGGATCCTTGATCGAAGTTCATGCATTATTTCTCATATAGTATTATTATGTCTGCTATTGCTATTAGTACTGATGTTACACGAACTCGGATGGAGTATCTGGTTGAACGTGGTATTTTGAAGAATTCTACACCGGTACTCTTCAATTTTATCAATTTTTAAAACTAAAATGAAGTGTCTAGTACTCATACCATTGTTCGAGTGTTGAGTGCGAATACTTTAGGGCAAAGTGAAGAGTCAATGTAACATATATTAATATTCATCATTTGCTAATTGTGGTCTCATAATGGTATCGTAATCTGTTTTTATTTTCAAGGTGTACCTAAAAGCATCGCTTATATTTATTTGTGACATTGGAAAGGTTCAAGGCTAGGGTATCATTGTACGATTAATTTTAATGGGTCCCTCATTGAGGATTTGTATTATCTACTTTTTCCTTTTTTTGAAGTTGAATTGAGATGATACATTTTAGAGTTATAGGTTGGTGGTTTGCTTGTTCACCTAAAGTAAATGCTAAAGTTATTGCTAAGGGACCCTTTAAAAACATCTTAATGGGTTTGAATGACCCAATATCTGAATCGGTAAATTATCCAGATTGTTTGTTTGAATTGTTTGAATATTTTTTATGGTTTGAATTGGTCTTAATAAATCTATGCCAAAAAGTAAAAGTTGCCTTGCTTATACAGTAAATGGCATCACTGAATGACTTCATTTACTTAAATACTCTCAAACAATGTAATAAATTACTTTCAATATCCATAAATATTCATGTTCTCATCCACGTCATCTCCATCTAGCAACAAGGCTTCTTCAATTTCTATCTTCTAATATCAATTTTTTCACACGATCATGTTTTGTGATTTGGTGACATCGTAAATGGCAAAGGAGTAGTGGAAGGAGTTCAGATTTGGTAGAGAGATGAGTACAAATTTACTTGAGGAGAGGGGTGATAAGATATCAAATTAGGGCTTGCAAGCCATTCTAAATTGTTGTTACCATCTTAAATCACTTGATCTGTATTCGAGTTTAGCATTAACCTGCCAACGAAAATGTCGACGAATGAGAATACGCTGCAGCAGAAAGGGCTAAAACAAATGAGAGATCTTAACTGAAAAGTAGAGCGACAATTTTTAACACGACATGGTAACCCGACATGAACATATCATAAAATAAGAGGGTTAGTATTGAGTATAAACAGTTAATGGAAGAGCTTTTAGCCTATTCGTCTCTGGGTGATTGTACTATTGAGAGCTTCCCACTTACTTATCTCGGGGTTCCTCTTGGTGGAAATCCTAGACCAGTCTCGTTTTGGGACCCCGTTGTTGAAAGGTGTGTATTTTTCATTAGGGGGTAGAATTACTTTGATTCAAACTTGTTTGTCTAGTATTCTCCTTTATTAACTTTCTTTGTTTAGGATCCTAGTTCGTGCAGCTGACACCTTAGAGAAGTTAATGAGGGAATTTCTTTGGTCAAGAACTAGTGATGAGAGGAAGGATCATTTGGTTGGGTGAAAAACGACTTGTCTTTGTAAGCAGGAGGGGGGTTTGTGGCTGGGTAATTTGGTTCTTAAGAATGTTGCTCTAGTTGGTAAATAGCTTTGGATATTTCTTTTGGAATCTCATTCCCTTTGACATAAGGTTATTAGGAGCACGTTCGGTATGCATGTAAATGGGTGGTATGCCGGGCCTATGGGTTTGTTACTCATGCTAGTCCTTGAAAATTCATCTCCACATGTTATACTGCATTTATTCGTTATTTGAGATACGTGGTTGGGGATGGTCATCGATTTGATTTTGGGAGGATTCTTAGTTGGGAGATACTCACTTTTCTCTTGCTTTTAACCATTTATATTATATTTCTTCATTACATGATGCTCCCATTTCTAATTTCATAAAGCGTGAAGGGAATATATGTCTGTGATAACTTCTTCGGATTTGCGTGAACTAGCGGATCACTAAGTGGAGATGCTCCCCTTGGACGAGGTTGGGGAAGATTTTTATAGGTATCTAAAGATTCTAGTATCTTCATACGGTTAAATAAAGACCTTTCTCTTTCGGCGATAATCGCACCGGACCTTCTCGTGGGTACTACCTATTGAGGCCAAACCTAAAGCTGTGTTCGAGAGATAGTTGTCCATACACTGATAAGGGATGTATGGATTCTTGCCTTTTCTTGTGATTTTCATTTCTTCAGGATTCTCACTGATTTGGAGACTATTGAAATGGAATCTCTGCTTATCTTGTTTTTTTCGATTCATTTATCCTCTAATAAGCGCATCTGGACTTGAGATTCAGCTGGGTTTTTTTCTTGTTAGCGTTACTACTCTTGTTTGACCCGGTTTATTGTTCCTAATCCATTTTTATTGGCTTCGTATGTTTGGAAAGCTAAAGTCCCTTCTAAAGTAGAGGCTTTTGTGTGGTCTCTGGTTTTACAAAGATTAAATACTAATGATCTCTATCAAAATCGCAAAAGTTCCATCTCCGGACATTTTGTTTATGTGCAGGTAGAGTAATAAGACTCATGCTCATTTATTTTTGCATTGTTCTGTTACTTGGGGCTTGTGGAGTGTTAGGAGAGGAGTGGGCATGACTTGCTACAGTGAAAGATGTATTGTTAATTCATTTTCATGAATTTGGAAATGATCTAGAATTTTATGTAAGTGTGCCTTTTTATCTATTTTATGGGGAATTTTAATGAGCATAATGCTAGACTATTTAGAGAAAGTTGTTTATCTTGAGTGATATGATTATTTTCCTTGCTTCTTTTTGGACTTTTCTATGGGGGCCTTTATAGGTACCCCTGTGACTGATTTGTGTAGAGATTGGAGGGCTTCATTTTGTTAAGTGGGATGCACTTTGTTAAGTGCTCTTTTTTTATATATTTTTTTTTGATTTTTTAATAATCTGTTGAGAATAAACTTTTTATTCCCCTTTTATTGTATCATTTCTTTTTTTATTAATAAAATTTCTTGTTTTAAAAAAGAAGGTATAAACAATTTTAAATGTCATAAATAAGCAGTTAAATTATCGTTTAACATGAAATTTAAATGAGTTAAATGCGATAATCAACATTTTGACACATTTAACACAATTAAACAAGTTTATTTAAAACAATTTGTAAATAAATATGATATATCATTATAATATTTACCTTAAATAATGAGTTTTAGCTTTCTTAGTTACTTTTTTTTGCTAAATAAAAAAATTTGGACTATTTCTCGATTTTTGTGTCAGTCTTGCACAGGGGCCATGCTAATCTTCTATGTATCGTTCCAATTTTATCGGATGTCCCCGTAGGGACTTTAGTTACTTTTGTAGCCATGTTATCTTGCATTTTCTTAAACATAAAACGTTATAATGAATAAATTACATTATTATTCAATAAATAAGTGAATGATGATTATTTTATTTTATTTAAAAATTTTAGTTTATGTACTAAACAGTTAAAATGGTCGACACGTTTAACATGACTAATAACGGGTTAGTGTTGAGGATCTTAATACGAATAATTAAACGGATAGTGTTAATGATGACCTATTTAGTGTAATACATATAACCTGACACGACACGAATTCGTCTAAACACAATTGCCATTACTACTGAAAAGGAACATCACAGTAGTTGGATCCATATTAATCATTAGCCTTGGTCTTCTGGAGCTATTATCACCACAATTAAACACGAGTATGTAAGAAAGAGAAAGAGAGAGAGAAAGAGAAAGAGAGAGAGAAAGAGAGAGATGGAAGAGGATTCACACTAAAAGGCTTGAGAATGATATGTAGTAATATAGATAAAAGGAAAAAATGAAGATGAGCAGGAAAGACAAATTCACCGTATATCATACATAAAGTAATATATGTTAATAATATATATATATATATATTTAAATCAAATATATTTATTTATTCTATATTATATAATCAGAACATTAAATAATTTTTTATAAAACAATTGTTCAAAAATTCAATCTATCATGTATAGATAAACAAATAGTTGTATTTATCAAATAAATTCAATATTCTAAAAGGCGCTAGGCGGGAGTTAAAGGGGCGGGGTAGGGGGGCACAGGCGGGGACTAGGCGGGATTTTTTATTTTAAGCTAATTTTAATATTTTATCTTACATTTATCCACACAAAACAATAATATAAAACAAAACAATCTATAATAAAGATAATAAAAACATTTGCTTAAAGTTCAAATACATATCCATATTGCCAATGTCAAAGTTCAAACACAAACATGCAATTCTTGAAAGTTCAAACATATCTTTAACGTATTAGTTTTATTCATAAACAAGATTGCTATTAAATAATAAAATTTAAAATTTTAAGAATTCAATTCAATATTAAAACTTAAGAAACTAAACCTAAATTTAAGAATTATATTGAATTAAACTAAATATTGCATATGTATCATCATTTATATAATTTGAAGTTGGTACAAGTCCAAAAATTACGAGATATAATAAAATTATCCATTTTGACTTGTTATTGTTTACTTCTTGTTGTGATTTGATATGCTACAACTTTTGCATTATGAATATGGTAAATCATTAAAAAATAAATATATCAAGATCTAGTTTGAGTAGTTATTAAAAAAAAACTCTCCGTGTAGACCCCACCTAGACCTCGCCTAATTTTTGGAGGGATTTTTTTGCCTCCTTTGACCTAGGTGAGGCGCCAGGGGGCCTAGCGCCTAACGGCATGGATTTTTAGAACACTGAATAAATTCATGCAAAATAATATCTAGGTTTAAAATTGGAAAAGGTTATAATTCAAATGTTTCAAACAAATCTGTTATGAACTTTTGATTCAGATGTTTCAAACAGTTGTCTTTATTTAGCTCATTAGGTTGTACTTAATCATTTAGGGTTTTTCATTCAAGTTTTGCCAAAAAGCCCGCAAGTGGGATGCTATTATGCTGATTTTATAAGGTGCTATGACTTTCATTGTTTACCTGACTTTATTATTCAGATATACTAGTTTGTTTAGGTTGGGTTCTCATTATTATTCATTTGTTTTTGTGTCATCATTATGGCTCTCATAAACTAGTCTTGATTAAATGTAACATGGAAAAAAGTTGATCAATGTTGATATTCCAGTTTCTAGAAACATAGTTACTTTAGGTTAGGTTTCTTTTCTTTTATGTCGTCCTTTTTTCTTCTCATAAACTATTCTTGGATTTTCTTAAAACAAAAATTGATCAATATTAATATTTTAGTTTCAAGAAACATGCGACGAGAGCTTGGCAGCTGTTGCAGGAATGTTTAGCAGTAAAGCTAAAGGTAATAATTTCATTACTAGTCAATTTGAAGATTTATACGTTGACCAAAAACAAAATATACATCAATGCACTTATAAGCCTCAGACTCTACTATTTTCCTTCATGATGCATAATTATATTAAGGAGTGGCTATGATTTTCTTTACATCTAAAATTATTGTTAGAATTGAAGTGCTTTTTGACAGTTTAATTTGTATGATTACTCGGTGTCTCAGCTTAATCTGGTACCAGTATTTCTATTGTTGAAGGTTCACTAGATTTTAGCAGAAACTTGTTAATCATGTCCCATGAAGCTTACTTCAACTGGCAAGATAAATTGATTGAATTCAATTAGACAGTTGAATGAAATGATATTATCAACAGTCATCTATTTTTCATTTTTTTAAAACTAGTTAAATAGAAAGCTGTGGCCATAGTTGGTGGATGGGGTGTGCTTGTTTCCTATTATTAATCTTTTTGATTAGCCAAACTTTATGTGAATCACTGCTAGTGTCAAAATAATAATCATCTCCATTACAAGTAGTCCATTAATGCAGACTTATTTCTGCCACCTTGGAACAGGACAAAAGTTTTTGGAGATGACTGCATATTTCTGTATTATTAAGTAATACTCTTCATACCCAGAGATAGAAAAGAGGCAAGGTTATGCCTTAGTGAAACTTATCTCAACACTTTAAATTGTCCAAAAACATCACCTACAGAGTCAAACAGCAGCACGGAACTCATAAATGGACAGATTGGTGAAATCCAAATTCACTGAAAGAAGTCCGGTGACAATAAGAGATGTGCCGGAGTAAGGAGACGCGTGTCATCAATGGCAAACTTTTTGATGTTTCATGGCGGTGCGTGGGATGTTTTTGCACGTTAGCAAACCAACCACCATGCTCGCCTGTTGAAAATGATCCTTCTGATCTATTAATGTCACTAGTTGGGGTCCTAATTTTGTGTTAGTGTGTGTTATAAAGAGCTGGTTGAGTTGTGTTACTATTGGTGTATCTGGTGAGTGGCAACTGATTTTGCAAGTTACTAATATCACATGTGGGTGAGGAAGTTTGTGGACTGTGATGCCTTGAATATTAATTGTGCCTAATCACTTTAGCTAAGGGATAAATGTTTTTTACATCAGTGTGTACTTTAGGTTAACTTACAAATGTCTAACTATACTTTTTTTTTTCTTACAGTCAACTATCTCAACTTTTGTTTTCTAACGTTACAAAAACCGTTGAGCTAGTTTGACTTTTAACAGAAAGCTGAGTTGGCATATGATTAGGAAAGAGAAACTCCACCTTAATCATGATTTGACAATCTAACTGATGTGTTTTATTAACTCATTTATCTAAAAAAAAATTAATCAAACAAAAATAAATAAATTATTCTCCTCTCTCTCTTCACAACAGTGGCTACCAATTATTTCTCTCTCTCTCCACACCTTCATCTTGACCAATCACAAAATAAAAAAAATTGGGTACTCTAATTATTTCCATCTGTTTTCCATAGTTTTTTTCTCTAAATTTGTTTTAGTTACGATCTAGGATTGAAAATCCAAAATAAATAAGATATATATACAAATCTAGTTTTGAATATTCAGATCTTGAAGTAGAGCTTGCTAGATCTAGAAAAAAGAAGAAGTTTCAATTGATTCAAAATAATGGTTAATTTCTTGGTCTATTTGAAATCACTAAATAAAGTATGTAACTTTACATGATTGGAGTAATAATACATAGCAGCAGGAGTCGAGGGGCAATAATATTCATATAGAAGAGAGAGAGAGAAAGAGAAGGTTGAGTCTTGGGGTAGTTGGAAGAAAGAAATTAAGATGTGGAGGTCGTTGTGTAATTTGTTAAGACAGAGCTCTCCTCGTTTTCGACTTCTTCTGTTTGCGGCGGCGGTGGTAAAGAAGGGGAAGGGGATAATGATGGCGGTATTGCTATATCATTCTCGGAGGCGAAGAAGCTGATGAGATTGGTGAAGGCCTTGAAGATGAAGTTGGGGACCGAGGGGAAAAAAGTGATTGGTTATAAGGAGATTCTACAAGCTTGTGAGACCATCGGTGTTGCTAAATCTGTTGATGAGGTTGCCACCTTTGCTCGTGTTCTTGATGAGGCTGGTGATGTTCTTCTCTTTAGAGATCAAGTTTACCTTCATCTTGACCAATCACGAAAAATAATAATTGGGTACTCTAATTATCTCCATCTGTTTTTCATAGTTTTTTTCTTTAAATTTGTTTTCAGTTACGATTTGAGATTGAATATCCAAAATAAATAAGATAAATATACAAATCTAGTTTTGATTATTCAGATCTTGAAGTAGATCTTGCTAGATCTAGAAATAAGAAGAAGAGTGTGGTTTGACATATTTACCCTCAAATGATTAATAATTTTTGAAAAAAATATTTGAAATAATTTTTTTAATTACACATAAGCATGTTTAAGCTTAGTCATCAATTTATATTAAAAAAATTAAGTCACGTAAGTGTCACGGCAAAGTTCCGTTAAAAATTAAAAATTAAACAGTCAAGACGTAATTTGAAATTTTTGTTAGTAAAATATAGTTAGTTGTCTGTAAGAAAAAATGTTTAGTTAGTTGACTGTAAGTTGACCTAAAGTAGAGTGAGCAAAAAAAATCAACCCTTTAGCTAATGACTTCAAATGGAGGACAAGTAGGTGCGACTTACTTATCTTCTTATCTTAGGGCCTGTTTGCCTGTTTGGCAATAGGCTTTAAAAACTTGAAAGAGTAATATATATTTATTGATATTTTTTTTCTTCTTTTTATACATTTATTTTATTTAATAATTAAAATATAGTAATTTCAATTACTGTTAATATACACATAATATTGTAGTAAATAATTAAAATGTTTTTGTGTTTTAATGGTACTTAATAGTCTTTTGAAATGGTAATATATGTGGGTAACTTTTATGTCTAATGTATTTTGAAGTAAATATATATATATATATATATATATATATATATATACGTATACGTATGTATGCATATACATATATATATAATATATACATAACATATACAATATATATATATATATATATATATATATATATATATATATAGATATAGATATATAAGGGAATGATCTATCCATAATATGGCAAACATCATCTCTATCGTCCAATACCAGAATAACGGCTGATATTAGAATTGGAATTATGACATCCGCTACTAATAGTAGTTGACGATGGGTACATCCGCTACTATTAGTAGCGGATGACGTTTTTGCAATTTTAATCCGGGCCGTTGAATGATATATTGGATGCTAATGATAGTATTTGTCCTAAAATGGTTCATAGCAAGTACTCCCTCCGTTCTTTTTTACTTGTCGTTTTAGAGAGTGAAATTATTTCCTTTTTACTTGTCATTTGTTGTAGATTTCAAGAAAATTTTAATGACTGATTTTCCCATATTATCCCTATATTAAATACCAACTTGTTTTTCTTTCATCTTTTCCAATAAATTTAGAAGGGGTAGTATTGAGATTTTATAAATATTTTGGTCAATCAGACAGCATTTATTGCATTTCTTAATCTATGTTTTTTTCTAAAACAAGTAAAAAATAGCAGATGGAGTACTTGATATGGATCATTCTCCATATATATATAATTATAAATGTATAAATTGTACATTGTTAACGACTTATCATCTTATGGACGTCTAGGCGGGCACCTTATCGTCTAGGCGCTTAGGGTCCCATCCACCGCCTCGTCTTAGTGCCTTGACAACTATGATTGCGTTGTAATATTCCATCCATCAGTATGATTTGTGGAATGGTCATTGGCCAGACAACATGACAATTTGTACTTTTGACAGGTATTGAGTGGAGTTTAGACAATGATGCATCAAATGCTGCTGTCTTGGTAGCAAGTGAAGCTCATGCAATTACTTTGGCAATTGAGGGTTTATTGGGGGTTGTTTTTACGGTGGCTACCTTGACAGACGAGGCCGTGGATGTTGGCGAGGTAATATTTTTTGTATGTGCTTCTTTCTGTTAGTTATGCCTTATTGTAAGCTAACATGTCAAATGACCCTCTTGCTTGTTATGCGTGTATTTATGTTGGTGAAACCAGCTAGAGTCTCCCAGATGTGATTCTGATCCCCGTGCAAAGTGTACAGGAAAAACTGCAGTTCTTTGCATGTCCATGGTTGATTCAATGTGGTTGACCATACTTGACGCTTTGTCTGTGATATTGGCAAAGTAGGGCTAAGTTGTCATCTATCTCATATAGTTTTAGAAAAACCCAATTTCTATCTTTCTGATATGTAGTTAATTTGGAAGGTCGCAAGGAGAGGCTATTGTATTGGAGATGCTAAAAGGTTATCAGGCATTCACTCAGGTGACTCTGATTTCACCTCATTGGCTCAGCATATTATCATCTGCTTTTGCAGTAATAGTGTGAATTTTCATTTGATCGAAGAGAAAGTCTCATTTACATGGTCTTACCATTCTAGTCTAGCATTTTTGATCTAATAGCATCCATAAGTAGCAGCTTTTGCCATTGTAAATGATTTATGTGATTATTTCACAGGCATGTGGGGTTCTTCGTGCTGTAGAACCTTTAAATTCTTTTCTAGCATCCCTTTGCAAATTCACTATCAATATACCCAACGAAGCTGAGAAGAGAAGGTACATTCAGTCCAAAACTCGACGTATAATGTTCTTTAAGTCTTTTCTTTTCTTTTCTATATCTAATATTGTGATATGGCAAATTCTCATCAAATAGTTTGTATTTGATTTAATTATAAATGGTTTTAGATGTGCCAATGTTTATATACTTCTATACATTGGCTAATTTTGGACACATCAGTTGTTGTTGAAAGAGGTCTCAGAGTTGTAGTTAGCATAATGATATAATCCCTCCAGTCCAAAAATAGAAGCTCAAATTCGACTTTTTGAAGTCAATTTTAGATATTTTAAAATTTAGAATTGATAAGAATTTATTATGTTTTAGGCAATACAAATATATAAGTCGTAAACTATCTAAAAAGTTCTAGTAATTATAAGATTTATTGTTTTCAAAAGGTCGTTATTGATCTTATATTTCGGAACAGAGGAGTATATTATCGTAACTAGTAATTTTTTCCATGATTTATATATCTTAACTTTGTCGTAAGCAAAGAAAATAACACCTGATATAAGTGGTTGTAGTATCTTCTCCGCATCTAGCGCTATGATGAGCCATAAAAATACTCGGGTCTACATGATAGAACACTTTGTAAGTTGTTGTTGTCAGGGGCAGAACCATGAATTCATATCAGGAGTGGCCAAAATGTTTACGAAAATTTATAATACTAATCTAAGAACTAGTTGTGTTTATAGAAGTAATATATATGTGTGTGTGTATATATATATGCATATACATATATATATATATATATTATTTTCATATAAGATATTCTAGTGAGAGTAACCTCTCTATTAAAGTGATCGTCAAACAATTTTCTTTTCAGTTCACGAAATGCATTTTCAGTTCACGAAATGCATCAATATGGAATTTATAGTAAAAGCATTGTCGATTTCTTTCTTTATGTACAAAAACAACGAGTCTATCCTAAATAGCTATAATAATTGTATAAATTTGTAAATTAAAGAATTAAAATAACTTGTACTTTATTATAATTGAGTCCATTACCATTTTTTGTCCACATATATATACACATTTACATATATTTTATATAAAATACAAAAGAATTTTGGGAGGGTTATAAGTGAAAAATTTAAGAAAGCTTAGGGCCAAACTGAAAGTTTTTAAAAACCGGGTGGGGCCATGGCCCACCCCAACTATGCATTTGGTCCACCCCTGGCAGCTGTTGTTGCCTGACCTTATTCTCTATAAACATTATATAGGTCTTGGTTCAAGACCTCTAAACATTAGTTTTTTCATCAATCTAATGGATTTCATGCATGTTATTGCACATACTGATTTCCTAAATCTGAACATTGTATTCGTGTTGTTTGTTTTGGTGAACAAACTAACTCTAGTAAGACAGGCTACTGATGAGATTCAAATCTTGAACGACCAAGTAAAACCTAATTATGAAGTTCAGATGCAAATTAGTTTCACTTGAATAGTGAAAGTTATTTACCTTATTGGTTACTTATTTTTAAAACAGATCAACATTTTAAGGTATCTAGCTTGAAATTTTGCTAATAACTTCTTTAAGTTCTTGATTGCTCACATACAAAAAATGGTCTTGCAAGATAATGCGACCTTCAGCACAGGGTATATGTAATAGGTAAAATTGATGGCAGTTGTCCTTGCCTAGTATGGAGAAAGTGGTTTCTCGCATAAAATGAGAAAGAAAGACCTGTAACACCATGCTCAATGGCATTGATGGCCTTTTTATTCTTTATTCTAGTTAATTGGTCGGCGGTCGCTCATATATTTGCATGGGAATGGTGGTGCCTATCTCCTAGTTGCTTTATCCAAATTTACGTGGTTAACTGACTATTAGTTATTAGATAGGATGGTTGAATAGATTTGTGTTTGTTGTGAGATTTATTCTTTTTATGCACCACATCTCAACTGAGTTATTGGAGTTTAGATGTTGACTTAGATTTTTTTTTTCTGAAGTGTTTTGCTATCCCCTGGGCCGAAACGGACAGAACTTTTGGTCGAGCAAAGGGATACTGTTGTCCTTACTACTAAGAATGTGCAGGTACTTGGCTGGTTCTCTTGTTGTACGATACAAAGTGTTTCTTTCAATCAACTCTCTTCCTGGCTATTGTAAAAGAATAATATATCTTTATATAGGAAGGGATGCACTTACATCTGGTTTAAATGTTTATATTATTACACCACTCTATAGTTCTCTGCATGATTCTTATTTTTTAACCAATTGTTAGATTTTATTTTATTAAAATGTTTCTTTCAATCAACCCTCTTCCTGGCTATTGTAAAAGAATAATATATCTTTATATAGGAAGGATGCACTTACATCTGGTTTAAAGGTTTATATTATTACACCACTCAATAATTCTCTGCATGATTCTTATTTTTTAACCAATTGTTAGATTTTATTTTATTATTTTTAGTTTTATGACTTTCATATTTATTTTTCTCTCCAAATTTTAACTTCACCAGAGATAAAGAAATACTCTATCTATATATTAGAATACTCAAATATTCCTTTTTTTTTGAAGAGTGAATAGTCTAATATTCAATAATATGTACCAATCTCTGATTGGCTAAAATTTTCAGCGTGGTGGTTGAAGGATGAGAACTAGATCTAATGGTCGTTTTGGCAAAATATAATTGTACAAAAGTTATTTGTGAGGTGTAAGAATTAGAAATTTTAAATCTATCCGTCCCCTCTTTACATATACAACTTCTAATCAGTCACATATTTGATTGTTTATGGTAATGCAAGTCAGGCCCTGAGGACTCTCTTCAACATAGCTCATCGATTATACAATGTCTTGGGCCCCTCATGGGTTTTGGTATGTCATATTTTTTGAATCTGAATGATTGTTGGTGAAATTTATTCCTAAAAAGTGATACTTTTTAATATTATAGGTATTGGAGACTCTAGCCGCTCTTGACCGAGCAATCCATTCTCCACATGCAACAACACAGGTAATCTTGGGGTGATAAATTTTAAAAAATTGATTCGACAGTCGCAAATTCATTTACATTTGTTAGTCAATAGACGTTCCTCTGCTTTTTTGCAAGATTCCTGTGAGGTAGGGAGTTGATCCACACTTGTATCTGTTAGGGATTCATATAAATATAGAATCATTAGTCTTGAGACACATGCTCATTTATTTCTGCATTATCTTGTTGCTTGGGGATTGTGGAGCTGTCTCTTTAGAGTGCTAGGAGAGGAGTGGGTGTATCTTGCTACGGTGGAAGATATGTTATTAATTCATTTTAGAGGATTTGAAAGTAAGAGAGATGCCAAAATTTTATAGAAGTGTGCCTTCTTTTCTATCTTGTGGGGAATTTGGAATGAACGTAATGCTAGGTTGTTTAGTGAAAGTTACTTATCCTTAAAGCTATTAAATGATAGGGTTATTTTTCTTGCGTCTCTTTGGGCTTCTGTTATGGGGGCTTTTAGAGGTATCTCTGTTACTAATTTATGTGGAGATTGGAGGGCTTCAATTTTTCAAGTGCTTTCTCGTTTTTGATCTTTTAGTCTGCTGAGGGTGGACTTCTTGTCCCCCATTTATTGTTTTATATCTTCTCTATTAATAAAATTTCTTCTTTTATCAATTTTTTTTTTGTCTTGAGCAGAAGTTATAGCATGGTATTACGACGTACATTAATATTAATCTGTTTGAAGCGTGGCTGGATATCATCACTCATATAAGTTTATCTAGAATTCTAGATTCTGGATGCAAATAACACTGATATTGTTCTGGTAGAGTTAATATCTGATTCCTCCTGTCCATATAATGGAATTTCAACCTAACTAATATACAAAATTTCATGGACTGGTGGAACAACTTGGTCAATTCTTGTAAACACTTCGGACCATACCCACTATGATCCAGCCGTTGTCTTTGGCAGTTTCAATTCTAGGTACTGTTTATTCTGGCTGGGAAAATAGTCTTTTTGCCTGCAGGGTTCTTTTGCTCTACTTTTTGCAGCTCGCTTTGCCTCTCCTATGCACCCTATTCTTGGAAGTTCTCACTCTACTAGCTTCTATCTAAAGTTAGAAAGTGCTTTTTCTCCTTTGGCATGGATTTTTTTGTCTCCACTAGCCATTTCCTAAGCCACATACCTCAACATTGTGTACTAGTTATAATTCCAGATGTTAAGAACCTTGCCAAATCGTTACATATTTGGAAGTACATCAACAGACGTTGGACTGATGGAAAGTGTCCATTCACATCCTCTAACTAATTTGGAGTATTTGTGAATTATTTATAATCTTAGAATTAATAAGGAGAATGAGGTGCTGCGCTAGAAGGATGCTAAGAGTCTCATCATATTTGTGAAATTCTTTCTATTCCACAATGATCAGAAGGAAGATTTAAGCCATTCATTCAGTGCTCAGCTTCAAACATGGGCTCTCTCTCTCTCTCTGACAGATCAATTATCTAACACCTTTAAAATTTTCTTTCATTTTTATAAAACGGTCCCTTAGCCTTCCATGTGGTATATGCTTTTCAAGTGAAAGATGGTTAATGGAGCAAATTTTTTTAAAAGCAAATATTACTGCGCAGATTGTCAACATACATCTTTAATATACTTTGGGGAAATTTTGTAAATTAGTTTGATGTTAATGGTGTAAAAACACAATGTTCTGGATAATCTTCTTATTCACATCTCCCTGATTAAATTTTTTGTTAGATTCACTGCACATCTTGTTTCACAAAGTAGAAAATGATTAAATAATGTCAATGCAAAAGAAACTCATGCTTTTGGAATATGGCCTTACAACTTGAGTTGGGGGTTTGTTTAATGATGTTTCCAAAGAATTGTTCGCCATATGAGTTCTTGCTAGTTTGTATTAAATTTCCCTTTTCAATTTTTTTCTGAGTTGTCTATAATCATGAAGGAGGTCTCTGCATCTGGTGTAAAACTTACTAGAGAACCATCCGGTCAATACAGTGATTTCAACATTCTCTCATCTTTAAACTCGCAGGTGAGTTCTCTCTCTCTCTCTCTCTCTCTCTCTCTCTCTCTCTCTCTTCTTGTTATCAGTTTTCTTTGTTCTCTTCAACTTTGTACATGTCTCTAACCTTTGTTTCTCTACCACGAAGCTATTTGAGAGTTCTGCAATGATGCATGTATCTGCGGTTAAATCACTTCTGTCTGCACTACTTCAGTTGTCACATCAATGCATCGCTGGAACTTTAGGTGGCTTTGGACAAGGATCAAGTCAAAAAATTGGAAGCATCAGTTTTTCGGTGGAAAGAATGATTTCTATTCTTGTTAGTAATCTTCACAGTACGTATTAATCATCAGTTTCCTGATATGTGAATTTATTTTCTTTTCTTATATTTGTTTCCATTTTTTGCATCTACAGTCAAGTTGTAAGGTAAAATCTTTTTTTATCAAACTGTTCTAAGAGATTTATCTCCTGCTGCCTCCATATAGACTTTTTCTTTTTTGACATTCTTCTACTGAATAGTTTGAGTTATGTATTTCTTGTCTGATTCAAGTCGGCAGTAACTCAGTTATTTAATCTTATAGTCGTACATTATAGGTAATTGCATATTTCTTTTTGGACATTGTATTGTGTTTCTATATCTTGTGGAGAATTTGATGTTAAAATTTACTTCTTTTTTTATTTTATTTTTACCCACAAGGAAATTTTTTTGTGAGGGGGCATAGGAGGAACAGCTGTGGCATTTTAGGAATGTTCTCCTAGTTATTACCACCACTATACTAATTGAAGACTACTCAGAATGAACTAAATAATGTAGGTCTAGGACTTAATGGAGTTTGCTCCATTTGTTCCTTTTCTATTTCTCCTACCAGGACCAAGAAATCATGAATTACTGCCTGAAATTCATGAAGTTCTGGAAAATTAAAAATAGGACTAATATAGTGAAGCATCCCATGCAGTATATGTTTAAAATTGTTTTGTTTAAGCTACTCCAGCAGGAGCCATAGGATTATCTGTAGCCTGTTTCTTTGCGTTATGAATATCTTCCTTGTCAAATCAAAGTCTGTTAGCAGATTGTGAAGGTATTCATTGGAGGAAAATAAGAGATTTGTTTGTATGGTTATCTTTTGATGTTTAGCCCCTTGACTGCTTTCTTGTTGTCTTGTGATCTAAGATGTACATAAAGTTTGCTGTTGAAGTTGTCTATTTGGTGGTGATTTCTTGTGCCGGTTGGTGCCTTGGTAAGGAGTATCTGAGAAGAAATTTGAACAATCTAAAGCTCCACTTGGGCTTGATGATATGTAATTTTGGTAGTCCTTCACTTTTTCCTCTCAGCCTGTTAGACTTTGGGGGTTAATAAATTTAAAAAAAAATTCACCCTCCTCTGCTACCCTGACTGCTTGCTTTCCTCTGTGTCGTCAGGTTTCTCTCCATTTTTTCTCTGATTAAATTTAATCTTACTTATGGGAGCTATTACTTAATTATGTTTTAACTTGGGTGTGGGTGTCTTGATTTCTTGACATGAAATGTTATATCAGATTGGGTTGGAGAAGGCCATTGCATGGTGGTAAAAAGATTCGCTGCCAACCATGTGTGTGGTTTCTAGAATAACTGCAACAACTTTCTGCAATAATATGGCACTTATATCTGTTGCTGCCCCTCCCAAAATACCTAATTACAAGGGGCCACACTAGACTGTCTTATATATCAGTTATATTGGCGTTTGGAAAATTGATATCTCATTCGTATAAAAATATACACACACATACATTTATCTACACTAATGAAAGATAATTTAAAGCAGAAGTGCAGTTGGATTAGCATAGTAGCATAAAAGTTTGCTGGTTATGCATAATTTTTTTTCTCCAAGTCTTCTGGTAGGGCATATAAGTTTTGTTCATACAGGACTCTTCATCTCAAAACATGTGGACATCAGATACACTATTTTGGCACTTAACCAGCATTAGTCAGTGTTCTGGTTTGGAGCTATAATGATACTCAATTTTAAATGCTTATTACTAATATGTTTAGCCACGGATCTGGATTATTTGAAGTACTGTTACTATAGATTTTATTCATATAACATGTAACATTGACCTTGAATTAGCATTTTATGTCTGTTTTTATTTTGTATTTTCTGTGTCTTTAGAAAATTTATTTTGCATATCTACCATATTAATTCATGAACGTCACTGAAATATGCCTTAAGAATGTTCTTTGTGTGGAGCAGCTTTAAAATTTCAGTATGAAGTTACTTACCAAAAAAAATATAAATAAAAAATTGCAATATGTAGTTTGGACGTGTTTATCATGTCATCTGTTGAACATGAATATGGGTATTTTCCTGATTAAATTTACCTTGAATTAGGGGTGGAGCCATTGTGGAACGAAGTTGTTGGCCATTTTCTTGAGGTGATGATATATATCATCTACTATACTGTGATGCTGCCACCATTTACGCTCATCTTGACATCAGAAGAATATTTTGCAGCTTGCTGATAGTTCAAATCAGCATTTACGAAATATGGCGCTTGACGCATTGGATAAATCAATTAGTGCTGTTTTAGGTTCAAATCAATTTCAGGAATATGCATCAGCGAAACCTCATCCCGCATCTGGAAATGTGAGAACATCTCATTTCATTTAGTTAACATGCCTAAAATATTTTTACTATCATTTAATGTTGCTTCTCTTTGACACGCATACTCTCTAGATAGAAACCATGTTTACAGAGTTGGGATCACTGGAGTGCGCTGTCATATCTCCATTAAGGGTCCTCTATTTTTCAACTCAAAGCATTGATGTTCGTGCCGGATCTCTGAAAATTCTGCTGCATGTGTTAGAGGTGATTATTGCATCCTTGGACCATTGAAGGAAAAGCTTCTAACTTTGTTTATCAGTTGTAAAATTACACCACCTTTCTATTCTCAAATGACTTTTTTCTTCAGAGGCATGGAGAGAAGTTGCGTTATAGCTGGACTAATATTCTTGAAATGTTAAGGTGAACCTTATAATAGTTTGTTTGCTTTCTGTTCCCTGTTCTGTTTGTTTAGTTAATCTTCCGTGGTTACTCTACCTTGCTAGGTCTGTAGCTGATGCGTCAGAGAAGGATCTGGTCACCCTTGGATTCCAGGTTAGTAAATCAAAGATGGGAATGAGATTTTAAATTATGTAAAACTTTATTGAATATTGTATAATGAACTGCATAGGCACTCGCACCCAGATGCACATCAAGTGGCTCCTTTTTTGCAAGTTGTAAGTTGGAATATATGTAACATATAATGCTATTTTAGAGGAAAATCATGTACGCACTTTATTTAAAGTGAAACCGTTATGCTCTATTGAGAAATCCTAACAAAATGTTGGGGGAAAAGTTAAAGAACACAAAATCCAAATTGGGAATGTAGTTGTCATGGTTCAAAGTTCCGGTAGCGGCCTATGTTTCGGTAGGTCATTTTTTGACTCGGTATCGGTATCGATATCGGTATCGGTTTCGGGCGATATGCACCATTGTACTTGTAACACCCGAGAAAATCGAATCTTTATGTGAATTAAATTTTATTTGATTAAATGAATTTAATTGATTATTTATGTGAGTAAGATGTTTGAAGGTCGTTCTATGACCTAGAATGTGTGGATGTGGTTAGTATTCTGGCTATGTGCTAGGATTAATTGTTTTGAATTTTCAAGACGAAAACGGAAGTTTTCTGAGAAGTTTCCGTAAAAATACTATTCATCCGTTTCTGCTCGGAGATTAAGTTTGAATTTCTGAGAAACGCGTAATGATAGAATACTAAGACGTAATGGAATATCCAATAATATTTCAGTTATGACAAACGAAGTTTTCGCCTACGGACTTAAAACCTAAGGATTGGGAAAAATGAGTTTCGAGAATTTAATGGCTACGTATAATAATTAGGGTTATTATACGTAAGGACGAGTATGATACTAGTTATTATACGAGTATAGTACGAAGATTATTATGACGTATAATACGAATATCGTACGAATAGTATACGAAGAGAATATGAGAATTGTACGAGTAGAATACGATTAGTCTTCATGTATTTTGAGTTCATGGATTTTATAGAATCCAATTGGACTTGGATTATGTCAAGCCCAATGTTATGTTAAGTCAAGCCCAAGATAGGCCCAATATGATATAATTCTAAGGCCCAAACCTAGAAAATAAACCGCGGATCAAACCGATGGGCAACCCATGGGGGACCAACAAGACATGTGGGCCGACCACTTGGTCACCAAGTAAAGTGGTTACTTGGTGGCTAAGCCATGAATAGTAAGGAGGTGGACACAAAGACCATTTTACCCTCCATTTGGTTTTTCTATATAAGAAAGGCTAAGTTGGTTCATTAGTGTTTTACAAACATTGACTAACATATATTGAGAGAGAGAAAAGTGTGATAACAAGTAATCAAGTGAGTTCTAAGCAAAACATTCAAGCTTTATCAAGAACGCGAAGAACGTTAAGGTAATATTTCGTAAACGTTAGTCTTCGATTTTTTTTCGATTTCTTTTTCGTAGAGAAGTATGAATAGGTGGAGCATGTCTCTTCTGGAGTAATAAGGATGGCTATTAGTGGATTAAACCATTATAAGTCATGTATGGTTAGTAATCATAAGAGGTTAAGTAAGTTTTAATCAAAGAAAATCGTTAAACGTTTATTTGGTTGTTGATGGATAAATTGAAAACCATCATAGGGTATGTGCATCTTGTTTGGTTAGGATGTAGATGATGAATCAATTGAGTTGTTCTATTTGATTTGGCATAGAAAACTCGAGTAACGAAGTTATGGCGAAATTTACGGGATTAGGCATTAGGCGACGCCGTGAGACGCCGAGCTGCCTAGGCGGCCGCCTTGGAAGCACTGACCAAACTTATTTTTACCCATGGGCTAACCCATGACCCATCAAATAAAAAACAAGAGAAAACCCTTACCTGCAGAAAATATAGAAGAAGTCGATCGCGATTCGCAGCCCATCATCGCAGCGAACTAGGCTCTGACGAACTAGATCCTCTGTAGCCCGACTTTCGCATGACCCATCATCACAATGAGGCGACTTGACTGCATGAGCCCATCATCATCAGCCGACGACGACGACGGCCACGGCCACGACGCCTCCGACCGACGATCGTTGCGGCTCTCCGGCTCAAGTTCTTGAACGACTCTCACATGTTCTTCTCTTCTTCTCTGTTTCTTCTCTTGATCTCTTGATCTCTTCCCTTTCTCCTTTGATTCTTTTTTCCCTAGTTTTTCTATGTATGGTTGCTGTTTACTGTATGTGTGTGGATGTGGTGAATGCAATATTAGGAGATAAATATTAGGAGATAACTAATGTATATAATGTCTACGATATAAAAGTACAATCATTTTACACTTTATGTATATGTATTTTCCAATCGTAATATGTGTCTCGATGTATGTATTTTAATTTTTAGGCAAGCTTATTTTAGGAATATATTGTGATTAAATGATTGCTTTAAAGTTTAAAGTGTACAAAATTATATGAGAGCTGTTTATTGTTTACTCTTTTTTTGTTCACAAGTAAAAATAAAAATATGTCAATGACTCAATTGTCTCTAATATATTGTTTGTTTGATTGTATTTTGTAGAAACTAGAAAATAAAATGGCAGAAAGTTCGGGAATCGATGGTTATGATATAACCGAGGACCCGAAAAGAAAGGCCAAATCAAATGACCCGGGTTAGAAATATGGATATTGGCCGGACATGAGTAATAAGGATATAGTGCAATGTATCCTTTGTGGGAAGCAATGTTGTTCGGGAATCAAAAGGTTGAAGCAACATTTAGCAGAAAATTTTGGAGATGTAGCGAAGTGCCCCAAAACAATAGCAGAAATTATGAGGGAGATGCAAGCAACTTTGAATATTAAAAAGAGGAACAAGCCACTTGAACTAGATGATGATGATGATGCTGTAGTAGAAGTGCAAGAAGCACAATCATCTGCTCGTTCAAGCATGGCTTCCAATACTTCTTCTAACACTATCCCAAGTTCTGGGACGGCTTCTAAAAGGAAGAATGATGTATTTCAATTCCAAGTTCCACAACCAAAAGCTAAGACGGTTGAAGCACTTCTAAGAAAGACTCCCGAAGAAGTTGTAGTGGAGAGACGTAGCAAGCGTTTGAGCCAAACGAGTATTGAAAGTCGGTTGAGGACACCGGAGGAAAAGGAGAGTCCAAATGCACGTTGCCGATTTTTTTTACGAATGTGGCATACCATTCAATGCTGCAAATTCAAGGAGATTTGAAGTAATGGTCGAGTCCATAGGGCAATATGGACCGAGTTTCAAGCCTCCAACGTATCACGAGTTGAGGGTTCCTTTACTTGAGAAGGCAAAGAAGAAAATCGATGACTTAAAGAAGAAACACGAAGTTGCTTGGAAGGAATACGGTTGCTCACTCATGTCGGATGGTTGGACAGATAAGAGGGGAAGACACTTATTGATTTTTCTTGTTAATAGTCTGGAGGGGACTTATTTCATAGGTTCTGTTGATGTCTCCAGTCAGTCTCAAGATGCCACAATGTTGGTAAATCTACTTGATAGCAAGATCGAGATTGGCCCCGAGTATGTTGTTCAGGTGGTCACAGACAATGCCTCTAATTACAAGGCAGCGGGGCATATACTAATGGAGAGGAGACCTACACTGTTTTGGACACCTTGTGCCGCTCACTGCCTTGACCTTATGTTAGAGGACATAAGCAAGTTGAAGCAATTCCAGCCCACAATCACAAATGCAAGGAGAATTACAACATTCATTTATAGACATGGTCGTCTTCTTAGTGCGATGAGGGAGAAAACGAATGGGAGGGATCTTGTGAGACCCACGATTCTTAGATTTGCTCTGACTTTCCTCACCTTGCAGAGTTTGTACAAGAATAAAGATCGATCGAGGCATTTGTTCATCAATGAGGATTGGTCAAAATCAAAGTTCTTCGACTCATCAAGCGGGGAAGAAAGTATGTGATATTGTTATTTCAACAACATTTTGGCATCTTGTTGAGGATTGCATTAGAGGCGTCACAAACCACTTCTTATAGTCTTGAGGATTGTTGATAGTGATGAGAAGCACCCTGCTATAGGAAGTTATTCTTTGCGATGGAACGAAGCGAAAAAAATCAAAGATGCATTTGATAACAAACAAAGGTATATAAGAAGGTGATTGAAATTGTTGAAAGCGGCGATGGGAAAATCAAATGGAGCAAAAATTATATGAAATTTGCGTTGTTTCTCAATCCGTGCAAGTACTTTGATATCAAAGAGGAACGTTGGTTGTTTGCTAATGCTTTTCTGAGATGACTTCAATTACGTTTTTGCAAAGATGGTGCCCGAGTTAGATTTGCTAGACAAGATAAGCAATCTAGCCAAATAACTATGATGCTTCTCGAGATACTTTTGCAAGAGAAATGGTGATTAGCAACGGAAAATAAAGAATCCTCGTGACGTATATTCAAATATATATAAATATGTAAAAGCTAAATTATGATTATAATTTATATATACATTCTTCCTTTCCTCCTTTAAAAATATTTATATTTCTTTTAAATGTTTGTTAGTTGATTGGTGGAATGCTTTTGGAGCATGGGCTATTGAGCTATCCTCGTTTGCAAAAAGAATTCTAAGCTTTTGTTGTTCTTCTTAGGTTCATGAGCTTAATTGGAGTACATTTGAGTTTGTAAGTACTTTCTATTGTTAGTTCAAATTTCAAAAGTAATAAATCATTCACTATTATTAAAATTTTATCATTAATATTATTATTTTTGTTCTATTTATTTTAGATTCATACGAAGAAGAGGAATAGATTGGAACACAAACGATTGTGACTTGGTGTATGTCCAATACAATCGAAAGATCGACTCAAGGTTCCAAAAGAGGCGTGAACTTGACAATAATTTTGATCCATTAGTCATTGATGACTTTGAATGGGGTAATGAATGGATCGATAATGATGCCGATGTTGTTCATCCCGGGGGGATCTTACATGGAATGATGTGGATCGAGCAACCGGTGCATCCAACACACTTGAGGGTAACAATCTTTCAAGGATTGCTCGTGCTAATACTAGTAATAATCTAATGACATACTCTCGACGTGGTGGTGGTTCAACTTCAAGGGAATCAAGGTTGATGGATTACGACTCCGATAATGAAGTTGATGAAGAGAGAATTCCAAATGATGATGAAGATGTGGAGGATGATTTTGGAGAAAGAACACCACCTACGCCTTTGAATGAGAGTAGTTCTCGTGGAAGAGATGGAGATGACCTTTTCTATGATGATTTTGATTGAATGATGTTTCTAGACTAATGTAGAGAGTCTAAACATTATTTTGGCTTGCTATAGTGGTGTTTTATTAGTTATTAGACTACATATTTGTGATGGTTGGTTGCAACTTTATTTTCTATGTGGTGTTTGTTGAATTCTTCATTTCTTTTACTAATTTTTAATATTAAGTGTGTTGATTTTGGATTGTTATTGCTAAGTATTTACATAATTATGCCTTTAATGTTATTCCATAGTGTTATGTTTTGAGTTTTAATGTATATATAAAATTTTATTGCCAATATACTTGTTAAGTAAAATAAATAATATATAAATTGCACATTATAAACGACTTGTCGCCTTACGGACGCCATGACGGTGCGTCTTGTCGCTTTAAGCGTCCAGCGATCGGCCATCGCCATGATTCGTCGTGGCCAGAATAACCAACTATGAACGTAGCATAACGTATTTAAGAGTCGTGGACTCAAGAATCATCGAATTCCGACTTAGAACGAAGAAATGAGCTATGAACGCTCACGAACGTTAAACGAACGCGTAATAGGACGCTAAATAGTGAATTCATTGTTAACGTATTTAAAAACTACTTTTATCCGAATGAAATCGAAATACATGAGTTATGTAAGATAACGACTTTTGAACGAGCCAATCCCGACTTATAACGACCAAGTTAGGAGTCTGGAAAGAATCAAATTGAGAAAAAGACTTAGAAATCCAGGGCTCGGAATGGGCCAGCAATCGCCACCCCAAGTTATAAACCTCAAGGCCAGCAAAGACTGGTCGTAGAGTTAGTTATTCTGCAGAGTCAGCGCATGGCAGCGCCACTTATGCATAGTAAGTCTCAGCCGCAAATGCCAAGACCGGGATTAGCTATGTTAGTTCAGGCGCAGCAATACGAGCCGAGGGGAAAAGATAGACTTAGTGATTTTTGAACCCAAATGTTGCAAGACCATTATGGGGCAAGTGTATATACTTAATGTACATATCAAGACCATTCCTATGTCACATATATAGTTATGACCTTAGGGATTGAACGTGATTTATTAGTAATGAAACGATGAACGTTATTTAGCCGTAAGGGCGGATAAATACTTAAAACGAGATTTATTAATGAAATAAATTCGGTTAAGTTATAGAAGAGAAAGAAGTTGGTAAAAACAATGTGATTAGATTGTTTGGTAGCTAATTACTGATGTCTTTATGTGAATATATCATGTAGATCATCAGAAAGACCGAGAACTGTTGAATATTTATTTGAAGACGCTTGAAGGCAAGTTTTCTTAACGCTTGTTTAACCTCCGTGTTAGCCAAGTTCTATGTGATTCATGATATGAGATGCATGAATTGTTTTACGAAAGAGTCGATGCCAATTTTACCTCGGCTAGACTAATCTTAAGAGTTTGATTGATTTGTTTACAAGTCTTTCAATATAGAATTGATAACGCTATCCTACGCCAATTGTTTTGATGTAATTCAAAGGTAAGCTTCGAGTATGAATAAACAAGTGTATTTTACATCGATTATTCGATGGGCACGCTGAGGTTGCAAAACTTAAACGTAAAATCGTTTAACGGATGAGTGTTGATCAAAGATAGAGTACTATAGTCGATCACCTAGATGTGCTCGTAAGATATATCGGACTTAGTCTTGGGTTGTCCTTTTATGAATGGAAATCAAAGAGAATGTTCATGGTCTTTTGACTACTCGTAATTTCTAAGTCACTATATGTACTTGAAATTGTTTTATGAGATGAGAAGTGCTTTATTCAATGTTTCATAGTACTTCGTAACTACTTGTTCAGTTATTGGAGAATAATCATATGATTCTTGACGTGGTATTTATAATATTTGTTGCTAGACTTGTTGAGCTAGTTATGCTCATTTCTTGCTTGAATTATATGATTGCAGCTAAGGTCGAGCGAACCGAGGGTTCTAATAAAGATAAAGGCAAGACTAAGATGGATACGTAGTTTATCATGTAATAGACTAGTATTTTGTATGAATTATATTATGACGAACGAAGAATGTATTTGGTTATCAGAACCTGGGAAAAGATTCATTACTATTGTAATAAGAATATGGTAAATACAATCATTTTGATGTTGTTTCAATAAAATGAATGTATAGTGTGGAGTACCTTGTAGCACCATATCTGTGGGTTGAAAGTACCGGATTTGGGGGCGTCGTCACAACACTAGTTAGGAGTATATTTTCTTAATTAAAACTATGAACAAATCTAAATAATAAAGAACAACAAGATGGATCTAGTAAGTTCACAAAACAAACTATTTAATATACATTGCACTATCCAAAGGATAAAACAGCTCGGAGACATGTCTAATGCTACATTGCATAAAAATTGCACATAAGCACGGTCCAAATGATAAAATGGACATCTCGCAAACGTGTCTAATGCTACATTGCATAAAAATTTAACAGTAAATTCTTTAGATATTTTCAAGTTATACTTATCTATGTATTATGTAGGTACATTTTTTAAAATAATATGTATATTATGTAAAATGCTACAATTTTTTTAAGCTTATATATATATTTATTTATTTATTTCTAAGTAAAATGTCTACAATTTTTTAAAGATGTAGTTAACTTAAGTACTATATAGTTTGTATAACTTTTTTTTCCGCTAAGTAGTTTAAGTATGAATACTAGTTTTTTTAATATTAATTTTGGTACTAGTTAACATGTATAAATTACATTTTTGTTTGTGTGGTGTTTCTTGTGACAACCCGAAAATTTAGATAATTTTATAAAATCTTAAAAGATTGAATTAAGGTTAAATACTAAACTTAGACAGAAAATAAGTGTATGGATTTGACATTTTTGGGAAAGAATTTCGAGAATTTAAAAAATTTTGTGGAGAATTATTCAGGATTGTGTATATGTTCTGTGTATATGATCGTATATGTGTACAGTCTGTGGTTAAGGGTCAAGGGTTAACCAGATAACCTATATCAGTGGCAAACCTTAATATTATATTAAGAACATTGACATTCAGTTAGAAAACGCTAACTATTAGCTAGAAACCCTAATACCGGCTCTGAAAATCCTAATTTCAGTTCCGGGAATCCGAAACCCTAATTTGGGAATTCAAATGCCAAGTATTATAAGGCTTGAGCATTATTAATTATAGCCTAATTAGGGAAAACCCTAATGATTTATTTGAAACCCTAATAATTAGAAATTCTAATTTTTAGAAATCCTAATTTCTAATTGGAAACCCTAATTGCTAAATTAGGAAACCCTAATCCTAATGTTAAAGTCTAAATAATTAGGAAACCCTAATCTAATTAGGAAATCCTGATTATAATTTAGAAATCCTAATTTTTTTCCATTTTAAAACCTAAATTGGAAATCCTAGAAAGTTAATTCATAAAACCCTAGGGTTAAACCCTAAGGGTTGGGACAAATGTCAAATATGCCATTAAAATGGGAAGCCAAATGTCTAAAATGCCCTTTTTGCATTTCTTTAATAGGTAGCTTGTAAATCTTGCCCTAGTTTGAGTTGTTGACCAACTAAAGGCTACCCATGTGCCTTATATCTCCTATATCAGCCAACATTGCCAGCAAAATACATTGAATCATATATCAAACTTAAAAAGAAAGTAAAGTTACTAGCTTTATTTTTCAAACCCATCCAAGACGTTCTCTTTCTAAGATTTCGGGAATGAAAGTGAGAGAGTGAAAAGTTGAGCCAATATCAGTTCATAGCTTTCCATAAACAGATTCAAGGATCAGAATCAAAGATCAAAGCATAAGAATAAAACCCTAAATTTTGTAAATAATGTGATTTGTGTTAGATGTTGTAATTTGTTGTTTTATGTTGTGTCTAAGGGTGTTATTTAGTGATCTGGGCTATTACATCTTAGATCCATAACATCAAAGTGCTCGAAAATCAAGTTTTTGAAAACTGTCTAAGAACCCTAAAATGTTGTCTGACAAGCATATGTCAGGGCCCATAGATATTTACCTGTTAGTTGTTTGTGGTGTTTGAAGTTATATACTTGTAGTATGTTGTAAGGGTTTTGATCTGGAACTTGAAGCAAGGCCAGATCATGTCTAGAACTCAAGATATGAGTGGTCAAAGTGCGTTGACCAGATTTCGTCTGACAAGATTTTGCAGGCTCTAGATCTTGCAGTGTTTTATGTTTTAGGTCATGTTGTTGGTTGAATGTTGTAGACTGGTAAATGAACTACCAATCCATGCTATTAGATCACTTAGATTAACAACAGAATCGATAATATTTGTAGTCAAACAAGGGTTGACCAACCTGCCGGATGAAGATACTGGGTAACTCATAAATCTTCAAAGGCAGTTCCTGATATGTACTTTGACCATCCTTGATCTGTCATATGTGTTGTTGTTAGAATAATCTAGTGATTTGTTGTTGTTCCCTAACATGAGGATTACAAATTAGCACCTTTAGATCACATTAAGTAAGCATGGAACTTATAGATTCAAGGGCTCAAAGTGAGACCCATGAACTGTTTTTCATTTCTGGGTAACCCAGAAATGAAGAACAGCCCCTGACAGCAATTTTGAGGGCTTAGATCTCTCTATTGTATTATGATATGGCCATGAAACTTGATGCTAGTTGTAGTGTTACACCAATACTACAACCTTGACACCATAACCAACCCAGATAACAACAAGATCTAGGTTTAATTTCTAGTCAAACAAAGCACCTGGTAAACTGACTTTCCTAAAAATTATTTTAAAGCTTAAAAATGGATTTTTAATTATTTTGAATATATTTCATTAATATTTAATATTTTTGGAATATTAATGGTATTTAATTTATTTAATTATAATATTAAATAAATTAGTTAAAATAATTTTAATACTTGAAAAATCATGAAAAATTATATTATGGTATAAGAAAATATTTTAAGTTATTTTTAATGACTTTTAATATTTTGTGATGAATTTCATTAATTAATTAGTATTAATGATAATTAATTTATTTAATAAACATATTAAATAAATTGTGGAAAAATAGAATTAATGATTTAAAATTATATAAAATAATTTAAAGGCTATAAAATATTTTAAGTTATAAAATATAACTTTTGATATTTTATGTCATGAAAGACATTAATATTTAATATTATTGGCAATTATTTAATAATGGTTTTAATTACTTTAAAATCATTTAAAGGCAATAATAAAGTATTAAAATACTTTGAGATATTATAAATATATTATAATATTATGACATGTATTTCATTAATATTTAATATTAAATAAATATTAATGATATTAGAATATTGTGGTATTTAAATCATATAAATACGATATTAATGATTGAAAAATCATGAAAAATGATAATAATTATTTAAAAATTATTATGAGACTTTGAAAATTATTTTGACTGATAATAAAATTATCGAAGTTAATTGTTAAGTGATTAGACCGAGTCTTAGCGATATTAGACTCGAGAATTATCCGATTAGGGCGTTGGGATGTCGAATTGTGCCGGATTCAACTCGGACTGCAATAGTTTGACTTGATACTAGGTCTTATATGCTATATAGACTGATAGGGTTATGTGTTAATGTGTTTAGGTTATTTTTATAATTGTGATGATATTATTCTAATTTGTAGATCAATATTATTTATATTAGGTCTTCAGGCAAAGCTAAATAAATTGCGTAACAGTAATCGACCGATCAGGCAAGTTTTTTCTAACTCAACCCTTAGTTATAATTTTGCGTATATGCTTGTGATTAATCATTGATGATTATCACGTCTATGAATTGTTGAATCGCACTCTGTGCATATTGCATATGTTCATCAGGTATGTAAGGCTGATCACCTTCATTACCATTTCGTCTAGATATAGTTATTCATGTTCATGTTCGTTCAGTTATGAAATTTTTTTCATGCTAGTTCACAATGTATATATTGTTGAATGTTAGCCAGCTTGTTATTCAATTCTTTCAATCATGATATATTCTTTATTGAACTTAAACTTGTTGGGCAAACTTGTTGCTCACCCTTGCTATATTATGATGTGTTTATCAGATTAAGACGAATACGTCGGATACAAGAAAAGTCAAAGACAAGTCCTTGGGACAATGTGCAGCTAGAAATGTAACAATTTTATATGATAATAACAGTGTATGTTAGATAGGATATTGATTCTGGTATTATGTGAAGGTTCTCGACCTTGGGGATCGTGTGTAATGTTTAATGTATAAACAACTTATGTTTATATCTTCCGCAATAGTTATAGAATAATTGTACCACATCCGCGGTGATTTGGGACTCAAATTTGGGGCCGTCACATTTCTTCCCTCCACGTCGAAATTTCTCTGCTATTTGGTCCGAAACCGTTCTACACTTCCGCTACGTTGATAGGCCCAAATTTCGCCGAAACATACCTTTTACGTGAATAATTGCTGATTTTCGTATTCGTGTCAAGGTTGCAGTTTGGCAAGGGCCGAAACTGCTCTGATACGACGATAGTTTGGCCGATATGCAGAAACTTTGAACCATTACTAGCAGTCCATTACCATGTTCCGTGTCCACTAACCGAGCTGGTCGGCGTTTCCTGGAAAAATAATCTGCATAGAATATTAAGTAATACTAAAAAAATAAGGAATACTTGTAATCTTTTTATATTGAAATATTTCTCTTATAATGCAATTTAAAACTATAAGTTTTGTAGCGTCATGATGTATGGCTGTCTCCAGAAATTTAGATATAGTAATTTTGCAAGTAAAATGACTTAAAGGAATAAACATCTGTTGTGAAATCAAATCAAAAGGATGATAAAAAGTAGGAGTGAAGTACCAGATAAATATATTCAGGACGCAGCGCTAGAATTTCATTAACATCAATGATATCGCTGAATGTGTTTTAAGACAGTAGGTGACTTATTTCATGCTTTGCTAAAGAAAGGGGTGGTATTTTGGTTTGGGAAAAAGAATTTAACTTGTGTGTTTCTTTTAGTATTTATTTATCTATTTAATTTTTCTGTGCACTATTACACATCATCCTTTCCAATATAGAGACATGCATGGACTATGGTTTTGTAATTGCCCCTCGAATATTGTAATGGCTTCAGAACTATCTGAGCTCTGTGTAGAAAGATAATATTCTTCTAGCTGGATTAACAGCTTGATGTGTAGATTACTAGATTGACTGGCAGCTTTCAACTTGTATTTATGGTTTTATGTGCTCGTGCCAACTTCAATTTCACCTCATATTTCTTGAATTCCTTAAACTAAATACTTGA
Source organism: Panax quinquefolius (assembly GCA_020205615.1). NCBI lineage: Eukaryota > Viridiplantae > Streptophyta > Magnoliopsida > Apiales > Araliaceae > Panax > Panax quinquefolius. Next base: position 67,683,915 of record CM035165.1, on the reverse strand, counting down.
TAATTTATTGTCTCTTTGAATTGCTTCAATAATCATGAGCTATAAAATTTCTTAGCTGCATTTTTTATTGTATCGTTGTCACTGGATTTGATTGTTATAAAAAACCCTTGTCATAGTTTACATCCTACAGTTTTCATGTTTAGTAGTCTGTAGCTAGATTTATGTAGTTCAGTAATGTTATTTTTGCAAAATTCAACTTTTTACTTCATTATTTATATTTAATTGGACATTACATTCTTTTCTTGTAGAGCCTACGTGTCATCATGAATGATGGACTATCAACTATACCTGCTGACTGCCTTCACGTGTAGGTTTTTTGTTTAGCATTTTCTCTTTTGTACTTGTTATCTATTGCTTCATTGCTTGGTTTATCGCTTGACTAAATTGTTATTTTCAGGGTTGGAATCTTATACTTCTTAAGCACTGCATACATTATCAATCAAGAAAATTAGGGATTAAATTAGTAGAATTATGTATATTGCTTCCACTCTGAGGGTGTTTATGGTTTTAAGAACGTATTGTTAAATGGATGCAAAATTGCAAATAAATATATGCATGCTTGTATGCTGATATATTTTTGAATTTACAACCATAAATTTATTTTCTTATTATTGCTTTGCTTTTCCCAAATTCATGCATTTAGCTTTCTTGCTTTTACAGATGTATTGATGTTACTGGGGCATACAGTGCTCAAAAGACTGAGTTGAATATAAGTTTGACCGCCATAGGACTTTTATGGACATCTACTGATTTCATTGCAAAGGGGCTTCTCTATGGGCCGATAGAGGAGGATATAGGTTTAGCTTGGAATTATTATTTCATCAGTTGTCTTTGAACTAGACTATAGAGGTTCACTTTTTTCTTCCGTATGAAAACTCTACAGGAATTCAGAATGTACAATCGACTAATAAGCAAAGCAATGGTGAGAAGGGGGAAGAGCAGACTCTCAACCTAGCTAATATTGTTGATCATGACAAGCTGTTATTTTCAGTTTTCTCGTTACTTCAAAATCTGGGAGCTGACGAGAGGCCAGAGGTATATTTGCTTGTCATAATACTGGATTTAGCTGTATTGTTTTATTAGAACTTTTTGATAGTGGAAACACGTTCAATCTTTATTTGCCTTTTTTACTTATTTTATTCATTCAATCTGCAAAAGTGTCTTGTCAGTTTAATTGTAATACAAAGCTCTTGTTCATGATATTATATTTTCTTGATCCACATACTTTGATTGTACATATTACATTTAATTTAACTTGAATTACAAGCTACCAGCCAAGATGAGCAAAGAAATAGAGCGTTGATAGGTGATTTACCCTTATGGTGGTTAATTCAACTCACCCAGTAAAATGTTAAAAAAGTCTAATTGTTAAGGCATGGAAATTAGGGTAAGTGCTTTATTAATCATGGCTTTTGACAAATCTAATAACTACTAGTAGCCAATTAGTTCGCATACACCTAATGCAATTGGTTGATATTCTGCCTCGACAATAGATCAAGCCACAACAGAATGTTTTTCGCTATGCCACGTGACAAGGTTGCCACTGACAAAAGAGCAATATCCGATAGTAGACTGTCTGTCATCTACAGAACCAAACCCAATCTGCATCCGAGAAGGCTTCAATATTCATGTGCACATGTCGTGAGAATAATATGTCTTTACCAGGAGCGGGTTTCAAATATCTCAGAATTTTGTAGACAGTATCCATATGGCAAACCCGCGGTTCATGTATATATTGACTTACTACTTGAACAACATAAGAAATGTTAGGTCTAGCGTGAGAAAGATATATCAATCGACCCACTAAGCATTGATATCTCTCCTTATCCACAATAGGTCCAGTACCACCTCTGAGATAATGATTGGCCTCAATAGGAGAATCAACAAATTTACACCCCCAACATGCCCGTCTTTGTCAATAAATCAAGAACATATTCTTTCATTGTGATAGGAAGATGCTATTAGAAGATCTTGCAACCTCTATATCAAGAAAGTATTTCAAGGAACCAGATTTTTGATCTCAAACTCGCTAGCAAGTTTAGCCTTGAGATTGACTATCTCCTCTTTATTATTTCCAGTTACCATAATGTCATCAACATAAACAATGAGAACTGTAATATTACTAAATCCTGGTTTGACAAACATAGTGTAATATGCTCGACTCTTCTTGTACCCAAACCTTTTTATGGCTTTATATAAACTGTCAAACCATGCTTTAGGGGACTGCTTCAATCCATAGAGACTTCCACAACTTGCAGACTTTTGCCTTAGTTGCCGATGAAGTAATGCCCGACAAAACTTCCATGTATACCTCCTCTTCAAGATTGTCATGAAGAAATACATTCTTCACATCAAGCTGTTGAAGGCTCCATCCAAAATTTGTTGCACAAGAGATAATAGTACGAACAAAGTTTATCTTTGTCACCGGAGCAAATGTTTCCTGTAATCAATCCTATGAGTCTGGGTATATCCTTTTACAACTAGCCTGACTTTATGTCTCTAAATCGACCCATCTGACTTTTGTTTGAATGTATAATACCCATTTGCATCCAACTGGTCTTTTCCCATAGGGAAGAGAAACCAACTGCCACATGTCATTTATTTTTCAAGGCATTCATTTCCTCTACAATAACTTTTCTCCACATCTCATCTCTGATTGCTTCTCTCTACCCTTGTGGAACATATGTAGAAGACAACGAAGAGATAAATGAATGATACGAAGTGGATAGATTATTATAGGACACAAAGTTAGAAATTGGATGTTGAGTAGTTGATCTAACTCATTTTCTTAGTGCAATAGGAAGATCAATATCAGAATTAGAACTATTATTATGGATATTAGAATTATTACCATCAGAATCAATAGGGTCCGAAGTAACATCAACAGAAGGACTTGGACTAGTACTAGGACTAGGATCGGAGCAGGGCTGTTGTAACACCCCAGTCCCACATCGAAAGATAGGGGAACAATTTGTCTGCATATAAGGAAATAAGTTACTACCAATAGTACCTTCAAGTCATGACCTTTTTGGAGCCTGTGGTGGGCTAGATGACCCAAGAAGATACTATTGGGCCAGTGGTTTGAGACCTTATTTGGATGAATTTGATTCGATTCGGACTTGGGATTTGACCCAAGATTTGTTCCGGACTCGGGATTTGACCCGGGTTTTTTCAGCTGTTGTGGAGGCACAAAAGGTATCTTGTCGAACTTGTCCTTGTCTCTGCGGGAATAGGTCTTTAGCTCATGTCTATTCAATCTATCATATGACTCCCCTTGAGAAGAATTATCAATGGCTATAGAAGAAATGATAGTAGAAGAGGGAGGAACAACATAACTAGGCTCAAGGCACATAAACTAGGCTCTGTTAGAATGTAAATAGAATATTCTCCGGATAATTATAGATAAATTATAAGGGTACTCTTAGGATAATTATAGTTAAATTAGAGGGATTGATTATAATAACTTGAATGCAGTGATTAGCTTAATTGTAGGGATTGTAATGCTTGATTGTAGGAATTGTTGCAACTTATTTTGCACTATAAATAGAGAAAACTAATGAGAGGGAATAAACCTCTCATTCATAAATTTTATGTCCTTTATCTCTACCCTAAAATGGATTTTAATATGGTATCAAAGTATGCTATTCTTGGGCCTAATTAAACACTTCTTCATGGCCTTCATTTTTACCCATTTGCACCACACTTCTTACGGATCAAATTTACCCATTTATTAACTAGTAGCCACTTCTCAATTAGGCCAAAAAGTTGCCGGTGGTTTACTAGCTCTTCAAAGGCCATAGTGTCATTTCTTCTCTGGGCTTGCTTATCTTGTGTGGGTCTCATATTTCATCAGGTCCACATGCAACCCTCAATACATCGGGTTACACATGAGGGAGAGTGTTAGAGTTATATCTTGTCCCACATCGAATAGCTTAAGAAAATATGTCCGATATATAATGACTTGGCTCAACTTTTCTCATTGCCAAGTGGTTTTGAGTTAGAGACCCTAATTTCTTTGTATGATAGACTTGGGTCCATCTTATAAATCTAACAATAATCAACTTTGAACACGTGACGCCCCCAAATTCAGATAACTGTACCTCGAATCTGGTGCTTCACGATCTAACTCTAATAACATACTAGAATCTCATACAACGGAAAAATAGAATAATTTACATTGATATAATATAAATATTCTCGTCCCAAGTCTCGAAACTATTACTAATACACTTCATAACTTATTCCAAAACATAGCTTAATACATAACATTAATTAAGTCTTAATACATAACCACACTTGGGTCTTATTACATAACCAACATCAAGTTTTAATACACAGTCATAAGATTCAAATTATAGCATTGAAGGACAAAGTTACTCCATAGTCTTGTCTTTGCCCTTATCCTGGGTTGAAGTTCCGCACTGTTCTGCCTTAACTGAAATGTTTAAGGGAAGCAAGAATGAGCAACAAATTTTCCCAACAAGTAATATAACAATAAAGATGAACAAGTGTATATAAGGTTCATAATCAATAATAGCTCAGGAATTTAAAGAAGAATGTCGTGAACAAGTAAATATCAATGGTTCCAAATCTATCCTTTGAAGTCAATAAAAAGTCACAATTGACTGAAAGATTACGAAAGCATTCAAAGGTTTCAACAATTTCAAGTGAATGAATAGATGTCACTGAATGTCACTATGGATCAAAAATTCTTTGAGGAATCCAAAGATTTCGGCAAATTCCAAGTTAATAAATATTGATTACTAAGTAGTCACTATGGACCATGAACTCCTGCTAGAATTAACAATATTACACTAATAATCCAATATAAGCAAGTACAATAGGTGATCAGCCTACCATACCTGGTGTTATGCATAACGTGCCCTGCTGTTAACGCGAATATCGGTTCCCTGACGTCGTAAATTTTCCCCTTCTATGAGGGTTGTTCATCTCAGCATATTATAAAAGTCCGCACCAAGGAAATTGGTTTGGATCGCTTTCTAATTCATAGATATTGGTCTAGCCTAAACAAATGTCTCAACACACTTGGGAATAATACGTTCAACATTCGCAATAAAATTCAAAGAATCATTTTTAGAGATGGAAGTATGATTTAAATAAAGTTTCAGAGTATGGATAATAATTTTCATGAATTTAGATAACACAAGAATTATTCTATAGAACAATTTGCTTATACGATCAATAAGTGTACAAGTTCATATATTTACTCAATATATATGGTCAACAATTAGAAACTTGCACAATATCCAAGGTTGTGCAAGTTAGGGAACTTGCATTTAATATGAAAATCAAATGATGTTAGGAAACTAGCTCAATATGGGTGTAGTTAATATAATCAACAATTAAGAACTTGCACAATATACGAAGTTGTGTAAGTTAGAGATTTGCGTAGTCATAGATTCCTTGCATAAAGTAAATGCATAGGTTAAGATACTGGCACAATAAAAACATTTGAAGAGGGTCAGGGAACTTGCCTTTAGCATAGATTACAGTTCTAAAGCTTAACGTCACTTCAATGTCCTATAGTATCATGGTTACATATATGTACACATTCATTAGTTATATATGTTTAATATATAAACCAACCATCCCACACACATATAATACACATGTTCAATTACATATGCTAATCACATATATTCAGTCATATATTTAGTGTACTATCAAACCACATAGTTGCATTTTAGTCTTGCTTTTGTCTTTAAAAGTTTTGTTTAGAAACTTTGTAGAAACTTGTTAAATCTTGATTTTATATTGACCTCACATGCTTGAATACTCAGAACATCAGTCTCATTCTGTACTATAGCTTAAGACAAATGCATACATGCTACAAGGTTCAGATCATAATCAAAATAGAGTTGACACTATCCTACGGCGCAGCTGCGCTGCAGTTTGGCCTAGGAGGGGAGCAGCTGTGCAGCTCACTGCCTAGACCAAATTTGCATTTTGAGTTTCCTGGTTATAGCGTACTTCTAGCATGCATGGACACTAACACATATCATATACACATGTTAAGGGGTCTTGGACTTGGTTTTGTGTCCCTTGTGTTCACTTTAAGTTACTTTTGCAATTTATAGCTTTATTTAGAATTTCTATCAAGGCCAAGCAAGTTCATGTAACAAGGGTCTAGCTATGAAATCATTAAACCACATAACGATGTTAAACAACCTTCAATACACATGTAAACTTACTAGCATAGTTTATCACTTGAAAACTTACTTTAAAACATGCTTGGATAACTTATATTATGTCTAACTAGATGAGCGCACATATTGGTCATGTTTAGTGACATAAGGAGTACTAGCATGCAATCTTACAAGTTCAGAATGTAAGCAACACAATGCTCATGGACATTAGTTTGCAAAACGTCCAAGTTCGCCTTTAAAAGTCACCCGTACATGCAAGGTAACTTTGAATCACATTTCGTACATAACTAAGCCATATACAAATGCTACAAAGTCAGAACTTAAATATCATAAGTTTCATCAAAGTTTGTTTTCAAAACTTTAAAGAATATACCTTGAAGTAACTAAAGCCATTCATGATATGTAAGGTACTCTAGGCCGCATGTTATACTTATTTTCATGCATGACTAAGTCAAACCATCATGATAGAGATATCACATTACAACAAAAAGTCAATATCAGGTTCTGGTGCACGGCGCAGTTGCGCTGTTCTGTACTGTGGGAGCGGCACAGCTGCCCTGCGCCAGTACAGTTTCAGAAACAGCAAACGGCACAGTTGCGCTGTCTTGAACTGCAGCTGGACAATTTCAAGAACGGCTCTACTTCTGCAGAACTTAGAAACCATACAAGAAATACTTCAAAGCAACAAGCTTAAACCAACCACATTACTTTCATGCATTCATACAAACTCAGTTAACATTAACATTAAGATACTAATTTCCAATCCAATTAACAGATGATTCATGAAAATTCTAAGAATTTGTAGAACTTAAACTCAAGAACATGCTTAGCAGTAATGTTACCTCTTGAAGCTTGAATTGTTAACTTTTGTTCCTCAAATATCTAATTACACCTCAATTCAGCAACCTCACTCAATTTACAATATACTCTCTATATGGAACTTATCAGACAATCTAGCAAATTCAATTTAGAAGAGAAGGACTGCTACTTATAGAGAATTTGGGTCTTGCGCATTGAATCAAACCAATGGAATATAGAAGAAGCCATTGGATTGAGAAGGTTTGGTGAAAAGCAGTTACCAGCTCCTTTCCCTCCATTCTTCTAGCTATCATTAGCAAGCTACTTATCAGCAACAATGAAATAGTATAGGCCAATGGCCTATTACGGCTTATTAATGAAGGGTGACACTGATTTTGGGACATGGCTTATTACTCTCTTATTTATGAGTAAAGTGGACCTCATACACCAAGGTTATTACCTTATGCTAAGTTAGGGTTGGGTACCAACAACCCTTTATGTTACATAAAACTTATTATTTCCAATACACCCAAATATTATAATGGTAATTAATATTAAATGTTTATTTTCCAAAAAAAAAATAACTTTCTTCCATAATTCTTAAGATACACCTTTAATTAACTCACTATGTACTATAATGCCAAACAAGACTCATTTATACAACGGGTTAAATACATTTTTGTCCACTCTACTCGACCCCGGTTTACAAATGCATTACTTGACTGAATTTTTTTACGGTCAACTCATTGAACTATAATTTTTTTACAAAAATTGAAATTTCCATCTAAAAGTGTTAAAAGTTAACGGAAAGTCTACATGACAAAGCTTACGTGTAATATAAGATCCACCGTGAATTTTTTTTTAATAATAATAACAAAATAACTTTAGTTTAATTTTTTTTGATTTTCAAACTTCAATTCTCTCTGTTTTTAAATAACAAATAATTAAATTAATAAAAAATATATTAATTAATAAAAAATATATTAATATATAATTTTTACAAATGTATTTATATAAAATTAATGAATACATATTATTTTTTTAATTTTAAATATTTGAAGTTAACTTTAAAGATACAAAATTATATGTAATAATTCATCATCTTCTCTACTACAAATCCAATTCTGAATTCATCATCTTCTTCATCACAAATCCAAATTCAAATCTAATTCATCATCTTCTTCACCACAAATCCATATATAATTCATCATAGTAATCAGAACTAGCCGAAATACAAATATAATTCATCATCTTCTTCACCACAAATCCAAATTAAAAATAATTCGAAATCAAAAATCTGAAACTACTTCATCATCTTCTTCTTCACCACAACCCAGATCCAAAATTTAAAATAATTCAAAATCAAATCACCCTAGAACCGTAGTCGAAATTGTTGGCGTAATCCAAATCAACTTCATCATCTTCTTTACCACAACCCAGATCCGTCCATTGATGAGCGTGATTGCTTGAACACCATTGATGAACGCGATTGCTGAGGAATGGATTTTAGAAGAGTGATTTGAAAAACGGATAAGAGGGAGAGGCCTTTTTTAATTAGGTCTATTCAGATCTAGATCTGAACTTTTGATTTCCACGTACTTCCGATTTCTACGTACTTCCGATTTCTCCACCAACATCCAGATCAGATCTTGATTGTTTTTTTCCTCTGTTTTGAAGAACGTGACTTTGCTATGAGAGACGGGAGAGAAGCCCTCTTTTAAGCTTTATCTTTCTTATATATATATTTTGCTTTTTTCCTGCTCTAGTTTTTGAGGATTTCTCATCGGAGGACTCATCATTTTTAATCTATTCCTTTCTAATTAAAACTTCTTCTTTTTCCTGCTAGTTTTTGAGGATCATTCTCCGCTTATGATTTTTCTTAATCTCTTTCTTTTCTAATAAAATTTTCTTTTCTATCCAAAAGAAAGAATATGAAAGGAATTTCGTCTTGATGAAAACATGGCGCATGTGTCTGGAGCAACAGCAGGATCGACTTGATGAGCTAGCCACCATCTTTTCTTCATTGAACTTGGTTTAATGGCTGTATAATTTGTTGTAAGATGTATTTGTTATAGCTTGTGTAGGATTTTCCTTATTATCAACGTGAAATTGGAGTTTTGATAATTGAATAAAAATTAAAAAAAAATATGAATTCATTAATTTTATATAAATATATTTGTAAAAATTACACATTAATATATTTTATTATTAATTACTTTAATTAATATATTTTATTTAATTACTTTACTTATTTGTTAATATATTTTTAATTAATTTAATTATTTGTTAATATATTTTATATTTATTTAATGATTTCATAATATAAATAATAATTATATTAGTTTTCAAAAATAAAAATAATAATTATATTTCAAAATTCTAGTTATATTTTTGAAGTTTGAATTTATTTTATAAATTTTAAATTTTAATTTGTGCTTATTATAAAATACTTATGAATAATGTTAAAGACATTACTCAAATTCAAAATTTACCCAAAATTTTCTTATTTTAATAATATATGTAATATATCTTAATACAATAACATATCGAGACATTTATATGTTATATTACTAATTTTAGTTTTATCTCGAAGAGAGGTTAATTAAATTAATGAATTTAATGATTTATTTAAATTAAAAGAATAGTATATAATTATGTGTAATTTATATAATTTATTTAAAATTGTACAAATCTTGATGATTAAAATAAAATTTAAAAATTATTTTTATTGTACTTTTATTTTGAATGCATTATTTTATTTTATTTATTTGATTTTGATTAATTTAGCATTAAATTTATACAAGTTTCCATCTAAGCACGCCACAAAGAAAAATGTCTGACATGTAGGATTTCTCTCTCTCACATGGCAACTCATGTAATTTTTCCGTCCAAAGTCAAACAATTTAACAAAATTTGTAACGGTTTGTAAAAACATTGTAGTTCAGTGAGTCGAATGAAAAAAAATTCAGTTCAATGATTCATTTGTAAACCGAGGTCGAGTAGAGTGGGGAAAAATGTATTTAACCCTTTATACAACTTAGTGAATTACAGAACTCAAGCTTTACTTTTACAATATAATCTTATACAATAATTATTCATATTATAATATTTATTCTTAATATCCCATCTTATATATTATGCATGAAGCAACTTTATTGCATTAATTATTTATATGCTTACACCACACATGTAATTGCACATAACAATTAATAAAATCATACTAATTAATCCATCCCATTATTAAATCATTCCTTTATTAATTTAATTAAACAATTACTTATTTCATCACTTGGCTACACTAGGCATATCTCATAAACTTAAATAAGCTTCATTATCATTTCCACCATATTTCTTACTTATCATATACTTAATTCAATTTAATTGAATTATCACATTTCATGTTACAACAATATATATTTATTTGAAATAGATATTCAAACATTTTGATTTTTAATATTACTATTATTTCAAAATTCACGGGTATTACAGGAGATACACATCATTTTTTTCTTGTCTTTCTTTTCATTTTATTCATACAAATGGAAGAGGGTCTCAATTTTGAGGGCGATGATTGGAGATAAATATTTTCCTTTTAAGTTTGGTTTGAATCTTTTAGTTTTAGGATTATATTTTGTAACAAGTTGTAAGTTATAATACAAGACTTTCAACTTGAGGGGGAGTGTTAGTAGATATTCTAGAGAATTCAAGGATATTAATTTATGACATGATTTGGGGAATTGCATGATTAGACGGAGGTTGCATGATTAAGGGATGATTAATTTACTTTCCAAATGTACTGCGATTCTAAGCCTATATAAAGGCTCTCTATTGTACATTGTAAGATATATAATAGAAAATAATCTTCCCTACCACAAGCATCTTTAATCCTAGAAAACATGTTTATAGCTACCAAGGGCACTTGTGTAGTGGAGAAAAAAAAAGGTTACTCGATTCTTCAGGTTCAGATCAGGCTTCTCAAGCCTATTATCCTGTATTCCTGTTTGGGGCAGATTTTTCGAAACAACTTATTATGGGAATAAGATGTTATGTGTGGCAAAGTGGCAAATAAGCTGAAAATGTATAATTAAAATGTCCAATAAGCTTGAGTTGAAAAATTAACACCTAGTGTTTTCTTTTGTGCATTGAAGGTGTTTTACTCAGCTTATATCTTATTTTAAATAAGCTGAAACAAGCACTACTTTTTCAGCGTCACTTTCTCGAAACAAACTGCGACCGAAAAGGCCTATATTCTATGAAGACAATTTATTGAACCGAATCTCCATGCTCTGTGATTTTTAACGTAACTTGTGTTATTCCTGTCGCATAGGTCTGCTAATGAGAACTTCAGTTTCATCCGGGGATATAGTATTCCTTTTTATGTTTAGATAAAAGTAACTTTTGTTAGGGAGCATACTAAAGGAGTGGATGAAAAATTCTCCCAAATAAAGAAAATGGAAAGTTCAAAGCTCTTAGAGCAAGGCAGCCCGCCAGTCCTTTTTCCAAACCCAAGATTAAAACCCCCCAGAAGTACCCACGGGACAAGCCCACAACGAAGCAAGACAATTGACTTTGTCTTGAAGAAGATGAAAGGATAAATAAATGATTCCATCCAAATCACCCAAAGAATAGCAAACAATCCACAGGGCCAAAGCAACTATCTATCATTCTTCCATCCAAAAGCTCTAAATCTAATATTAAGCAACTCCTCAACTCCTGATTGACACCCAAGACTCTCGAATCACCCCAAACAACGAACACCACAACTACTACACATAGGAGTTAGGACAATGGAGAAACAAATGAGAGCTAGTCTTGCTTGCCTCCAAACACCAGGATTTGTATTGCCTGTGATGCTACAACATATCATTAGTATTGAGCATATCAAGAACCAAAGGCCAGATAAAATCCCTTATCTTAGAAGGAGCTTCCACCTTCCAAATATTTTTAGCTAAAGGAAACCCTCTAAAGGACTGGTTCCAACAAATAAAAGGACTTGCATGTGAATGTTGCATAGATCAAGAGTACAAGCACGCACGTCTGAAGAGGTGGATAAAGAACAAGAATCAAGCCAAAGAAGGAGAGAGGACATATCTTGAGCCTTTGGATATTCGTATCATAAATTGTAGTATGCAACTCTAACAAAGCCTAAACCTTATGGCGGATTAGTGCTTCGTGGTTACTTGTAAAATTTAGGAAAGGCGATAAGGGGGAATCCCCATCACTCTGTCTCGAAGGGTAAAACTAAAGCATTAAGAAGCTACATCGCTGGTAGGCGAAACAAAAATGGTATTAATGGTAATTTCTTATCGACAAAATGGTAGTTTAGAGAAGCATGAGTTATAAAGAAGCAGTTATACAAGAGTATCTTTCCTGATAGTTTGATCATGTCAAAGAAGTTAAGTGTACCCCCAAAGTTAGCTCAAGTGGTAGTGAGCTTCTTGATAGATGACTCTAGCAGATACATGTCATGGGTTTGAAATCCACATAATTACTTGGTCCGAGGAGGTTTTCCCAGATCACACTCAAACGGTAGCGGTTGTGGGTTCCACTATAAAAGATGAACGATTGAAGTAGAAGCCCAATATATACACTTGTAAAACGACCCGTCAACTTTTGTGGAAAGACATTTCAATAAAAAATGTCGAATTGTTAGAAGCTTAAGTTATATATCAGACTAAAAGATGTATTTGTAGTTTGATTTTTTTTGTTTTTCATTTAAATTTCTTAAACTGTAAATGTTGTCACTGCAATTCTTCTTATTCATATATATTTTTTTCAGTTACAAAACTCCCTTCATTCTCTTATATATTAGATGGTTATTCGAAATTGATATAAATAAACCTTTTGTTTTGTTATTCCAATTTTTAAAATGATCCAGCACCTTTGTCTTTGTAAGGGTTCATTTGAAAGGCCATAGCATAATATATTTTTGCCAATAAATTTTTCATCATCCTTTTTCATGTTGAACTTTCTAAAATAGTGCATTCTTGTTCAATTGTAACTTTTTTTAGTGAAAAAAGAAGCAAAAAAGTTATACCTACTTTTGTTTACAAGTTGAAAGAGATGTTGGCTTACAAGGATTGGAGTGAATGATCCATGGATCCTCGTCCTCCATAATCTCTTTGACAAACAAATATTTTAAATCATCATGTGTCTCACTTTATTCTATTTCTTTTCCTTAATTTCTCTCTATATTACAAATATAATATACACAATAACTAACTTTTTAAAATGTGTTACCTTCCACATTGGGCATAACTCATTATTCTAGTAAATTTGTTCTTATTCTATGCCTTGATGGGTCGAAATTTACTTTGAATATACTTGGAAAGATATCCAAAGAGTATAGGGCAATAGATATGCTCAAATTATTGAAGAACAGTCTACTAAAGTCAAATTGCTAAATTGCATATTTAATGTTAATTTAGTTGCACAGTAATTGCGAAGCAAGCCAAATTTTATTTTCCTGAGTACTTGGTGAAATTCATTTAGAGCTGTAGGCTTTTGTGGCCCTTACCTATGAAAGAGGGACATGTAAGATAAAAAAGAGGTGTGCATGTTTAATGATTGGACCCTAATGACCTGATTGAATCAAATTCTTCAAAAAATTTTAACGGGTACGAAGAAGTTTGGAAATTGGCCAAGTGTTAGGAATGCTCACCTAGGGTCTGCAGCCCACGGGAGGTCCTCCAACGATGTTATCTTGCCTCATTTCGAACCTCCGACGAGACGACAAATAAAGAACAAAACAACAAGAAATTGGTCAAGTGCAAGGGATCGGCCTGCCTATGGTGCAACCCTTGGAAAATTTGTCTAGTGATGTTTTCTTGCTTTAGTTTGAACCTCCAACGAGATTTTGAGCAAACAATATCAAAACTAGTAATTGGCTAAGTATGAAAAATGGTCGTCTAGGGTTTGGACACCTTAGGGTTCAACCATCTTAGGGTTTGGCCATTCTTTGGGCCCTCCCTTGCTCTCCAATTGCGATGACAATTCCTTGCGGCCAAGAATAATGCAGAACAAATTTAGGGTGAAGGATTAATGGACAATAAACTAGGATTTAAACTCCATATTTAAACCACTAGGATCTCTCAAGTGTATCAACTCCACGTATCAACACCAAGATGAAAAATATATTCCTCTACGATAGGATACCTCTATGGTATGAATTAAATAATTCACTTTAATATCAATAGTCTGTAGTCTAAAAGACTTGTGAGGATTACATTACTATTAAAAGAGACTCAAACCCTAATATTATTTGGGGAATAATAAAATACTAAACAACTAAAATATCTTTATTAATAATTCATAATCACTAATTAATGTCCTAAATCCCCATTAATAAATAAAATACATAAATCACATCAACTACTTTTATATTAAATATAATAAAAACTCCAAATAATAAATATAAAAAATCTCTTCTTTGTTCTTGACTTGGAGTCGCCATCAATTCTCCTCTTGTTGAAAAAAACTCGACCTCAAGTTCTATAATATGAGAGAATAAGCAATGAACTCCTCTGCAACAGAAGAATGTCTTGAAACACCTTTGACAACATCATCGTGTGGTATGGCTCAAATTTTTTTTGAAAGAAAATTGATGAGAGCCTTGGTTTTGTATTCAAAGGTGCTAAAAAGAAGCTTTCTTGAAAAACGAAATCAACAACGTCAACTTGAATTGGATCAACTTCTCGAATCGTCCTTTCTTCGGTAACGAACCACTCAAAAGCAACGTTAAAGGTTTTCTCATTTTGCTCCTCATACATTTCTAGTTCAAACTTTTGGAACTTTAAGAATTTCCATGGACACATCACAACTGTCTATAGCCCCAAAATTTGGAACATCCTCTTTTTCCATGGAACATCCCGCAAGTCAATAAGGCCTTCTTTTATAGAAGATATGTCATCTTTTAATAAAGAGATGTGATCTTTTAAAGAAGAACATATAGAAACCATATCATGTGTAGCCTTTCGAAGTTCTTTTGCTTTAACTTGTTGACATTTCCTTGCTTCAGCTTTTCTTTGTTCATCTTGATATCGACGTTGCAATTCACCATGGTATTCTTGTGCATCAACCATATCCCATCTAAGCTCTTTCTGCTTGTGTTTCAAATATCTATGCATTAATAAGTTAGTAAATTCGATCACTTTCATTGTCAAGAAACCAAATATACTCTTTTGCTTTGGCAATCAATTCTTTAGTGAGTTGAGACATTGGGTGTTTGGGACAATGACTCTGATACCAAAAATGATGCATGACAGATTTAGGGTGATGGATTAATGGACAATGAATTCGGATTTAAACCACTGGATCTCTCAAGCGTATCACGATACCTCCACGTATCAACACCAAGATGGAAAAAATATATCTCTATGGTTGGATACATCTGCGGGATGAATAAAATAATTCAATCCAATATCAATAGTCTGTAGTCTAAAAGACTTGTGAGAACATCACTATTTAAAGAGACTCAAACCCTAATATTACTTTGGGAATAATAAAATACTAAACGACTAAAATACCTTTATTAATAATTCTTAATCACTAATTAATGTCCTAAATCCCCACTAATAAATAAAATACAACATCAACTACTTTTATATTAAACATAATAAAAACTCAAAATAATAAATATAAAAAATCTCTTCTTTGTTCTTGACTTGGAGTCCCCATCAAAAAAATTAAGGAACAATCGGATGACTCAAAAATGAATTTGGAATGATATCCTGGAGTTTTGTGATTCTAGAGGGAGGAACTCCGTGATCATCACAAAATCTCAATTGTCGGATATAATGGAGAAATGGACATACCACCATGACGAGAAACCGAAATAAATATCGAGCCAAAGGACCTCGGCCATTCCCTAGGGTTCGAGCACCCTTCTGGGAGGCATCTCCTGTGGCTTTTAATTGCAATCCCCATATATGGATCTTTTGGACATCCTTTATAACTGTTTCAGTCTCTCACGTCTGTGAGCAATCTATAACTTCCAATGGGAATATTGCAGATGACAGTCTCCGCATTGTGCTTTGACTGCATTTAGCAATAACTTCAATATTCCTAAATACATTTGGATCTCCAATTTCGAGAATCAGCTGGGAGTTTCAACTCTAGTACTGTCAAACTTTTTTGGAGTGTGAAGTTTTAGATATATCAAATAAGAGGTCTAGTAAGTGGTACTATATACATTTTGATTACTTATGTGATATTTTTGATGAAATATCCAACTCAAAACCAATTGGCAAGGAGTGAGTTGTTTTCGAGGGTTATATGTGATGATTTTTAGGTTGAGATTGTGTTACACCAAACTATGGCCAAATTCAGAATTCAACAAAAATTAAAGATAAAGTGATAAACACAAGATTTAAGTGGAACACAAAAATTGAAAAAAAAATTATGGGCAAGAAGCAAAAGATATCACTATATGAAAGTGTGAAGAGAACTCTCATCACAAAACTCGAAGACACCTAAATTGTTTCTTTCTATGATGTCGACTAATAACCGAGAAAGAAAAGAATATCTAGATACTTGGGCTAAAATAAGTTATAATAAGCCCAAAAAACATTATAGGTTCATACCAAGTAGGCTTTGCGCTCGCCCCCTCCTCACCCCCTTCCCCCCGCTCCCGCTACTACTATTAGACCTGATCTTTCTTTTCAGTCGAGTTGCCACAAAATATTATTTGGGTTGGGTTCAAATGTCGGATGTCGAACTAGAATTCAATATACATATTGCTGGATGTGGGGCTTTATATCTCAACACATCCCCTCGTGTAGCGTAATGCTTAGGCAAACACGTGGAATATTTTAATTTGGTGACATGGAACATATGGACTTGCACATGAATGAAATTGCCTACTTTGGTACCATGTTGAATCATTCAAATTGAAACAATTGGCATTTTGACAATGGATGGAGAAGTCTCCCATGATTGTAGACTGAGTATTAATGTTTAGATTGTCAATTGTGGACTTTATATCTGAACAAATTCTGGTTAAAGTAATTTAGCTTGGAGGAAATTATATGAGCTGATAATCATTTTGTTAAGCCCTTGTTTCGGTTTTCTGTTCTTTTAGTCACTTTTCAATATATTTGCCTACAGTGTATTAAAATACCAACATAGTGTCAAAACTAATCAGTCAAAAGGTGCAGTAAATTAAGTAATACATAAAATTGTTTATTTCGTTACAAGGCAAAATTATTTTTGACTGAATAAATTTTTTAGCTAGAAGATCATTCCATAAGTCTCTTGTGGTCTTGTGATGTTTTTAACAAGCAATGCCGCTATAGTTTGTATGTGGTTTCTGATGCCACAATTATGACTTTTAACCTTTTTCCTCCATGTTTTCTTAGAAGAAATGTAGGCTACATTCAAAAAAATAAAATTTGGAAAACATCAATGATAAAGTAAGTATAAATTTATTATTGCTTTTACAATTATTGATATATGGAAACCCCTCTAATATCACTAGCCCTATCAAATTTTAGGTTAGGAACTCAGCCGTCCGCACACTTTTCCAGACACTTGGAAGTCATGGGCAAAAGCTTTCTAAGAATATGTGGGAGGACTGTCTCTGGAACTATGTTTTCCCTACACTTGATCGAGCTTCACATATGGTGAGTTGAAATGAGTCTAGACTTATATAAGAGGTTGTCTCTACCCTTTTTCTTCATACAAATTAATATTCTGCTATTAGGCTGCAACATCTTCAAAAGTTGAGTGGCAAGGCAAAGAACTTGGAACGCTGGAGGAAAAAAAGCAGTTCATATGCTTATACATCATAGGTACAGTTTCCTTCATAATGAACACTATTTCTCCTTTTCCCTTTGGTGCATGTGCATTATCTAATTACACTGGCTTTATTCTTGTTCAATGATCTGTAGTCGTAATACAGCTCAGAAGCAGTGGGATGAAACAATTGTGCTAGTGCTAGGTGGAATATCACGAATATTACGTTCATTCTTTCCTTTTCTTAGAACTTTAAACAACTTCTGGTCTGGTAAGTTCATGTTTTCAGTTTATTTAACTGCCACTATTTTTCATAATTCTTTCTGAAGAATTTGACTTCTAAATTTTTGGTGGTGCTTAATGGATACAGGATGGGAGTCTTTACTTCGTTTTGTTAAGAACAGCATTCTAAATGGTAATAAAGAGGTTGCTCTTGCAGCAATAAACTGTTTACAATCAACAGTGCTTTCGCATTCTCCAAAGGTGAACATTATATCTTCTGCTTCAATTGTCCATCCAAATTATATTAAGGGAATCTACAAGTCTCTTTTATAAGGACTATAACAATAAGCATTAATTATTTTATTCTATCAGCAGACTAAACGAGTAATTTAAATTATATAAGCTTCCTCTTCTGAATAAACAAGTGTGTGAACCAGGGAAATCTGCCAATGCCATACCTTAAATCAGTACTCGATGTTTATGAGTTTGTTCTTCAAAAGTCAACGAACTACAACAATAATGCAGCGATAAAGGCGAAGCAGGAGATTATACATGGTCTTGGTAAATACATCAAAGAATATGATTAAAGTTTTGGTCTTCAGTGTATTAGTCCTTAATTGATAGGTCTTCAGTGTATTAGTCCTTAATTGATAGCTTAGATTAACACTCTGCATCTCACTAATTAGCCCGTGGTCTTCACATTAACCATTGGAACAGCATTTCTTTTTATATTAAAGTAGTGAAACTATATTTTGAGGTCTATAATGGTTTTCTGTTTTGCTTCAACTTTTACAGGTGAAATATATGTGCAAGCACAAAAACTTTTTGACAATGGCATGTATACACAGCTGCTGTCTGTCATAGATTCGGCAATCAAAGAAGCCAAGATTGCTAATCAGAACTTTGAAGCTGAATTTGTAAGTTATTTCTTTTATCTTTATTTTGTGATCCCCCCCAACCCCCAAAAAAAAAAAAGAAAAAAGAAAAACCTTTATTGTTTTTCTGTTTACATATATTCGTTGCCATAAATTAGAATTTAATGGTACGAACCCATGAGATAAAGAGGGGGCTTGTGCATATCAAGCGAACTCATTGGAGCACGCGTGACCTGAACAAGTCAACCCGCATGTGAACTTCCCTCAGGAAAATATGAAAGTTTGGCCAAGTCTGGAGGAGGCCTACTCCTGACTTCGACCAGCGCAGTGCCGAGGGTACCCCTGGCTTCAGCCAGGGTGGTGGCCGAGCCCTGCCTTGGCCACGTCTTAATTGGGCCAATTGGCCAAGCACCTCTCCCCTTTGCCCAAGGTTAGCCTCTTGATGATTATCCAGAAGATGCTCGGAGTTAGACCACACAGAACAAAAAAGCTGAAAATTGGCCAAGGCATACCTGGCTTCGGCCAAGGCATACCCTGGCTTCCGCCAAGGCATACCCTGGTTTCCGCCAAGGCTTGGGCCGCAACCTACCTTGGCTTCGGCTATGGCCAGGCTAGTGCCTAGCTCCTTGACCTAGCCTAGTTCGTTGACCAGTGGGACCCATTATTCTTAACTACTTAAGTGGCACATAACCTACACATGATGTCATGATAAAATTCACATGCCCAACATGTGACTTGGGGATACCCATGCCTATAAATACCTTTCTTCCAATTGGAGAAAGGAATTTTGGACTTTTTGGCTAGCATTGACACCGAGGCTCTCTAAGGAGAGTTCTGCTCTTGCTACATGAGTGAAGCCTGCCTATTCTTCTCCTATCTCTTACTCACTCAGTACCATTTCCTTCATTGATTTCTCGATTCCTCAACACAACCCATCAAATCCCTAACCTGAATTTGAAAATATATGTTGTCTGACCTACAAATAGTAAAGGTACAAGTAGGAAAAGTAAAACAAAAATCATTGTGCTTGCATCATAAATTTATTAATCAGATTTTCATCTGTAGAACTGAGATGGCACCGGGGTGGGTATGGTTTGGGGACTTTATCCAAATCCACCCGGACACGAGATTCCAGCCCCTGCCCCTGGGGTAGAAGTTAGCCAACCTTGCCCACCCTCCATGCACAACGTCGACCCTGCTCCTCTGAACCCAACTCCATTTATGATATCTCGTGGAACTAAAATTGTACGTGTGATTCATATTCAACTGCACATAACACTAGCATATAAAATAAAAAGGTTATTTATGTAACCCAAGTTAACATATTTCAAAGCCTAGGAAAATTTGAAATTGATTATAAATTTATTAGCATGTTAATTCTAATGTGTTTTAACAATAGGAAGGAGTCTGAGCTGTGGTCATCACACTTTTGGGTGGGTTTAGCCTATTCCAAAGCTGACCCCAAATCGTATCTAATTTTTGACATCTTTCTCCAAAATCACCTGTAACCTGGTTAGTGCTCTCCCAAACCCTTTCCATTTGGGTCAGGGCATATTCCCCTCTTTATCTCAGAACTTAATTGATGGTTGTAATAAGTTAAATGAAACAAAGCCCAAAGATCCTTACCTCATAGCTGTTTGGGAATTTGGTACGTAGCGGAGGTAATCAATTACTACGTCCGTCCAGGTTATGTTGGTGAAAACCTCGATGGGTGCTTTTGCGGTTATTTGTTTTTCAGATTTACATAGGGGTTGGCGTGTTATCCTGGTTAAAAGGCCATGCTATTTTCCACTTTTGCAAACTTGGAGGATTTATCATTCCCTTTTTATTCTGTACTATCTATTGTTAAAAATTTATTCTTTTAGCATAAAAAGTTTCAAAACACCCTTATTAAATTTTTCTGCTTGTTAGTTTCTTTGTATGAATAAGTGAAAGAAATTAGTAAACTACAATATTTATAAAAATTGAATTCTTAAATAGTGACTTTCTAGGACAAAATAAAAGGGCAAATGTGACACTCTATAAGGAACATATGAAGTACTTCCTTCATTTCAAATTATAAGATATTGATTTTTAAAAGCCAATTTTAGGCATTTTCAAGTTCAAAATTGAGATGATTTATTAAAAATTATGAAACAATAAATTTAAAACAAGAAGTAATTTTATGTAGTTTACAATATTAATAATTGTATTGACTAAAATTAATGAAATCTATGTTAATTTTGAGTTTGAAAATGTCTCAAGTCAATAATGATCTTATAATTTGGAATCAATGGAGTATTTGATATAATTGCAGACATTTTCACTGATACGGTAGGAATGTTTAGTAATAATATGGTGTTTGTAAATTGGGCAACCTAGAGGGGGGGGTAGGGTGTTAATTGAGTTTTCAAATAAAAGTTACTATTCAGAATACTTTTTGCAAAACCTTTGGTCACTTGGATATAAATTCAAGGAAACACAAACTGGAGCATAATTTAAGCAATATAAGATGTGTATATCCCTTTTTGTCCTTGGATCATGGAGAAGCTAGAATCACAGGGCATTCAGGTAACTCTCTAAGGAATCAAATTTTAAACACTTTATGGATTATGATTAATCAACAAACACAAGATATATGGATTTTAAAAGAAGAGGGGGAGGGGGAGGCACGTCACGACATATCGTGGGTCGGCCCATTACAATTCAATGTTTTGATCAATCTTAAATTGGCACAAAACCAATGTTACCTTGGGTTGCGGCTTGTTTCGGTTTGTGCAACCGATATGGGAACATGGTATGCTACATATGCTAAAGCGCGGTACGCTATGATAGCTTTATATGACTGCTTATAGTTGGGAATTCCCTTAAAATCTAAACAGTAGATTTTTGGTTGCGTCAACAAGTTGGTTGTCTTACAAATAACTTGGTACAAATGTAATGTTTGGGCATCTAATGCTATGTTTGAATATTCATTATTTGTTCAATTATAGATAACAAAACGAAGCGATGGTTCAGTACGCTAAATTTGGTTATTGGTACGCAATAGTACCATGTTTGGGAACGCGAGTACCAATATGTGGTAGGTCATTAAGAGTATTTAGTAACTCTATTCAAAACTCTCTTCTTCTTCTTCTTCTTTTTATTTTTTCCCCTCTTGCTTTCTTCATTGAAAACTCATTACATTTTCTTGAGATTATGTTCATGTTCTCATCTTCACTGGAGTATCAATTATCATCACTTTTTGGTTTGGGGGAGGATAATCACCCTATGGACTCACTGCATTCAATGGGTGCAGCAGCGGTGCTTGACAGCCCATTTTGCTGGCTCACCAAGTGTGTGCTGCGTAGCCCTTCAGGCCCACCTACAGCATGTACTGATATAGGAGTTCTACACTGCTAAATATAAGAGAAAATTACTTGCGCTTTTGAAGAGTTGATTGCACTAGGGATCCTAACATAAGGTTCCATCCTTGGTCATAGTTACTGCCAAAATGTTTCATTGAAATTGATATATTAGGAAGATATTTGTCATTTGAGATTCTGCGCATATAAAATATATCGAGTTATAAAAACTTTTGAGTTTCAACTTATCAGAAAATAACAATAGAGTTTCCAATGTCAAAATCGTATTGCTTTAGTCATGGTAAAATTACATGTAAATTTGGTTCTTTCTGTAAAAAGGATAATAACTTTACAAGTCGTTGCTAATGGAGTTAAGTCTTAAAAAATTTCCTTCACCTGAAATGAATTAATAAAATGTAAAGATGCCAAACCTAGAACACTTTGGAATGCTTAATATTGTTAGATGCTACTGTTGATCCAGGAATAAATCATCTGTTCTGATATTCTGGTTTTATTTTCTTCAGGGACACGTTCCCCCAATGCAGCGAACAGTGTTAGAAATATTGCCATTTTTAAGCCCACCAGAACTCCTTTCCTCGATGTGGTTTTTCTTCCTCCAGAAATTTTTGCAATATCTTCCAAGATCCGAATCCCAACAAAATGAGGAAGATGAGGCTGTGAAAGCAAACACTGGGGTCCATACTCCAGGTATTGAACTTGATACCTGAACTACATGATGTTTTCTACCTTACACAAACAAATTTGAATGTTCTTATCATGCTTGCAGACATTAAGAAGATGACTGAAGTCCCTAATGGAACTGCTTCTATTCCAAATAGATTACAAGATTCATCTCGAACTCTGTGTCGACCATATCTACAGTTGAGGGCACCTCACATCATCTGTTCAAGCAGAAAAGCTTGTCCCTTTGCTGGTAGATCTTTTCTTACAGGCGCCAGCTGCAGAGAAGTATAATATGTTTCCTGATATTGTTCAAAGTCTGGGAAGGTGGGGTCTGCTCCATGGTTTTCACTAATTGTGCTCTGTGTAGATTTCATTAATTTTGTTTCAAATATGGATAAGTATGCTTATTGTCTGAGAAAACCTTTCAAAGTTGTATCTTTCCCCCCCTCTCCTCTTTTCAGGTTAATCAAGACAAGAGTTAAGCAATTTATAGTTAAATTCTATTGAAAACTAAAATAATCTAATCTTACCAGTGCTGATTGTCGTATTCATCATTATGCCCCTCAGTATATTGCATTAAAACATATTTTAAATGAGGACATGATACCCATCAACTTTTATGTTATAACTCTCTAGTAACACATACTTTATCCTTTGTCCTCATCCATTCATATGCTTTTAATTCAGTATATGTTATCATACAAATTCCTCGTTGCTGATGTGTATCATGATGGTTTGAGCAAAGCCATACCATGTTCGTCTTTCCTGTTTTCCAAGACTTCATACTTATCTTGGTAGAATTTTAGTTAGACATCTCTATATTAGTAGTTCAATAACCATTTGGACCCCTCCAAAACATGAAATGGAATAAGTTCAGTTCTTTAACTTTTGACATGTTAACTGAATGAAAGAAGTTTTAAAAGTATGATCCTTCACACTTGCGAGTTATGATTTGACTTTGAACAGTCAAATAGAAAGGTTAGTGACCATGATCTGATTATGAATATGGATGATTAAGAATTAAATGATGCTTCCAAATATTCATTTGGCACAGAATGGATAAAGGCAGTAGTTCGTGTGCTCATTGTTTTTATGTTGAATGGTGTTAGAGACTTTTTTCCATAGATAAGTCCCTTGCTTTTTTCATTTTACATATGTTTTTGTTCTTTGATGCAGGATAGCACCAATTTGCTTCTAGGTGACAGTTCTGTGTTGTATAAAACTATAAATTGAATGCAGCGTTAGATCATTGATTGCATCATAGTAGGTTCTTCAACGGGAGTTTGTCATTAAATTCCTCTTTACCTTCTACAAATTTTTTGGACTAATTTTGCATTATTTGGGGATCTGAAACTGTTGGCTTTATTTATTTATTTATATTGCATAATGCTTTATAACTTCTCTGTTGAATTGCTTTGTTATCTTTTATTAAGAATTTCTACTTCCCTCTGTTCCAAATTATTTGCATCTCTTTTTTTTAGAGTTTTTGATACGATTTTTAAGACGTGTCAAAAGTATATCTGATTATTATAGAACATCTAAATATGATTTTGGAATGTCTTAAAATCCATGCCACTCTCTCTGTAAACAAATTGCAAATAATGTGGAACCTAGGGAGTATTATCTTTACATCGTTATATGGGGATCTGGAACCAATTAATTTTTTTATAATACATAGCTTCTTCTTTTGTAGATGCATGACAACAAGAAGAGACAGTCCTGATGGTGCACTTTGGCGGTCAGCTGTTGAAGGCTTCAACCGCATTTTGGTCGATGATATCAGCAAATTACCAAACTGTGGGCTTGAACTAACAGTCAGTAGACCTGCAAGAATACGTATTTGGAAAGAAGTTGCAGATGTTTATGAGATATTTCTAGTCGGTTATTGTGGTCGTGCTATTCATTCTGAATCTCTCTCAGCGGCTTCACTTAAGGCTGATGAGTCACTTGAGATGAATATCTTAGACATTCTAGGGGACAGGATTCTTAAGTCACAGCTGGATGCACCTCTTGACGTAATTTTTTTTTCCAACCTGAATATTGCTAGATATGCATAGTAGTGGGCTGAGTTCGACTTGGTGCCTGAATGGCAATAACTGGAACCAATTTTAAATTAGTTTATGTAGACACTACAGTAAGTAACACTATAATTGTACGTCTCTTGACAAAATATTAGTTTTAGTGTGATTATTAACTAACTTGTGATGAGGAAAAGAAATTGAATAACTTGGTAACAGTAATCATATGATTAAAAAATATTCTACACTTAATCTTCCTATTAAAAAAAATGAAGAAGAAAGAAATGGATTTATACTTAATCTTGTGTATTTAGCCTTGTTCCAATCTGTCCTGGAGGGTTTTATCCTTCTGCAGGAAATCTTAAGATATAAAGCAGAATCTAAGTTAGGACATCTTGTGTTCCCAGTTTATTGGTTTGTCTATTTCTGCCAACTTCCGAATACACCTGCTTTGCTTCATTATCTTCGACACTACATCAACATAATTTTCAAATAAATGGTTTTATACCCATTGTTCATGAACACATTCAGTTACAAACTATTTTTATGTTGAGTATTCAGTACTTTTTGAATATTGTTTTTTTCCTTTATGATAATTTACAGTTCAAGTTTATATTTTCAGATTTTGCAACGACTAATTACCACGCTGGACCGCTGTGCATCACGTACATGTTCTTTGCCTGTTGAGACCGTGGAACTTATGCCATTCCACTGTAGCAGGTTCTCCTTGACTTGCTTGCATAAGTTATTCGTGTTGAGCAGGTAATTATTTGTGTACAATGATTTAGTTTTCTACTGCTGGTTTTTACAATATATACGTGGTTCACTGTAATGGTTCATTATGGAAATAGTTTTTGACTGAAATTTTCAGGTTAAATAGTTTTTCTTATCGTTCATGTTTGTTGCTTCATATGTATGACCTGCAAACTGATGTTGTTGTTGTGATTTAACTATGATATTGATGAAGGAAATAGAAATATGTGTATATTATTAAGTGTTTAAATATCTTGATGAGCTCTTAGATAGCTACGTCAACTCATTTTTGTTGTATAACAATGTTATGTATCATATCATATCCCCATCTCCAAACATCAATTTTAACATCACATGTACTTGGCAGTTTCTGTAAGAACATTTTTCAGTTGTATAAACCTCTGTTTAATTATTGATTAAATCTCTTCTTTATATTTATATTAAGTGCTGATTTGAAATCATGTTTTTCAGTTACAACTATGAAGCAAATGACTGGAATTCGACTCAATCTGAAGTTAGTAAAATTTCCATCATGATACTAATGACGAGATGTGAATACATATTAAAAAAATTTCTGACAGATGAGAATGATTTAGGTGTGTAGATTTTTTCCAATTTATTAATTTATTTTTAATAACTTTCCAGTTTTGAGTTTTTTCTTTGACTAAGCTAAGTTTCGAATCATACAACTCTACTCTGCAGGTGAGCGTCGTTTGCCTCAAGCAAGAGTGGAAGAAATTATCTTTGTCCTTCAAGAGTTGGCCCGCCTTGTAATTCATTCGGACACCGCGTCTGTTCTTCCTTTACATCCTTATTTGAAGGGAGGGTTCTTAGAGGAGAACAATGGAAAGCGACCACATTTGTTTGTTCTTTTTCCATCCTTCTGTGAGCTCGTTATATCAAGGTAAGATAATTTCATTTAAATGATAACTAGTTAGTAAAAAACTATATATATTTAATTAACACCGTGAGGGTGCGCATGACTGATATATATTATCCCCTCATCTTTTTCTGAAGCTATTACTTCTTTCATAAAAGAAGTAATGGATGACATAAAATGGTTTTGATTTCAGTTTGAAGGCTATTGATTGTTAAATGCATGTTTAGTTGTACAGCAGTAGGTGTGACGCCTCCAAATTCAGACACTCGTATCTTGAATTCGGTACATCACGTGTTAACTCTAATAATAAATCAAAATCTTACACAACGGAAAATAGAATAATTTACATTATCATAACATAAATATTCTCGTTTCAAAGTCTCGTAACCGTTACTACAACATTCCAATAAATAATCTTAAACATAACTTAGCACATCATAATATACAAGTCTTATTACAACATGATAATATTAAATTCCTAGCACAAAGGAACAAAGTTATTCTGTAGCCTTGCCCTTACCCTTGTCCCTGCCCGAGGGCTCACCACATTCTGCCTTAACTGAAAGTTTAAGGAAAGCAAGAATGAGCAACAAATTTGCTTAGGAAGTAATATAGCAATAAGGGTGAACAGTTATAAGTTCAAATCTCAAGGGAAAAACAGTGAATAATAGTTTAGGAATTATCAATAATTCTCAATAAGATTCAAAGAGTTAATCATTTCAAGATTCAGGAATAATGAACACTGAGCAGTCACTAGGGACTAAGAACTCTTGCTAGAATTAACAGTATTATACTAACAATCCAATAAAACGAGTACAACAGGTGATCAGCCTAAAGTACCCTACGTTATGCGTAACATTTAACATGCTAGTAGGTGTGCACATCGGTTCCCCGACAGTTATATAATTCCCCTTCAATGAAGGTGGTTCATCTCAGCATATTTATAAGACAAGTCAATTGGTTTGGATAGCTTTCTAACACATGATAATTGTCTAGCTGAATCAATGGCTTAGACAACTTTTATAATGCATTTAGGAACGATAAGTTCAATGCTTGCAACAACATCAAGAAATAAAATCAATTTCCGAATAGTAATAGATATTTGCTTGATGTAAATATGGTCGATATGGCAATAATTAGGATTTATACAATATGTAAAGTGAAAAGAGTTAGGGAACTTGGAGTTAGGGAACTTGCATTCAATATGAAAATCAAATGAAGTTAGAGAACTTGCCTCAAGCGTAGTTTACCAACTCTATAGTTTATCAACACTTTGAAATTCTATTATAATGTAGTTATGTATACAACATATTAATTAGTTACTCAACTCTAAAAGTCAATAATCTCATACATGATCGATCACATAAGTCAACGACATACATTTATTCCTATCTTAGTAACGTAAATGGAATGTCACATTAGTATGCTATCACACCACGTAGCTATATAATCACCACTTAACTTGTAGAAAAGTATTAATAAAGTTTGTAAAAATCTTTAGATTCTTGGTTTCTCATAGCCATTATGTGCTAAAACTCTTTAAACATCATGATAATCATGTATCAAGACTGAAAGCAGTATAACGTACATGTTACAAGTTTACAGATTACAAACAAACAATCGGAATTAAAATGCGGTGGTATAATCTGTGTTCTGGTTAGGCTCGAGGATAAGCAGCAATTACTATTGTCCCCAGCTGCACCTTTGCTCTTCCTGGATCAATCTCACTCTATGTAGTCACTCTATACTACATAGATATTAACACATAGCATATACACATGTTAAAGGGTCTTGCATGCCTTTAAGATTATCCACGTTCATCTTTGTAATGTATGGTTTTAGTTTGGGATTTCTAATTAGCTAAGGCCAATTAAAGTCATGAAATCACAAAGACTACTATGTTCACCATGTATCCACATATGGTGGTCACATAATCTGTAATATGCATGCTCACAAGGGTCTTCATCATTTACGCATAGCTAGCATCATTTATTGCTTTAAAATATGTCTAAACTCATGCTTAACTAACTTTCATTGTGTTTATCAAAATGGGCGTACGTATGGGTTATGTGTGGTCACATAGGGAGTATTAAGCATACATGCTCTCAGTTCAGAATGTACACAACATCATACTCATAGTATTAGTTTACAACTCATCAAAGTTTTGCTTTTAAGTCATTTTAATCCAAGCTAAATTATTTTTAACACATACATATCACTTTGAATCACATTCTATGCATAGCTAGACCAATATACACACGCTCACAAAGTCAGAATTGAGACATTATTAGTTTTATCAAAGTTCATTTTTTTTTAAAACTCCAAGTCTCCTTTAGAACACGCATACTAAAGCAAGTTAAGTTGCGCATGATGTGCAAAGGAACCTAGGTTCACAAATCAGGTCTGTTTTCATACATGTCTAAGTTGTATTAGTATGTTAGAACTACCACATTACATCAGAAGTCAAAATCAAGATCGGTGCACTGCAAAACTTGCCGTGTTGAATCTAGAGGGAGGCTGCAGCAATGCGCTCGCCCCTCGAGAGCTCGAAGGATCTCGCCTCGCAGAACTCAGAACCAAACATGAATTTTCTTAATTTAATACATTTAATACATTTAAGCCAGCCACATTGCTTTCATATATGCATACAAACTTAGCTAACACATAGACATCAACTTATAATCCAATTTAACAAGAGATTCTATGAAATTCTAAAATTCTTCAATATCAAAGTAAGAACACTGATATGCTACCTTTGTAATATGAAAATGCTGATTTTTGCTTCCAATCTCAAATAGCTCACTAATTCAGCACCCTCACGCTCTATAAGAACTTATCAGAAGATTTTGAGAAATGAATTCAGAAGGAAGAAGCTTCAATTTATAGAAAATGAATTACACAAACAAAAGTTTTGCCCACTATTTCAAACCAACGGGAAGGAGAAAAAGATGATGGTTAATGGAGGTTTGGTAGCATAGTGCAAAACACTGTGAAGGCCACTTCCCATTCATTATTAGCTACAATGCTGAGTTTTGATTTTGCAAGAAATAGGTTTAGGACATTGGCCTATACACGTGAAGAAGAATAGTGACAGTGATTTTGGGACAAGGCTCTCAATATTTGAAAAAAAATTGCTATTATCTTAATTCCTTTTGGGTATACAAACACAATTTTAATGAGATACTATTACTACATTGTGATAAATTGGGGATAGATATATATACCCATAATTATATAATCCATGTACATTAGTCTAGTCCAATTAATATTTATGATGGGTATGAACACAATTTAATTGGGTACTAATAATCCAATATTTCCATAAAAGCTTATTATTGAAATAAATATTTAAATAGGACATATTTATTTATTCCCATATATAAAATACACATTTAATTGTCCCACCACACATGATGAGGTCTCAAAAACTCATCTCAACAAATTATATGATTCACTTACTTTTACTATATAGTTTTGTATAGCATTATTCACATTTAAATGTCACACCTTATGCTATGTTAATGCATGAAGTAATTATATGGTACTACTACCTTCATGTTCCTATATCACACATGGTGGTACATAACAACATTTAATAATAATGTTCACATTAATAATATTGGTACTTAGTTCACTATATCACTTATTCATTTCCTCTTTCATTAATATTAATAATTCATCCTTGTAACTCATGCATACAGTAGAGATTATTTTCCAAACTTTGCTACCGGCACAGATGCCTTTGGTTTACAATCTGAGTGTATATGCAATTGCCGCGCCACTGGGAAAATCTCGCACTTCGGTTTCAGAGAATTTAGTCCAAACCCTAAATTAATTATTCTCTTCATTATTTTAATTAATAGCATACTTGTTTTATTACCTTGCCACACTAGGCAATTATCATAAGCATCAAGTTAAGTTTTTCATCAATCTTACCACATTACCTTGTCATATAGTTCTCAAACACTTAACTTAATTGAATAGAATTTCTATAACCCATGTCACAACAATATTTATGTATATTCAAATAAATATTCAACTTTTATTAATATAATTATTAATGTTATTTATAAAATTCTCGGATATTACAGTAGGTCCCCTCTTGCACTATCTTTTTTCCTCATTTTGCATTTGTTTTAGCATTACTCATACTAGTTATAGTCTCATAGATGATATAATTTGATAGTCTTGATATGTCTTGCTACTGATTGTTAAGGGGATTGATACTTCTTTCTCCCTATTTAGGAATTCTTGCTTTTTTGAGTTTTCACAAATTTAAAGTCTGATTCGTTAATTTAACTAGGGTTCTGATGAGATTCGCAATTTACCTATTTACCTCAATCAACATCTAGACATTTAAGTAGGTATTAAATTTGAGGATTTAAACTTTATCTTGAAAAGCTCGACCTTCAAACATAGACTATTAATGTGGGGGATATAGGGAGTATTTGTGCAAGGAATACAAGATTAAACTGCATGAATCTAAGAATTTTCTGTTTTGCACTGTGAGGCAAAAATCCTAGAATCAAATTTACCCTCGTAGTACCATATTCATTTGAGGCGTAATGAAGTGAAGAAATATCTTAGTTTGTGAAGTTGATGGTGCACTAAAAGGAAATCTTATGATTTGAAACCAAATTGGGGTAGGATAGCATAATTAGAATCATTTCTGTCTGCTTAGGTTTCTTGTTACAACAAAATAGAAAAGATTATGGAAAAGCTTCTACGGCCCAACATTTGATAAAATAGAAAATCGGATTTACAAAGAATGGGCTCGAGTTAATTATTTTAAGTACTTTGACTTCAAGAAAAGTGTGCATGAATATTTTTTACAACATCTATCTTAGAGTTTAGGTGTTTAAAGGCTAGTATCATAGGCCAAAGGTTAGGGATGATCAAGGTTTGCTCATGGTGTTTGTGAAGATTATTTTTGACCTGTAATTTAGTTTAATTGTGATGCATGGGCCTGAATATCATTAATGGACATGCTTTGGCAATCTTTTGGAACATTAAGTTGAAAATTCTATGAAGATTCTGTAGAAATTGAGAAGCTTATTTCATTGAAGTTATTTCTTTCTATTACATAGATTGATATATATACATAAAACAACCTAATTACATTTATTGTAATTCCTAAATTACAGTAATGTGTACACACTGATTAAGGAAGCTACAATTATGGTATATCCTGTCATATCTTCTAACATTCCCCCTCAAGTTGGTGTATAGATGTCTCGCATACCCAACTTGAAACATAGTGGATGAAACGTCTTCTTACTACTAAGACCCTTAGTCAAAATATCGCCAAGTCTGATTTTCATTTTGACAAAAGGTAAGCAAATAAGACCACTAGTTAACTTTTCTTTGATGAAGTGTCCATCAATCTCAATGTGCTTCGTTTCTATCGTGTTGTCTTTGGGTCGATTCATAATACTAATGGTCGCCTTTATTATCACAAAATAACTGCGTGACAGTAGACCTATTAGTCAGAATAATCAAATCTTCTATCAAGGTTCGAAACCACATTAGTTCACATATACCTAAGGCAATAGCTCGATATTCCGCTACAACACTAGATCTTGCTACCACGGATTGTTTCTTACTACGCCAAGTAACAAGATTACCTCCAACAAATGAACAAAGAATTGATGTAGAACAACGATCCTCTATAGAGCCAAATTTCCCGAAGTCGGAAAAAGTTTCAACTCTCATATGACCACGTATGATGCACGAACAATAAACCTTTTCCGGGAGCAGACTTGAGATACCTCAAAATTCTGTAAACAGTTTCCATGTGACAATGTTGAGGATCATGCATATACTGACTTACTATTCCTACATCATAAGATATATCAAGTCTAGTATGAGAAAGATATATCAATCGTCCCACGAAACGTTGATATCTTTCTTCATCAACCGTAGGTCCTGTGCCACCTACTAGATTATGATTAACTTCAATAGGAGAATCAGCAGGCTTACATCCCAACATGCCAATTTCTGTTAAAAGATCAAGGACATACTTTCTTTGAGATAGAAAAATCCCACTGGTAGATCTTGCAACTTCAATACCAAGAAAATATTTCAAAGGACCAAGATCTTTGATCTCAAATGAAAACACGCCGAAGAGACTTGGGATCTAATTTTTCCCGAGTGGGAGATTTATCATGAACATAGCACACACAACCAAAGACTCAAGGCGAAGGAGAAGGACTTGTCGTGTGTTGAAGCAAAGAGATTGGACTTTTGTTCCCAAGAAGGAAGTCGATTTATCAGAAAAGCAGCAGTCAAAACAGCATCTCCCCATAGAAATTTAGGGGTGTTCATAGTGAACATAAGGGTGCGGACTACCTCTAGTAAGTGGCGATTTTTCTTTCTGCTACTCCATTTTGTTTTGGAATTTTGACAAAAGGTTTGAAGAATAATGTCATGCTGAGAGAGATAAGATGCAAAAGCATTATTATTACTATATTCACGACCATTATCACTATGGAGAATCTTTACTTTAGCTTCAAATTGGGTTTGAATCATTTTATGAAATTCCTGGAAACAATCAAACACCTCATCTTTGGAACGAAGAAGATAAATCCAAGTGACACGAGAATGACAATCAATAAAGCTAACAAACCATCTATGACCAGAACGGGAAACAACCCGAGAGGGTCCCCACACATCAGAATGTATAACAAAAGATTTTGAATGTCGACTATTAATAACAGAATAAACAGAACATTTGTGTTTCCCCAATTCACATGGTTCACACAAAACCTGAGTTTTTTTACATTGTTTAACTAAAGATGGAAACAAAAACTCAAGAGAGAAAAAGAGGGATGTCTTTAAAGTCGATGTTACTGATGGAGAGAAGTCAAACTTGAGTCAGAAGTAGAGTGAAGAGCCTGAGTAGGGAACATATTCGATGAGGAAACATCTAAGTAATAGAGACCACCAACTACACTACCTCTGCCAATCTTCTGCCCCGTCACCAAGTCCTGAAAAACTCAATGAGATGGGAAAAAGGTTACTGAACAGTTTAAGGATTCAGAAAGACGTTGAACAGATAACAAATTTGCAGTGAATGAAAGAATATGAAGAACAAATGATAATGTCAATGAAGGGGTACAAACTACAGAGCCTCTCCCAGAGATAGAAGAGAGGAAACCATCACCACGCGAACCTTGTCTTTTCCGTAACAAGGCTCAGATGAAGTAAAGAGGGTGGAGGACCTTATTATATGCTCGGAGGCACTGTGTCAATGATCCAAACCAGAGCAAGTTGATGAAACATTAAGAGCACAAGATCATCAGATACCGATCGGGCGTAATGAGAAGAAGTGGATTTTGAATAGAGTTTCAGAAAAGCTGAGATTTCCTCATGAGTGAGTGCAGAAGTAGTGTCTGAAGCACTGGAGGTATCAACAGGAGGTGTTGTAGTAGTCACATAGGCCTGAGATTCACGTCCACGACTATTACCAAACCTACCCCCTCGCCCTTTAGGACGTCCATGAAGCTTGAAACAACGATCTCTGGTATGGTTCTTTCCCCCACAGTAATCACATTCATGGGATTCCTTTTCAACATGAGACTGAGTAGTGGAGCCAAACTTAGGATACGAAGTAACCATGGCGGATCGGTCAACAAAATTTAGAACCATCACCCGACGCCTACTTTCCTCTTGTTGGACCCTAGCATGAGCCTCTCGTAACAATGGAAAAGGTGTTTGACCAATCAGCTGTGCTTGAACTTGATCAAATTCTATATTCAAACCTGCCAAGAAATCCACAATTCTATCTGTACTAACAAACTTTTGATAAACAGCTGCATCTTCCAGACATTTGGCTGAAAAACTCGGTAATGATCAAGCTCCTGCCAAAGAGAATTAATTTACGCAAAATCTTGAGCCACGATCTTCTCCCTCGACTTAGCTCATGAATCCTTTTACGAATATCATACGCCTTAGACATATTACGAAATGAGAAAGTTTGAGAAATAGCCTCCCAAAGCTCATAAAAAGGTTCAAGAACATGTAACTACTCCGCATACTAGGTTCCTTGGAATTAAAAATCCATGTTTTTACCATGGAATTATCAGATTTCCATTCCTCTTGGATCAAACCCGGTTTCTCAGGCATAGTGGTTGTTCCATTGATGAAGTGTTGCATACGATTGGCCTCAATTGACATGCGGCATGCTTGAGACCATGCCTAATAGTTGGTTTCATCCAGTTTGAAGGGACTTAGAACCAGTGTTGAATTAAATGTATGGCTTCTAACAGCCTGTTATTGTTCCATGTTACCCTTATGAATCCCACTGCTAACACCACTTTGTTCCGCCATATAACAGATAAAAAAACACACTATATCTTAGGAGAATAAACCTTCCAAAAGGATACGAAAGAAAAGTGTATTGTGTTGTGAATGAACGAGCTAACAAATTGCAATCTCACGAAAGTAACCAAGGAACCAAACGAACCAACTGAAGAGAGGAAAAAAAATTGAAAAATCAAAGCCAAACACTGTGGAAACCAAACACGTTGCCGACCAAACCAACTGAGGAAGATCAAGTCTGTAGATCGAAGCCAACCACTTCAATACCACTGCAGATAGTAAGAGGAAGAAAACCACCACTTGAAGAAAACCGCGCCGGAAAAAATGGCCGGAAAAGGTCTCACGCGCAGGCGCGTGGCGTCGGCAGTCCGGCGAGTGGGCGGCGTGTGTGGCTGCGGGTCGGAAAATTGAAAACTCAAGTTGGATCGCCTGGTACTGTAGAACCCAATTATGATCTCAATTTCTCCATATCAAGTCGTTCAACTAGTTTTCTAATTGAAACTGTGAATGACAGCGGGAAAAAAAATAGAAAGCTTCTGGAAAAGGAAGCAGGCTTTGATACCATGTAGAAATTGAGAAGCTTATTTCATTGAAGTTATTTCTTTCTATTACATAGATTGATATATATACATAAAACAACCTAATTACATTTATGGTAATTCCTAAATTACAGTAACGTGTACACATTGATTAAGGAATTTATAATTATGGTATATCCTGTCATATCTTCTAACAGATTCAATAATATGCTGGACTCATCGTAAGGTCCGGTTTGTTGCAGATACAGCTTTAGCTTAAAATAATCTTGTACTCCAATGTTTATGTAGATAGTACTCCATAGTGTGGTGCAGAATATATGAATGAGCCAAATAGCTTATGCAATGTACAAGTTACTTGGTGGATAATTATCAGATTGTAGATTGTGCATTCATTTAATGAATTTTCTGCAACTTTAGAGGATACTCTCAAGCAAATTCAGGAAAACTCATACTCATAGCTGCCTTAAAACATTTGAATTTCATGATATGACTGTGCTAATCTCCAGTTGTGACAAACTGGTCCTTAGTTGGTTAGAGTTGCATAAGAGTACAGTTGTCTTTATTCAAAGGTTATCCTTGAAACGTAAAAATCATATAAATATTCGAGCCATATGGCTTGGCCAGAAAGTGATTAAATGTCCAGCAATTGTAGAAAGGCTCATAAAAACAGCCAACATTTTATACTTTTCACTACATAAATATGTACAGCCGCTTGACAACCATATATTACATATATAAACATCTATAGAACCTAAACAAAATCAGAAAAGATCTTAAGCTTGGCCCTGCAAATTCCTTGTTTGTCTCTTACTTGTTGTCAAGGTTGTCATTGAGGGAAGTTCTTCTCACCAATAATTGACCACCCTCAAACAGAAAATGACATTGGCGGCCTGGCGGAATAGGTATATTGCATGATCCACAAGAATTTGCCCAAGTAATTTAGCTGGCAACTTCAATTTAACTCAACTTCCCTTTTATTCCAAACTAGTTTGGGTAGGCTGATAATGAATCCCATATGAAAGCTTAAAAGTAGAAAGTTAAATTAAAGAGTAAAACAATAAAAAGGTATAGGGAAAAAAAAGCCCTTGAAGGAACAAACAATAAAAATAATTAATTTTTTTAAAAAAATAAATAAACAAAACAAGAAACCCATATATGCTAAAATAAAAGAGCATATTTATCAAAAGCCAAAATAGAAAGGAAAGAGATGAGCATAAAAACAAAATGGTGTAACATGTTGCTTGACTTCAAATGTACGGATTGCATTCTGCCACACATTCCTATCACAGGCCGAGTCTCAAGTTATCTTCCTATCCAACAAGTTACTTTGCACTACTTTCTCCCAAATAATTTTCTGCCTGCCTTTTCTGCTTCTTATACCATTCTCTTGATAGCATATTCATTTTCTCACTGGAGCATCTATACTCCATAAAATATGACCAAACCATTGAACATATGTTTTCTCATCTTCTCCTCAATCGGTGCTACCCCAACTTTCTTTCGAATATCCTCGTTTCTGATCCTATCCATCCTAGTATACCCACACATACATCTTAACATTCTCATTTTTGCCACTCCCATCTTCTACCCATCTTACACTCATGTTGCTTCTTAGCCTCCCAACATTCAATTCCATATAGCATTGCTGGCTTCTCTGCCATCCTATAGAACTTTCCCTTTAACTTACCTGGATTTTATGATCATGCAACACCCCAGAAGCACCAAGTCACTTTATTCCACCAGCTTTAATCTTTTGGCTTACATCCTCATAGATATCTCTCCCCCTTGTGCAGTATTGATCCCTAGTATTTAAAAATGTCCTTGGCGCCTTTTATCCCAACATATTCAGTATTCACAATGTCTGCAGCTCTTCTCCTTGCACTGCTGAACTCGCACCTCAAATATTTAGTCTTGCTCCGGCTTAATATAAAATCCTTAGATTCCAATTTACTTCTCTATAACTCCAACTTAGCATTAACCCCTTTCTTAAGTCTCATCAATCAACACAATATTATCAGCAAATAAAATATACTATGACACCTTAAATGTGTTTCCAAGTCTTATTTTGGACCATATGTGACAAAGTTTAATGAAACGATTAGTCTTGTACGACAAGGATTAAAGATGGAAAGGGTTGACTTGGTCAAGTTGAAAAGATGAAGAGGGATGACTGAAATGAGGAAGGAGAAGGTCCTGAAATGACCAAATACTAATGCTTTCTATTTAAATAATAAATTAACTTGGCTTTTTATGAAGTGGGGTGATGATCTAGGCTTATATTTTCTTATCTCGTTGTTCGGATAATGATTTTCTTACCGTTGAGAAATAGCTGATAACAATATGACAAATTTCAGAAACAAAATCTTTCTTTAAACAGCATACAATCGTTGGAGCATACTTGATTTTGGTGTTTATACAATTAACGGGAGTATATAGATACATGATTACTTTTCATGGAACTTAATCTTCTGAACCTTTACATTACAGGGAAGCACGAGTAAGAGAGCTAGTGCAAGTATTACTTAGATTGATCACTGCGGAATTGGCACTGCAGAAGATTACGTTAGCCAGTTAATTCATGAAGACAATGCACCTGATACTCTGTCAAAGTCCGAATTTCATTTGTCCATAGGTCTTATGTGAGGATCATAAGATTATAATTTTCTCTTCCTCCAGTTTCTGAATTTGATTATAAAGTTATCTGTATATTAGGTCAACGAAAAGGAAATCCTTGGCTCTGTTATATTTAGAAACATATAGCTCAGGGGATCATGTTCTTTTCTTTTTTCTTTAATTTTTTTGGGGGGTCATTTGTAGGATTTTTTCCCCCTTTTGTTTTGTTATTGCAATCTTGCCGCATACTGTAGAGTAAAATGTGTACTGCCCTTTTAATCTGAAACGCAAAATGTGTTCTTAAAATTTTTAAAGGGAACATCCCTTTCAGAGGAACAGAACTCATTGTTAAAGGTGGAAAGAAGTATGTGAACTCGGTAAAATCGGAAATGTTGCGCATGAAGTAACTACCAAGTCCGCGAAGAGTACAAAAGAAAGAAATGTTAAGGAAGGGGAACCAACTGCTGACAAATGACTGCTGATGATGTTGGTGTAGAGCTGTAGTCCATGCTATTTATTTAGGCGTGTAAATGTTGATATGCACAACTTATTACACATTATATTAATTTATTTATTTTTTGAGGTGAAATCTGCTATTGATGTATACTGATTACAATAAGTCTAGGGGGACCGAGGTTTTCCGACCGGGGTAGTGACCGGTCGGATTTTTATTTTTTATTTTTTGTTTTGACTATTAAATAATTAATGTGATTTAATGGACTCATACTGGTTATTGAACAAATCAATAGCTTTTTTGGTTGAGTCCTTCTAGGGGATATTTTTCTAGTGACTTTTTTATTTGTTTTTTGTTTTTTTTTTTTTTGTAGTATCTCCCAAAAAATGTATAGTATTTATTCCAATTGAATTTTTTTTTATAAAAAATAATGTTTTAAGTGTAATTTGGATAGATACAACAAACAGGGTTGTACAGATTGTACATACCATATTTCTTGTATGTATCTAAATTACACCTAAAGCACTGTTTTTTATAAAAATTTCAATTGAAATAAATATTATATATTTTTTGAGAGGTACTACAAAAAAAAACAAAAAAAAAACTGTTATGTGGCTAGACTATAGGATATTTCGGTAATTGTTTTAGTTGTTGAGGGATAATACAGTCTTTTAGTCAATATTGAGGAGGCTTGTTAAATACGCAGGGAGTCTGTATAATGAGAGCATCAGAAAATCAATCTTATTCTTATACAATTCTACTTTCTCTCTCTAGCTCTTCTTCTACAAGACTCTGTTACATAACATTTGGTATCAGAGCTTCATCGTGTCATGGAGGCCATTTCTATGGCGGAGGGAACTCGTCTATTTCAAATAGAGAAACACCAGAAATTACTCGATGATAAGGTTCAGGATCTTGCGCGAAGCAATGATGCTCTGACGACTTCAATTGACTCCATGGGAGGCTGAATAGGAGGATTTGAAGAACAATTGAAGGAAATGGGCGCTGGTGTAGAGGAATTGAAAGGTGAGATGCAACGAAATTCTCGTTTGATGCTCACGGCTTTGAACAAGACAACTGAAGATGATAAACAGCAGGATCACAACTCAGAAGCAAATCTTCGGAATGGTGAAGCTCAACGAGTTAATTTGGCTGAACTACCGAAGAATTTCAAAGTTGAATTTCCTCGGTTTGATGGTACTGATCCGCGTTCATGGATTCGGAAGTGCGAGAAATTCTTCAATTTTAATCCGATGTCTAGTGAGAGTAAGGTTTCTCTGGCTCAAATCTATATGGAAGGGCGCGCAGATTCCTGGTTTCAAGGATATCAGGCAGAGGTTGGTCTTATAGGTTGGGAGAAATTCAAAGGAGAAATTCTGGCTAGATATGATGTTGTTGACAAAGATCCAGTGGAAGAATTTAAGAACTTGAAGCAACTTTCCACTGTGAGTGTTTATTAAGAGGAATTTGAGAATTTGAAGTCTATTTTACTGGTACAAAATAGGCACTATACAGATGACTATTTCCTATCTAATTTCGTGAGTGGATTAAAGTTCGAAATTAAATGTATGGTGAAACTGTTAAAATCTTCCACATTGAAAGATGCTATTAGCTTAGCTAAGATGCAGGAAGACATTATCCAAACTGTAGCTTCGCAAGGTTCAGTAGTTCCTACACCAACAATTGCTGCAATAGTTCATATACCACATCCAACAGTCTCTACTCCTACTTCTAGAAGGCAGTCAGCTATCTTACCTAATCCTCATTCACATAAACCTAATCTTCCTTCCAGACCATTTCCATATAATTCCATGCCACAAAATTACTCTTATATTAACAAGTCCAATTCTGCCTCTATCAGTGCCAATTCATCTAGGACTCAGTTTCCTATTAAGAGGTTGACTGCAGTTGAAATGCAACAATGGAGGGACAAAGGATTGTGTTATAATTGTGATGAAAAATTTGTTCCTGGTCATCGTTGTATAAGGCAGATGATTTACTTATTACAGTTGGATCCGAATGTGGCTGACCTAGAGGAGTTACGTGAGATTATTGAAGAGGAAGAACTAGATTATGTTGAAGAAGTTCCTAGTGACATGGAAATATCTGTTAGAGCCTTAAACGGAAATGTGAATCACACAACTTTGAGGGTTAAAGGTTTTGTAAAAAAAACCACTTACTATATTGATTGACAGTGGGAGCACTCATAGTTTTTTGGATCCTAAAGCTGCTGAACTTTTAGGTTGTGAATTGGAACCTACTCTTATGCTCATGGTGACAGTGGCTGATGGGGGAAAAGTCATAAGTGATGCAAAATGTTCATCTTTTAAATGGAGCATGTAGGGTTATGAATTTGAGCATGAGGTAAGGCTATTACCCTTGGGAGGGTATGATGCAGTTTTAGGGGTTGATTGGATGAAGTACAATCCTGTGACTTTTGACTTCCATAAATTGAGGCTGACTTTTCAAAGGAAAGGCAGAAAAATCACTATTAAGGGAACTACACAACATTGTTGCAGCAAATTTCAACAAAGGGACTAGAAAAGTTGGTTAAGAAGAAGTCATTGGGGTTTATAGGTCAATTATTTGCTATCACCGCGGAGGAAACAAAACAAACAGATATAGAACATTCACACGGAATCCAACAGTTAATTACTTCATTACTCACAGAGTTTAGAGATGTTTTCCACGAACCCAAGACTTTGCCTCCTCACAGAACTCATGCCCACCACATTAAATTGAAGGATGAGGCGCCTTGCGGTGAATGCAGGACCTTACTGGTATCCTTATGTTCAAAAGAATGAGATTGAGAAAATGGTTAAAGAGATGTTAGCAAATGGTATCATTCGACATAGTACTAGTCCATTTGCATCTCCGGTGTTACTTGTGAAGAAAAAAGATGGAACATGGAGATTTTGTATCGATTACAAGTCTTTGAATAAGTTGACTAAGAAAGATAAGTTCCCTATTCCTGTGATAGAGGAATTATTGGATGAACTCGATGGTGCAATATATTTCTCCAAAATTGACTTACTGGGAAATTTTATATGCAATTGAGAATGCATGAGATTGATATCTGACTTGACTTTCAAAACGCATAGTGGGCATTACAAATTCTTGGTAATGCCTTTTGGCTTAACTAATGCCCCGGCTACGTTCCAAGCCCTTATGAATACTGTGTTTGTTGATTTACTAAGGAAGTGTGTGTTAATATTCTTTGATGATATATTAATATACAGCAGAAGTTTGGAGCTACATATGGAGCATTTGAGAAAAGTTTTCTTGTTATTAAGGGAGCATCAATTATATGCAAAGTACTCCAAATGTACATTTGTACAACCTCAAGTGGAGTATTTGGGCCATGTGGTTTCTAGTTCGGGAGTGGCAGCTGACCCAAGTAAGATCGAAGCTATGGCTAACTGGCCTAAGCCAACAACGGTGAAGGAATTGAGGGCATTTTTGGGACTCACGGGGTATTATAGAAAATTTGTACGGGAATATGGAGTAATAGCTAAACCTTTGACAAATTTGCTGCAAAAAGATAACTTCCAGTGGAATGAGGGTGCAAATAGTTCATTTGAGCAACTCAAGGGAGCATTATCCACCACTCCAGTCTTAGTTATGCCTAATTTTTCTAAAGAATTTGTTGTAGAGACGGATGCGAGTAACACAGGCATTGAGAGTTTCTACGTTGAGAATAATAAGCCTATTGCTTACATGAGTAAGGCTTTGGGACCTAGGACAATATGATTATCGACTTATGAGAAAGAGTTATTAGCTATTGTCGTAGCAATTGACAAATGGAGGTCCTATTTATCTGAAAATAAATTCATAATCAGGACTGATCATCAATCCTTGAAACATTATTTAGAGCAAAGGATTACAACTGTGGCTCAACAGAAATGGTTATATAAATTGTTGGGGTTAGATTACACTATTGAATATAAGCAAGGAAGGGAGAATATAGTGGCTGATGCACTATCAAGAGTTCCTAAAAAGGAATTACAATGTTCTGTATTATCGGGGTTGGTGCCTACTTGGATGAGAGATATTGCTGACACTTATGAAGGGGATGCAGTTGCCCAAGATCTCATAGCTCAGTGTGTAATAGATACTAATATTGTTGGACCTGTTTTCACTTTTCACAATGGGGTTTTAAGGAAGCAGGGATTGATTTATATAGGGGTGAATGGGAATTTAAAACCACACTTATTAGCTGAGTTCCATTCTTCTGGGATTGGAGGGCATTCAGGACAACAAGCTACTTATAAAAGGCTGAAACAAATTTTTACTTGGCCAAATATGTTAGATGATGTACAACAATGGGTTAAGGAATGTCAAGTTTGTCAGCAAGTTAAGACCGAAAATGTTGCACACCGGGTTATTGCGACTGTGCAAATTCTACACAAGTTTGGAGTGGTATTGCTATGGATTTTATTGAAGGCCTTCCAAGGTGCGAGGAAAGGATAAGCATTATGGTGGTAGTTGATAGGTGACCAAATCTTGTCATTTCATACCTCGTGTGTCATCCATTTACAAAGACAAGTGGTGGCCCAAAATTCTTTACTCACATATATAAGCTTCATGGTTATCCTTCCTCTATTGTGTCTGATAGGGATAAGATTTTTTAAGCACATTTTGGAAGGAATTGTTTAAAATCATAGGAACTAAGTTGTGTTACTGATTTCTGCATACCACCCACAAAGTGATGGATGAGTGAGAGGCTTAAGGTGTTTGGAGCAATATCTGCGATGTATGATCTGTAGTAAGACTCACTAATGGACTAAGTGGTTACCCTTTCTTTGAGTATTGGTACAATACTAGCTACCATTCGTGCTATTAAGATGACCCCTTTGAGGCATTATATGGATATTCTCCTACTCATTTACCTAAAGCAATTGGCATCCACTTCTAATGTAGCAAATTGTGGTGATTTCTTCCATGCACACAATCGGGTTGGTGAAGGTCCTCAAGGAAAACTTAG
The DNA here is from genome assembly GCA_020205615.1 of Panax quinquefolius. NCBI lineage: Eukaryota > Viridiplantae > Streptophyta > Magnoliopsida > Apiales > Araliaceae > Panax > Panax quinquefolius. The sequence goes on along the minus strand of CM035165.1, from coordinate 67,640,555 downwards.
AATTGGCACAACATAGAATGAAACAACAGGTGGACCAACATAGATCTGAAAGGGAGTTCCAAGTGGGTGACTATGTGTATCTTAAACTACAGCCTTATAGGCAAACTTCTGTAGCTGTCAGAAGATCTCTGAAACTTGCTACAAGATATTTTGGGCCTTATTTGGTAGTGGCTAGAATTGGCAAGGTTGCTTACAAACTCGATTTACCTGAAGATTCTAAGATACATCTTGTATTCCATGTATCTCTCCTAAAGAAGCAGTTAGGAAATCAAGCAAAGCAGCAAACTAAGCTTCCATTAGTAGGAGATGAAGGGAGATGAGGATTTTACCGTAAAAATTTTTAGAAAGAAGGATGATTAAGAAGAATAATGAGACCCGTTGATACAAGTGTTGATTAAATGGATGTCTCATTGCACTGTAAGATGCAACTTGGGAGGATGCAAACAAGTTGGCTCAACAATTCCCTGAATTCAATTTCGATTAATTGAATTAGGATATGTTTCTGTTATGCTCTATTGTGTTTTCTTCTTGTTAATTCTTTAGTATTATTTTTCAATTGCATTCCTGTATGAGTACTTTTGTTTGTTTGATCCTTGAGGACAAGGATCTTCTTAAGGAGGTGGCACTGTTATGTGGCTAGCCTATAGGATATTTCGATAATTGTTTTAGTTGTTGAGGGATAATACAGTCTTTTGGTCAATATTGAGGAGGCTCGTTAAATACGCAGGGAGTCTGTATAATGAGAGCATAAGAAAATCAATCTTATTCTTATGCAATTCTACTTTCTCTCTCTAGCTCTTCTTCTACAAGACTCTGTTACATAACAAAAAGGGTCACTAGAAAAATGTCCCCCTAAACTTGTTGTTTTTGGTATACAGATGCTTGAATGACGGTGTTTGACAGTTGAAATTTTTGGTCGGCAAAACAACCAATTTGGTCTTTATGCTCGTGCTTTTGGTTTAATTTTAGTCCTTCACGTTTTATTTATAAAAAAAAATCCTCCTGTACTTTTTTTTGAGAGTATATAGTATTCAAACGCTGCTACCTCACTAAATAAACTGGCATGGCATTATAATAAAAAGAAAAAATTTTGAAATGTAATTTTGGAATCCCAAATGTGGGATTAAGAACAATAATGTCTTTTATCATATCTTTTGACTTTAAAAAGATGTCTCTAATTTTTTCTAGTTAATTTGTGAAAATTTAAAATTCTCAAAATTGATATTTATTTTATTTTAAATAATGCAATAATCTATATTAAAAACTATGTAAGACATTACTATGTATGAAAATGTTAGTTTAAAAATAAATAAACTTGTGTCAAATTTAAAATTATATTTTTACAAATAAATATGACCATCTTTATTGATTAAAGTGAAACCTGATTTTTAAGAAGATTAATACTCTCTCTGTCACGACTAAGTTGATAAAAGATTTTGTCCATAAAAAGAAGAACAAAGTCAACAAGTCAATTAATTTTTTTTTTAATGAACTAATTTACCCTTTATTATACATCACTCATATCGCAAATGAGTGGTTCACATTAATCCTCACTTTAACCCCAAAATCCAAGAATAGATTGGAAGAAAATTTATACTCTTGCTTTTTTTTACTACCTAATTTTATGTGAAAATTGTCATTTTGTCATCCTTTTAGGACAAAGGTAGTAGTTCTTTGAAAAGAATGATATGGTAAAAGACATTATTGTCTTTAATTTCTAGAACTAATCATGCTTTTACGTGTGCACTCGGAAAGATAGGCCGACTGCTGAGCCCACTTTGGCTCAACTGCACCACCCATGGTGTGAGCCACCCGAGAACAAGCTATTACAACGAGTGGTTTATAGTAGTATGGAGTCGAGAAGCAAGGCAATAGATAAGATAGAAAAAGGGGCCAGGCTCCTGGTAGAGCAGAGGATACAATTAGGATAACGAACTTGAAATGCGGAGCCCGAGCGGCCGACATATCGAGTAAAAAGAAAAGAAATACATATTGATACGTGTTAGTTGTCGAATATAATGTTCATGAAACCTTACAAGGAGTTGGTCTAAAGGAAAGAACCGACAAAACTGTCTTTGAATCAAAAGCCCGCTCTCCTTTCTCCCGTTATTTAGCCAATCCCACTTTTCACCTTGAATTGGTCAAAGCTAAAAATGGGATGAATAAAAGGAAAGGAGATCAAAAAGATACATGAACAACTTGACTATAGTATGGGTCGTATGTTTCAGTGAGTAGAAACTAGCATATGTTCTCTTATTTTGGGAAAGTTGGTGGCCACATGTGAATTCTTCTAAAGCAAGGGGCAACCTGGTTCGACATTGTTGTTTATTTTGATCAAGTCGAAGTGATTTTCTTTTACTAGCGTGTAGGTAGTCTAAGTTCCTATAATCGAGTCTTTCTGGCCCTTGTGAGCATCTTTTCTTAATATATTAAAGAGGACCTCTCTAACTGGTGAAAAGTGGTGGGTGTCCACTAACGACCATTCCTGACTCGGCTCCGATAATGCACTTTTGAGAGGAGTTAATAATTGGGCATTGGATCCCTTAGGACCTAGAGAATGTGTGACGCTGGGTTGGGGTTTTGTGAACCAACCAGACTAAAGCATTTGCTGTCAAATGACTCCTCTAACCCCACTGCGGTATCTCATAGAAGTCTGAGTTGTCAGAGATGTGACAACCCAGATTTTTAGAAATTATTAAATAAGAATTTAATAAATAAAATTCTTATTATGATATGTATATATTTTGAATTATGTGGTTTGGTGGGAAGAAATTAAATATATATGAGATTTAATAGATGATTAAAGAAAGTAAAGAGAATTAGTTATGTAAAGGAATATGGTGGAAAAAATAATTAATCGAATAAATATTGGTTAATTTAAATTAAGTTGAAAATTATATTATGGAATAATATAATTTGATTATTATATCTTATTGACAATGAAATTATTATGAATTAAATTTCATAAATAATGAGAGTAATTCACTTAATTTAAATTGTGAATTAACGTAAATATATTTGTTTTAATAAAATAAGAAAGTAATGTGTTACATACAAATGTAATATGTTAATGTAATACGATTGTGAATTTCAGTATATAGTTAAAATATATATGGAATCAAATAAATATTTGGCACGGAATTGTTATGAGATAATTTATTTAAAATGTGATAATATTGATGGAATGAGAAATATTCTAATTTAATTAAATAATTAAATTAAAGGATTGATGATTTGTTAAATAAAATTAGAGTTATATTGGTTAAGTAATTTAATCAAATAAAGTGCTAACATTTGTGAACCATATGATAAGGAGGATTATTAAAATAAATTAGTAAGAGGTTGTTTGAGTTCTAGCCAAACATGGCCTAGAGACCCTTTATATTTGCAACTGTCGCGACTCTTTGGATTGGTAACTGGCCAAGCAACGTTTAAGTTGAGCTTCAGTTATGTTTACGCTATATTCCTAAGGCTAAGAGTTAGAAAATAGAGAAGAAAAGAGGAAGAGAGAAATTGAGAAGAATAGAAGAAGAAATTCTATGTGAAGATTTGAGAATCAAAGTAAAACAAGAAGATTGTTCGAGTTTTCTAGCTAATCAAAGGTAATAATCTAGTTTTGAACTCTAGTTGTGTTTTCATAAAATTACTTCACTGTAATTGAGTTTTGATTATGAATTTCTTGAGATGTTTATGGGTATGAATAATTCGTTATATGTAATCTATAATTAGTTTTGGGTTATCAAAATCATGAAAATATGATGAAGAAGAGGAAATTGAGTTATTGATGAAATATGTTTGATATGGCTTAGTTTGAGTCAAAAAATAATTATGAGATCGTGATGAAAACCTTGAAATGATGATGTATTATGGTAGTACTTGAAAATATGAAAACGATGCAGGTTAAACGGATTAAATTGGTTAAAAAAACGAATTCGTAGTGAACGATTTCGCTAAAGTGTGTTAAAACATGAAAATTTAGTATGAACTTTGAAATTAAGTCATTAGAATGGTTGTTAGTGTTTTTGGAAGGCGTTGATTTTCTAGTATGTTGTAGTTTTAATAGTTAGGAGTCTATAGAATCAGAAAAGGATTCAATTGGATGTGTATAGATCGGGTTACGAAGATTGGAAGGAAGAACAGTCGAAAATCGCGAAGAACAAAAATTTGGAAATCTACTTCGCTACTTTAGGCGCCACCGCTAAGATATGAACTGAGTTCAGCACCGTGATCGCTAACGTGATGTGGTCAACCATGTTTTGGTCACAGCATCGCAACGCCAATTTCAAGAGCAAACCTAGCGCCGCAACGCCATCCCTTGTTTCAGCCTAATAAAGAATGGTTACAAGCAGGTCCTAAAAGAATTGGACCTAATAAATTTCAATTTACTTATTACACATTATTAGATGTAATTAGATGCTTTAAGTACTTACAACATGTTAAGTAACAAATTGAAAGATGAACTTGGAAGGCATGATATGAAGGTTTATTTAAATAATAATAATAATAAATCTTATTCACATAATGTGATAAAATGATAGGCCTTAAAGACTTAATTATATGATAATTAAAAGATAAAGAGTTACTTAATGAACCTTAGTAAATGTTTTTTTGTAACTAACAAGATTTTTGTGTATTTGATTTTAAATATTTATTGAATTAAATAAATATTTTAGTTGATTTATTTATTGGGTTAAATAAATGTTTGATGGAATTGTTGTAGATTAATTTAATTAAGTGTAATGTGTTAATTAAATTAATGTTGAGTAATTTTATAATTAGAAGTTTTAATTTAATTAGAATAATTAAATTAAATGAGTTATTTAATAATTATAATGTTGTTCTAATTTAATAATTGAATTAGAGATTTAATGATTTGTTAAGTAAAATTATAATTTTAAACGATTAATTAAAATATTAGAATTTAATTAATTAGAGTGTGACAATTGAACCATATTATATAAGTAATATAAAAATAAATTAAAAGAGGGTTTAAAGGTCTTTTGCCAAACAAAGCCTTATGGCTTTTGAATTTTAAACTAGTGGAATTGATCTCTAATTATGTAACTGATAAAAACATATGTACGCTTTATGTATTTTATCAGGTTTTATATTACTACGTATTATATCATATATCAGTTAGAATATAGAGAGAGAAGAAAAGAATAGAGTGTTTGGGATAGAGAAGAGAGAGCTGTAGAGATAATCGAGAGAAAATTTGGAGGTTTTGAGAATCAAGAGGGATTATCAGAGCAATTCTCATCATCTAACAAAGCATAATCAATGAATAAGGTAGTAATTCCACTCTTTGTTCTTAATTCTTTGTGTTCTTGAGTTTTTCATGAAAAATGGAGTTTTGGTGGTTGATGTGACGCCCCCAAAATTAGGTTTACATCACCCATCTTGGGTCGCCAGATACATGGTAAAGAATTCAAATACAATTTACTAATACAACTGTCATGGTATGCAATACGACAAAACATAAGCTCGTGAGTTTGAATACAATTATTGTCTACTAGAGATTATACAAACTCAAAAGGAGTCCTCATTACAATTATTAACACACTATTTCACGAGAATAGTGAGGGCTACTAATGCTATCCTCTGGACCGTCACTCCGTTCCCCGAGCTAGTCCCTCGCTATGTTCTCATTTCTGAAGAGAACATCGTGAAAGAAAAGGTGAGCTCAACTAGCCCAAGAAGAAATATTATGACTAAGATAATGCGTAATAAATTATCGTTAGCCTTCAAAATGATGTTAAAGCGATAAAATATAACAACATCAAGTTTAAGCTGCAGAGGAACAAGCAATCCATTAAAAGAGTAAAGTAGAGAATAAAATCTACTATCTTTTATGATTTAAAAGGTTTTTTCATCACTTTTATTGCTGGGACTCGACTTAATAAATAATCCACATCATCGATTCACCCGCCTTTACGACCGAGGATATTCTTTAGTATCACGACCACAAATTATCCATGCACTACGGGCCGAGGACATTCGTGTATTTATTAATGGTCATGAACATGCCAACAATCATCCATCAATGCACTACGGGCCAATGAGGACTTTTATCACATCATTTGTAACATTACGACCATGATTACACCGAATAATCCTCGGTCATAATCATACCAAGTCCATCTATGCACTTCTGAGGCCACAGATGACTTTTCAAAAAATATAAAAACATGAGGATGATGACAATGATATAAGAATTCAATAAAAAAGTTCAAGAATTAATTTATCTAGAACCGATAACGTCCAAATTGTCAACATGATATTGCTTTGTAGAGTAAAATTCAAGAATGCTCGAGAAGAATATTTCCATGAAAAGATCTTTGGATGAAGAGCAAATATCAAAAATATTCCACTAATTTCATGGGTATAGAAGTCAAAGTTTTAACCAACCTGAGTATAATAAAGAATGGAATAACAAAAGAAATCATTATGCATGCGATAAACCGCTTACAATAATAAAGAGTTATTCCAACAGAATAATAAAGGATGGAACTAGGTCCGGCGTAAACACACAGATAGGATATTCTGACAAAATAATAAATAATGGAATGGAATGTCCCACAGAACGCATAGCATGAGACGAGGATATTCCGGCAGAATAATAAATAATGGAACCAGTAAAAAACGCGCATGTGATATGATATTCGACAAAATAATAAAGAAACGAAATATTAGAAGAATGTCACCATGTATAGGGTAGCAGCGTATATGAGTTATTCAGCAGAATAATAAATAATGAAATAATGAAGTTTTCTTCATGAGTACAACAAATAACATCCCTTACCGTAGTAAAAAAACTGAATATAAGAGTAGGAAGTAGCGAGAATACTTTTCTATAGGTTTCTCTTATAATTTCTCTCTAGAGTTTGGTGAATTCGTAAGAAATAATGAAAGAATGAGCTTTATTTATAGAAGAATGGATTGCATAATAACTAATCCATGAACGGTCCAGATTGATTTACTTTTATACGGACGATCAGATTGGTTTACTATTAAAACTTAAAACAACGGTCCATCTTGATTTACTATTAAAACTTTAAACCAATGATCCATATTGATTTACTATTAAACTTCCACCACGGTGGTCCATATTAATTTACTATTATATCTTCAACCAACTGATGCGAAAAATTAGCACATCTCCTCATGGAATAATTTTGTACAAAAAATGATTTGAATGAAAATAAATATATCTTACGGGTGAATAGTAACGTGAATAGTAATTCATGAATAGTAACTCGTGAAAGTAAATAACTCGTGAATAGTAACTCATGAATAGTAACTTCGTGAATAGTACTCCAACACTAAAAGTGTCCCGAATACCCAATTGAACAATACATCCTCCGGACATCAATTATACTAACACAAATAAGTCCAACACAATGGAACTATAAAATTCATCTTTAATCAACACGAACTTATTCATCATTAATATTATAATTCACAATATTTAACAACCGTGTTAGTTCCCAGGAAAGAGGGGCTTTCAGATAAGGATTTCTCCTTATTGGCGCTTGATTAGGTGACCAAACCTCTACTTGATGAACTTCTAGACATTGTCAATATTGCAAATAATAATATGAATAACTTCATTAGTCTCAATTATTGATTTAATAATATATCATATAATAATGTAGATGATATCTATAACAATAATTGAATCAATAATATGAGAAATATGATGCAACAATTCTTGTAGCAATAATTGAGTATAACTAAGTGACTTTTCACGTAAGCATCAATAATCAATACCGTGTCTTCTTGTGTAACCACGCAGACATCGTACTTTTTACTACTAGGGTAATTCAACAGTTTAACAGTAACACCTCGCCAAGTTATTTTCATAAAGTATTTTTTCGTTTTCTCAATCCGACAATAATTCTATTGTAGGGTCCACCAATGATTGTCTTGGTTATGCGAATATTCCTGTTAAAAGCGAATATTCCCCCACCAATCAAATATTATATAACAACTTGCGTACTTTGTAAAATTTATAAATATTACCCACAACTATAACATTATATCAAATCAATACCATTATATTCAAAAATATAATTTGAGAAATTATTCTTTATTCATAAAAGTTGGGGTCTTACAACCTCCCCTTCTTATGAAATTTTGTCCTCAAAATTAGGGTACATACCTGGTATGTTGAAGAGATGAGGATACCTTGACTTCATCTCAGATTCTAACTCCCAAGTCATTTCCTCCACATCATGGTTTCTCCACAAAACTTTGACTTGAGGTATAACCTTGGAGCGTAGAACATGATCCTTCTTATCCAAGATTTTAACAGGTAACTCTTCATACGTTAAATCTTCCTCTATCTCGTCTGGTTCTAACTTCAATAATGTGGTTGGGTCTTTCACATATTTACGTAATATAGATATGTGAAAAACATTATGAACACGAGACATACTTGGCGGTAAGGCGAGTCTATAGGCCACAGTTCCCACTCGCTCAAGAATTAAAAATGGGCCAATGAATCGAGGATTGAGCTTTCCTCTCTTTCCAAATCTTGTAACCCCTTTCCATGGAGCAACACGTAACAACACATGATCTCCAATATCGACTTCTACGTCCTTTCGATGAAGCTCAACATAACTCTTTTGTCGATCTTGTGAAGTTTTTATACGTTGTCGGATCGTTTGAATCTTTTCTGTAGTCATACGTACTCAACTCCGGTCCCAACAACGTTGCTTCACCCACCTCATCCCAAAGATATCTTTGGAGAAGCGACACTTTCTCCCATACAACGCTCGAATGGAGCCATGCCAATACTTACTTGATAAGCTGTTGTTGTAGGAAAACTCCACGATGGTAAAAACTTGTCCCAACTTCCTTGAAATCAAGGACACAGAGTCTTAATATATATTCAAGAGTTTGAATAGTCCTCTCCGATTGTCCATCCGCTTGAGGATGATATCGCCGAAGCTAAATAAATGAAATGCGTGCCCACAACTTTTCGCAAACTAACCCAAAATCGTGAAGTGAATCTTGGGTCTCGATCGGAAACTATGGATCTTTGGCATACCATGCAGTCTTACAATCTCATTTATATACATACGAAGCAAGGCGTTCAAGTGTATAAGTTTCTCAGTATAGGTAAGAAGTGAGCGAGACTTGGTCAATCTATCAACAATGACCCAAATTGCATCTATGCCTTGAGAAACCTTAGGAAGACCGATAATGAAATCCATGGTAATGTGCTCCCACTTCCATTTTGGAATTTCAAGTGGTTGCAATGACCTTTTGGTACTTGATGCTCCGCCTTGACTCATTGACAAGTTAAACATCTTGAGATAAACTCCGCTATCTCTCTCTTCATATTGCTCCACCAAAATGTATGTCGAAGATCATGATACATTTTGGTACTCCCAGGATGGATTGCAAACGGTGTGTTGTGTGTCTCCATCATGATTTTATACTTTAAATCAGGGTCGTTAGGAACACAAAGTTTGGAGTTGACTCGAAGTATTCCTTCTTCATCGATTCTTGCTTCCGGCATAACACCTTCTTGCACTTTCTTCCTCATACGCATCAGCTTCGGGTCTGTAGCTTGAGCAGCTTTAACTTTATCAATTAAAGTCGGTTCTACTCGTATATTTGCCATCATCACATGGGTCCCTGGAGTTTTTAACTCTATCTCCATCCTTTGCAAGTCACACAAAATGGGCCTTTGCGTTGACAATATCGCTTTTCGTACTTGCATATGATCTTACTCAATCAATCACTACCACGTTCGCTTTTCCAGGATGGTATTGGATGGTATGATCATAATCTTTCAACAGTTCAAGCCAACGTCGTTGTCGCATGTTGAGTTCCTTTTGAGTGAAGAAATATTTGAGGCTTTTATGATCCGTAAAGATCTCCACTTTCTCCCCATACAAGTAATGCTTCCAAATTTTAAGTGCGAAGACAACAGCTGCTAACTCTAGATCATGAGTAGGATAATTCCTCTCATATTCTTTGAGTTGTCTTGAGGCATAAAGCTATGACTTTCCCATGTTGCATGAGAACACATCCCAACCCTTTGCTAGAAGCATCACCGTAGATGAGAAATCCCTCGAGGCGGATGGTATTGTCGAACAGTCTTTGAAATGAGTCTCCTCTTGAGTTCTTGAAAACTCTTCTCACATTCTTCGCTCCAACCCGAACTTTGTATCTTTCGAGTCATTTGAGTTAATGGAGTAGCGATTCGAGAAAATCCTTCCACGAATCTTCGATAAAAACCACTAAACCGAGAAAGCTACGACTTTGATCCATCGATTTAGGTTGCTCCCGACTTTGAATAGCTTGATCTTTGCCGATCAACGGATATTCCATGACTTGATACTACGTGCCCAAGGAATGCTACTACCTCAAGCCGGAACTCGCATTTCTTCAACTTGGTATAAAGCTTGTATTCACGAAGCTTTTGGAGTGTCAGCCTCAAGTGTTGCTCATGATCTTCACGGCTTTTGGAATAAATAAGGATGTCATTAATAAAGACGACCACAAAGTGATCCAAATATTCCTTGAATACTCGGTTCATCATATCCATGAAGGTTGCAGGAGCATTAGTCAATCAAAGGACATGACTAGGAATTCATAATGCCGTCTGAGAGTTAAAGCGAGTCTTTGGAATGTCATCGGTTCTAATTTTCAATTGGTGATATCCGAGCGAAGATCGATCTTTGAAAAGAATTTGGCTCCTTGCTGGTCAGTCGAGCGGGTCATCAATACGTGTCATCAATATTTTTTGATGGTGACATGATTGATCGGGTAGTCCTACTTTTCTTCTTCATGAATAGAGCAGGAGCACCCCTGAGGAGACGTATTTGGGACGAATGAAACCAATGTCTAACAATTCCTACAATTGGGTCTTTAACTCCACGAAGTTCAATAGGAGCCATTCGATATGGGGCTTTGGAAATGGGTTTTGTACTAGAGTTCAAGGTCGTCGATACAAAATTCAATTTCACGCTCGGGGTAAGCCGGGAAGTTCTTCGAGGAATACGTCGGAAATTTATTAACAATAGAAATATCGTTCAAAAGCGGCGTATTTTGTTTAAATCGTGACATGAGCTAAGAAAGCTTGACATCCATTTTTCAATAAGCGAATAGCTTTATGGCTTGAAGTGACCGTGATTGATTTTAATGGTTTGGTCGCTTGAATTCGCATAATAGGTTGATTAGGAATATGAAAACTAACAACCTTACGAAAACAATCAATTTTGCATGATGGGTAGTTAACCAATCAATCCCTAGAATTACGTCAAACGCAAGTATTTTTAAAGAAATAAGATCGACGGGTAATAATGCGATTACATGATTTGAACCAAACAAGACTTATAACGAGTGGATGTAATGAAAGTTTCTCCCAACGGAGTTTCCACAGATAAGTCAAAGTCTAATTTCTCCGAGTCAAATTTAATCGTTGAGCGCAAGTAGGAGAAATAAAAGAATGGGTAGAAGCCGGTATCAAATAAAGTATAGACTTCGCTAGAGTTTATGATAAGCTTACCCGTGATGACCTCATTTGGGTTCCTTGCTTTACGGGAGGTCACAACAAACGCTCTTCCTCGCACTTCTGGCTTTGACTTTTCCGGGAATGACCTTTGGTGCCTCCATCCTATTTGAACTTGTCTTGGTGAGCGACAAAATCGGGCTAAGTGACCTTCTCTTCCACAATTATAACATGCTTTTGGACGACATCGCATGAGTTTGGGTGATGTGTCCCTCCCTCCGCATTTGAAGCATATGATAGGTGGTCGTTCTCCTTCCTTAACAACGGGTCTTTGGTCTTTGACGTCTTTCCATCATTGTTGAATCTCCTCTTCTTGAAATGTCCATTCTTATTGTTTTGGCCACGATTACCTTTGAAGTGGTTACCATTTCGCTTTGTTGATTCCTCCACGCTTGTTGTCACCGCAACCGATGATCTCTCCTTTAGTTGCGTTGACTCGTTATCGCGCTCCACTAAGCGAGCCCTATTTACAACATCCGAATACAAACACGGTTTATGAGAAATAAGATGTTGGCGTATCTCGTGTTTCAAACCTCGCAAAAACATTCGTGTCATTTCTCTCCTCATTATCCACCAAATGGGATGCAAACGGGACAACTCGCAAATTTAGCCTCATCTTTGCTGACACGGTCATATTATTTTGCTCCAGCTTGATAAACTCCACCTCTTTTATGTGACGAATACTTTCGGGAAAGTACTTGTCGTTGAATAGTTCTTGGAACTTCTCCCAAGACATCTTCAGCGCGGAAGGTTGAGTACGCTTTAACGATTCCCACCCGATGTCTGCTCTCCTCGCAACATAAAGGCGACAAAGGGAACCTTTTGCTCATCGGAGCATCCCAAGACATCAAATATCTTGGTGATCTGCTTTATCCATGCTTCCGCCTTTAGTGGTTTTGGCTCTCCAATAAACTCCGGTGGTCCCAGCTCCTTGAAGCATTTAGCGGTGACCCGTCAGAGAGTTTCGATATTCCACCTACATTTGGATGAGGAATCCGCTCTACTTTCTTTGTTGCATGAATTGCATAAAGCCTCCGAACACTCCGTCATTCATCATTTGGTCGGTGTTGTTGTTGTTCAGATGAGGATTTTCGCCCTTTCGATGCACATTATCCGATTAATTATGTGGTGAGTCAAGCGGTCGCTTTGTGCTCCATTGCTATTCTCAACATTCTCGGATGTCATTTTGAGACATCGCCACAAAACAAAAGGTTAATTGACATGTAACATATTATCCCTATATTACGTGACCAATTAAATACCAAAAAAAAACTTGGGTAGGTCATACTAATGAAGGAATTCCCGTCTCTCCCTCCTAGTTCTATTCTCACATCTTAGCCATGGATCATATCCCCTAAGCTCGATACCAATTGTGGCGCCCCAAAATTAGGTATACATCACCCATCTTGGGTCGTCGAGATACATAGTATGCGAATTCAAATACAATTTACTAATACAACTGCCGTGTACAATACGACAAAACATAACTATGAGTTTGAATACAATTATTGTCTACTAGAGATTATACAAACTCAAAAGGAGTCCTCATTACAATTATTAACACACTATTTCACGGAATAGTGAGGACTACTAATGCTATCTAGGACCATCACTCCGTTCTCGACTTAGTCCTCGCTATGTTCTCATTTCACGAAGAGAACAATGAAAGAAAGGTGAGCTCAACTAGCCCAAGAAGAAATATTATGACTAAGATAATGCGAATAAATTATCGTTAGCCTTCAACAAATGTTAAAGCGATAAAATATAACAACATCAAGTTTAAGCTGCAATGAACAAGCAATCCATTAAAAAGTAAAGTAGAGAATAAAATCTACTATCTTTTATGATTTAAAAGGTTTTTCATCACTTTTATCATTTGGGACTCGACTTAATAAATAATCCACATCATCGATTCACCCGCACTTTCTGACCGAGGATATTCTTTAGTATCACGACCACAAATTATCCATGCACTACGGGCCGAGGACATTCGTGTATTCATTAATGGTCATGAACATGCCAACAACGTCCATCGATGCACTACGGGCCAATGAGGACTTTTATCACATCATTTGTAACATTACGGTCATGATTACAGAATAATCCACAGGTCATAATCATACCAAGTCCATCTATGCACTACAAAGCCACAGATGACTTTCAACAAAATATAAACATGAGGATGATGACAATGATATAAGAATTCAATAAAACAAGTTCAAGAATTAATTTATCTAGGAACCGATAACGTCCAAATTATCAACATGATCTTCGCTTTGTAGAGTAAAATTCAAGAATGCTCGGAAGAATATTTCCATGAAAAGATCTTGGATGAAGAGCAAATATCAAAGATATTCCATTAATTTCATGGGTATAGAAGTCAAAGTTTTAACCAATTTGAGTATAATAAAGAATGGAATAACAAAAGAAATCACCGTGCACGCGCGATGAATCCATACGGGAAGGTTATTCCAACAGAATAATAAAGGATGGAACTAGGTCAAAGGCGTAAACGCACGCAGACGAATAAAGATATTTCGATAGAATAATAAATAATGGAACCGAGTCCCGGCGTAAACGCATACGACGAAGATATTCGACACGAATAATAAATAATGGAACCAGTCCGGCGAACGCTTTGAGACATGATATTTCGACAGAATAATAAAGAACGGAATATTAGAAGAATGTCACCATGTATAGGGTAGCAGCGTATCTGAGTTATTCCAATGAATAATAAATAATGGAATAATGAAGTTTTCTTCATGAGTACAACAAATAACATCCCTTAAGTAAAAAAAGCTGAATATAAGAGTAGGGAAGTAGCAGAATACTTTTCTATAGGTTCTCTTGTAATTCTCTCTCTAGAGTTTCAGTGAATTCGTAAGAAATAATGAAAGAATGAGCTTCTATTTATAGAAGAATGGATTGCATAGTAACTAATCCATGAACGGTCCAGATTGATTTACTTTTATACGGACGATCCAGATTGGTTTACTATTAAAACTTAAAACAACGGTCCATACTGATTTACTATTAAAACTTTAAACCAGCGATCCATATTGATTTACTATTAAACTTCCACCAGCGGTCCATATTAATTTACTATTATATCTTCAACCAACGGTCTGAAAAATTAGCACATCTCCTCATGGAATAATTTTGTACAAAAAAATGATTTGGACCGAAAATAAATATATCTTACGGGTGAATAGTAACTCGTGAATAGTATCTTGTGAATAATAACTCGTGAATAGTAACTCATGAATAGTAACTCGTGAATAGTAATAAAACTCGACCACAAAAAGTGTCCTCGAATACCCAATTGAACAATATATCCTCCGGACATCAATTATACTAACACAAATAAGTCCAACACAATGGAACTATAAAATTCATCTTTAATCAACACGAACTTATTCATCATTAATATTATAATTCATAATATTTAACAACCGTGTCGTTCTGGAAAGAGGGGGGGGCTTTCAGATAAGGATTTCTCCTTATTAGGGTAGCATGATTAGGTGACCAAACCTCTCCTTGCAGAACTTCAGACATTGTCGATATTGCAAATAATAATATGAATAACTTTCTTTGTCTCAATTATTGATTTAATAATATATCATATAATGCGAGATGATCTTTGTAACAATAATTGAATCAATAATATGAGAAATATGATGCAAAGAATTATTGGAGCAATAATTGAGTATAACCGAGTGACTTTTTTCGTAAGCATCGATAATCAATACTGGTGTGCTATCTTTGTGCAACTATGGCGTACATCGTACTTTTACTACTAGGGTAGTTCAACGGTTTTAACGGTAACACCTCGTAGTTATTTTCATAAAGTATTTTTGTCGTTTTCTCAATCCGACAATAATTCCATTTGTGGGGTCCACCAATGATTGTGTCGTTGTATTGAATATTCCCTGTTAAAAGCGAATATTCCCCACCAATCGAATATTATATAACAACTTGCGTACTTTGCAAAATTTATAAATATTACCCACAACTATAACATTATATCAAATCAATACCATTATATTCAAAAATATAATTCGAGAAAATTATTCTTTATTCATAAAAGTTGGGGTCTTATAGTTGAATTTGTTGGATAACTATTATATATGGTGGTAGATGATTATAATCTATTATATCTATGCTATAAACGATTTTCAGAAATCAAATTATCATGAAACAAGTTTTAAATGAAGAATTTGTGTTCTTGTGGAATATATATGTTTTAGCTTATTTTAGAGTCAAAAATTGGTGATTTAATCATGTATTAATCTGCAAATTAAGAGTTCTTTATGATACCATCTTTAGATACGAAATCAATGCATGTGGTATGGATTGTTTTGGTTGGAAATTGAGTTCATGGTGAATCATTATACTAAATGTATGAATTTTGGGAAAAATAGCAAAACTTGGGTTTAAATCCCTTGATTTTGGTTATTTAGGTGGTTTTTGTTGTTGGAATCATAATATACATGCTTGTTATTGGTTATATGTGGTTTGTATTTTCTGAGAAGCTATAATTTGTTGTTTGATGGAGTTTAGGTGAAGAACAGTGCAGAAGAGAGCAGTCTACATCGCTCCTGTCTGCGTTCCGGCGCAGCTGCGCTAGCAACAAAGGTAGGAACGACACAACTGCATCTGCTGAGCTTTCTTAGTTTGAGCACCGGTGCAGCTGCGCCGGTGCCAAGGCTCAGGGCAACGCAACTGCTCCCTACCCTGAACAAAGATAGTCTGTTTTGTTTTTTTGTGTAGTCTTTAAAACTTAATCTAATTTGGTCTAATGATTATGGCAATGTATTGAACACATAACAAGTTGCTATAACATATTGTTAACATGTGTTTGATGATTGCAAATTTTAAAATTAGTAAGTTGTGAAAAACTTCAAGTTATTATTTGATTAAGTCTAGAGATGGTGATTAAGTGTTGTATTATTAAGTCTAGACTTGTGGTTTCAGAATTGTGTATGGTGCTAATGGTCAGAATTTGAACTAAGATAACGAGTTCAACTAAAATGGGATTTAACTTGTAAGGTTAATGTTGATGTAGCTAATCGGTATTGCAATTCTAATGGTATGTGTAGGGTGTTCGGGAAACGTGAGTTATAATTGTGTAGCTAACGCACGAGTCAATTTCCTTACCCTAACTTGATTACAATTACACATGTTTCTATTCTTAATCTTTTATTGAGCGAGTTTCCTAACCAACGATCTGTTTTCTCAAAGCTTTAATTATTCAAGTTCATTGTTTCTAATGAAACTTCCTATTTCTTTTGAAAGTAATGCTTTGGGTGTACAATGTATATTCAATTGTACATTGTTGTTGTTCAATCTTTGATCCTAATATCATTGTTTAATTCTATATCGTTGAATAAAACCCTTAATTTGATGGTAAACCTTTATCGATTCGACTAGTCCATAGTTGATGAGTGTTCTAAAATTCTAAAACTGTTATTGAAGTAATCCAAACCAAACTTTCTTTGGTGCGAACTCTTATGTAGAACTGAAATGAACAACCCTAATATAAGGGATTATTTACGCTTAGCGTTAAGATGTTTGTGCACAATACATGGTACGAAGGGCTGATCCCCCTAAGTACGAGAAGTAAGGTCTATATACAGTAAAACCCCTATTTAGGAATACTCTATATAAGAATAACCTCTACAATATTATAAAAAAATCAGTACAAATTTGGGCCAGTTATAAATAGGAATAAGCTCTAAATTGTAATATGTTATATACTTTTTAAGTCCTGTATTAAGAAACTATACCTCTATATATATATATATATATATATATATATATATATATATATATATATATATATGAGAGAGAGAGAGAGAGAATATTAATTTTAAAAGACTATATTTTCCTATAAAAGACTACATTTTCTATAAAAGACCACATTTTGCTATAAAAGACTACTTTGCATAAATATTTTTTGAATAATAATTATTAGGGAGTTCTTATTGATATTTTTGTTAAAGTGAATATTTTTGGGTGTTCGAAAAATATTTTGTATCAATACCTCTATTTAGTAATAACCTCTCAATTAGAATACAAATAATTTGGTCCCAAGTCTATTCTTAAATAGAGGTTTTACGGTAGTTTTATGATTGTTAAAGGTTAAAAGTAGAGATACTTGACAACCTAGGACATAGTTCATGGTCTAGTGACCCTCAGATGTACTTTTGATCTTGCTTCCTATTCTTTATTCAAAAGTTGAGCTTTCTGTTGTTCAATATCTGATGATTACTCTAATGTTATTATTGTTGCTATTGTTATACTTGTGGGCAATTATTTGCTCGCTCTTGCATATAAAATATTGCAGCTACTGTTGAGAAAGTTGACGAGCCATCTACTAGTAAAGGCAAGGGTAAGATGAACAAGTGATGAGAACTTGTCATTTTACTTTTTTGAGTTTATGTAATGAGACAATTTATTTATGTTCCACTATTATATGATGTTTTTAAGGTTAGACAACCTAGGATTAATTGAGAAGTTGTAACCCTATTATAGGGAAGATTATCATTTAAGTTTATTAAAGTTTACATTTTTATGTTATCCTATATTAATTGTAGGTAGTTTGTTATGAATGTTTTGGAGAGTGAATACCAAATACTGTGGAAATGAAGTACCCGAATTTGGGGACGTCACATTTTTCAACGTGAGCCTCATAATATGGAGGCATGACAAGCCTTAAGCACTTAAGTTAACATTAAGTGTCAATTAAAACGGAACGTAATGAGAATTGAAAGGAAGTGCAACGTAATTAAACCAAATGGACAATAAGGAGTCTTAGAAAGCCTTAAACACATAAATTGAACATTATTTATCAAACCTAAAGAAGATGATAATAGATTGTAAAGTAGAGTTACTTAAACGATTACTAAGCGTTGCTATTTGACTAATAAATGATGTGCATTATTATATATTGTGTAGTATACGTGAGGTGCAGATAGCTATAAGATGTTCTATTGTTGGTAATCAATGATTAAGGAAAAAAATTTCAGTTCTGTTATGTTTGTGGATTGAATGTGAATATGTGTTAATTACATATCATGCTCTATGAATTGCTTTAGTCAAAATATGACTAAGTTAATTGGGTTATGAAACTCAACTTACATGTGATATGAGATAGTATTTGTTTTATGAGAATTTGAGATGTATAAAGCAAGTGTACATGTATTGCATTAAATTTATATTGCATAAATGATATGCCTACCAGAAGAATTATGTGATATGCATAATAAATGAGATATGTTGTATGTGGTGAATATAGAGTTATGTGTTATGTGAAACATAATAGACTGTTAAATTTGTTAGGCTGTCGAGCTCAATCTTGCAAATAACCAGTTTTGCAGGTTAAGGATTTAAGGTTATGTGTTACTTGAATGACATGGATTAGATATAATACATGAAGATTAAATATTTTAGCTAAAGTTGTTATTCCTTTAAATCATGTTTAAGGTTCTGGAAATGTACTTAATGGTTTATGGTGTTTATTTTATGTTGAGTTTTAAAGTTTGAGTTATCTGAAGTATAAAGGATATTAAATAGGGATGTAAGGTTTTATATAATAACTCTGCTGAAGTGAATCATGAGAATAAGTGTGGTTCTAGAATATGTAAATGATAAAGGTTGTGGTTCAGGGAATTAAAGAAAGAAGACATAAAAGTTTTAATTATTCCAAATTTTTATTAAGTTTAACATCGAATAATGATGTAAATTCAGAAGTTAAATGTATTGATAACGACCGAAATTGAGAGTTGGATTGTTAAAATTTTGGGGTTGTTACAGTTGGTATAAGAGCTGTAGGTTATGAACCTTAGGTAAGAGTACCTTAGGCTATAACCTTAGAGAAAGAATAAGAAGATGATAAAGGATAAACTTAGATAGAGTTTGAACAATAAAAGATAAATTTAGGAAATGTATAGAGAAGATGTTAAAATATATACAAGGAGATTCAAAGAAGAATCTTGAAGTATTTGAAAGATGAGAATCAGGAGTTACCTGACTCCAGTAATAAAGATGTTAATTGTTAATAAATAGATGATATCTAGAAGATGAAGATGATAAGAATAAACTCAAATAGAGTTTAGTTGGTGATAAAATCAAAGAATGCATATGAAACAAGTTAAGGTAATATGAATAGGTTCAAAGAAGAACCCAAGAGCTAAAAGATTAAGGAACCACCTGAGTTGAATAATCATAAGATGACATAATTAAAGAGGAAAGAATGAGGATTGTAGAACTAAACGATCATAAAATAAGGAAAGAATTATAAGAGAAGATGATTGTAAAATAAGATCACGACGTGATCAGATTGAGCTATGGAATGACAAAGAGTCTGTAATGACTGAATGATATAGTTTGATGCTATAACGAGAATGTACTATGACATAGTACAAGGTCAACTCACGAGGAGTTATAAATGATGAAATACAAAAATTTCATATTGAGCAAAGAGCAAGTTAAGAGCAAGATAGAGTTAGGTAAGATTTCAACTGAGGACTTGTGTGATGACTAAGTTGTACAAACCTTTGTATGGGCAGAGGCTTTGTGCTTTCACTTAGTGTATCACATTGATAATCATTGAAATGTTAGTGTCGCGCTATCGATATACATATGGTGAGAAGGTGATTCTTTTCTCATATTTATATTTGATAGTTAGATAATATTAAGATTAGGTGCGAGTTCTTAAAACTCATACTTATAGTAAATTCGTGACTCATAATCATATACATGTTTTTGAATCTCTATGCGTATGGACAACCCCTGATTCTTTCTTAGACTACGTATTGCTAGGACAAGTTCTTAAACTTATATTATTATGGCAAGTTCCTGAATTTCCAATGTGTGTGGTAAGTTTGATGAACTATACTGAGGTATAGGAAGATTGTCAATCGAGATCTATGGATATTTAGTATAAAGAGAATTGGTGGTACTAGGGATAGAAATAATTATTAAATAATGAAGTAATGAAGAAAAGAGTGAAGTTGATGGAGAAACGTGGATTATTCTAAATCTTCTAGCTATACTAGATTTTCAAAATTTATTGACTTCATGCTTATATTTTCACTTCTGAGTCTTTTGAAAAATATTGGATCAGATGATTGAACCAATGAGTTTTTAAAATAATGTTATTATTCACATGTCTATGCTAATTGCTGCAGCTAGACAAAAATAATTTAAAATTATCAGAATGTATTTTATATGGTTATATGCATAATTTGATATGGTGTAGAAATAATAATAGAGGAAGTCATGAATGCAATTGAACCTAGTGTTGGATGTGATCATATGATCGTCAACCCACTATGATAGGATGTAGCATGACAAAGTCATATAATGACAGAATTCTCAATGTACCATTAAGACGGTACAGTATCGTGATATCATAAAAAAGATTTTTGGTTTTCTTTAAACTAAGAAAAGTATGCCAATTGTTATATATATATATATATATATATATATATATATATATATATATATATATATATATATGGGCGGATAAGGTCCGGACTCCGCATTTTATTAAAATGCGATTTTTTTTTTTAAACAACTAGAAAAAAAGTTTAATATTTTATGGGCTGGAATTTTTCCATAATACAGATGTTTTAGGTGTGATTTGGATACATATAACAAAATATGTCTGCATGCATCGGAATGTATGCATATACATATTTTGTTATATGTATCCAAATCACATCCAAAACATCGTATTATGAAAAAATTCAGCCCATAAAATATTAAACTTTTTTTAATGCTTTAAAAAAAGTTAAAAAAAAGTTCAGATTCTAACAAAATATGGAGTCCGGACCTTATCCGCTCACCCACACACACACACACACACACACACACACACACACACACACATATATATATATATATATATATATATATATATATATATATATATATATCGTGGCGTCCCCAAATCCGGATACTTTTTACCTCGAGATGCACGCACGTTACGATACATCATTTCTATAACTATTGCAGAAGATATAAACATAAATTGTTTATATAATAAATCTTTACAACATAATCCCCAATGTCTACAACCTTAACTTAATACATACCTTCAATATCTTAAAAGATTTATAATGTCATTTGCGTCAGAAAATTTAATAATTCTAACTACATAATAATCAAATTCTGAAATTTGCCTTTGCCTCTGTCTTTATTCAAGCCTTCGTCTTAATCTGAAAATTTTATCATGATATAGCAGGGGTGAGCAACAAATTTGCCCAGCAAGTTTTAAATACAATGAAGATATATCATGATTGAAAAGAAAGAATAAGCTATCAAACTTTCAACAACATAATGATTGTGAAAGAGCATGAATCAATTTGAATGATTGAATCAATATTGTTTGGTGGTCAACAATAAACATGAACAAATTTAACTGAATCATATGGTAATGAAGGTGATCAGCCTTTTATACCTGATGAACATATACAACATGCGTCATGAGTGAATCAATAAATTATAGATGTGGTATAATCAACAATGATTAACCACGAACATGCTTTGCAATAACAACTCAAGTTTGAGTTAGGAAACTTACCTGTACTGTCGATTACTGCTACGCAATCTAATTTAATCTCTTTATTGTAAAGACCTATCATTGCTAAGATTGATCTTTAAATCAACATATCATAATATATCTCTTAATACAACTACTTTATTAGTAAATTATCTAACACTTACTCACAAAATCAAATATTAGACAACACCTTAACACATCAGTATTATTATCGTCCTTTGAAAATTTTTCAATCACTATATCATATATAGATATATATTATAATTTAACACTTTAATCTTTCATATGATAAGTTATTTTCTATAATCCAGTAAGACGAATACCAATACTCTAATCTGGATTATTCAAACATACCAATCCAGCAACCTGGATTGCCCAATCTAGCAAACTAGATTTAAACTAATCTCCAATTCAATAAACTATTTTTAATCCAACAAACTTGATTCAACTGACCTCCAATCCAACAACCTGGATTCACTAATCCTTCAATCCAACAACCTGGATTCAAACTGAATTTCAATTCAGTTAACTGTTTTCCTTTCATAACCTTATATATATATATATATATATATATACAAAAAGATTTTTTCTGTAATTTTTCAACTCCCTTTAGTATTTATCAAAAATCCGTTTTTAGTTCGTAGCTTAAGAAATTAGCCCTATCATGCTCAACTCCAGAAATTTTCAACTCTTGACATAATCTTACACGTATTAACGTGAACCTCCAGTTTAAATTTCATGGCCATCGGAGTTATAGAACTTCAGTTATAGCAGTTTTCGTTAGAAAAATCCAAATATTGAAATGACCATAACTTGGTCAATTTAAGTCAGAATGAGATTATTTTTGGAAAAGAACTACTTTATTTCATATATTTTCATTTCCCAAAAGATTGGAATTTATTACATTAATTAAGTTACTGAAACTGCCATGGGAAAGGTTTTGGCAGCTTGTTTTTGTCATTTTTCAGGTTTTTGACTTATTTTCTAAAATCAGTCCACATGAAAATCTACAACACATTTTTTAATGATTCCACTTGAAAATGTTAGAAAACTCATATATCTAACTCCAGGACTTGACCGCACTCAAAAATGCAAAATATAATAGGAGATATGGTCGTTTGAATTTCATATATCGTTTTCACAAAAATATGATTCTCAACCCTTGGTGATTTCAAAGAAAACTTCTATATTTTCACATAATAACTACTATAACTCATAATAATACCTATTAATACTTCATATACCCATGGATCTACCATGATGCATGATCTATTTCATCAAACAATCATCAAACACAAGATTAAACACAATCAAGGTTAAGAAAAATTAGGGTTTTCTATATTTTGAAAAACCTAGTTTCCCTTTCCTACTTTAGATCTAACTTTTGATCCCCAAAATGGATAGATCCAAACATAACAAACTCTAGATCATCTATATCTAGAGTTTTGAAGTTCAAGAAAATAAATCCAAGTTTTGATTGAATATAACAATAAATAACATAAACAAAAGGTATTTATACCTTTGATCTCCATGCTCTCCTTCTTCTATGGTTGATTATGGGGCTTGAAAGTATAAAATTTTCTCTTCATCCTTCTTCCTCAAAGTAGCCACCCTTCTCCTCTCTCTCTTATCTCTCGCTAGTTTCTTTTTGCTAACTTAGGAAGTGAGAGAAATAAAAGAGAAGTAAATAAATTTTATTTGTTGTTAGTAAATTTAGTATAGATATATTATGTATATCTACATACCTCCCCCAACTTCTTTCTTGCTTTCTCTTTCTCATGATTATGAGGTTGCTTGTAAGCCTAAATAATGTGTTGGTGAAATGAGAGGATGACACCAAAAGTGGGTTAGTAAGGAGTTGTTAAGAGTTGGTAATGTTAAGAGTTGGTAATTTTTAATCATTATATTCATGAACCTTTGTTTCTCCCTCCTTAGGTGGCCAGCCATAAGGCCCCTTTTTCTCCCCTTTTTGTCTTCTTTTTAATGCTTTATTTAATATATAAAATGCTCAAAATGCCCCTCTTTAATTGGGCTACAAATTGGGCTACTATTTTAAGCTTTTGGGTTTCCTAAATAATTCTTTGGGTCATGTACATTAACATAGTCCAATACTTTTAATTTTATCCTACCCTAATCATTTAATTAGGTTTCTTTTTACTCAATTATAATTTAAATCCTTACTCATGTACACTTAATTTTTAACCCAATTAGACTTGCTATAATTAGATTATAAAATAAATTAATTGAGATGTATGAAATAAATATCTTAGGATTAGTATATATTTTAAATACTAGTATTTTCCCCATACCATAACCCTTAATAAATTTTTCCACATTCAAAATTTCTTTCTTTCTTTTCAAAATTTCAACCATTCTCATAATTTCTTTCATTAATTCACATAAAGTCAAAGGTAACATAATACCTTATTCTTAACATACTTCCAAATATAATTTTATTCTAGGTTTTGAAGTTCGTAACCCTTATTTTCTCAATTTTACTCAAATAGCAAATTATATAGGTCCTTCTTTAATTTTTTTTAATTAATCCTCTATTTCCAATCTAGGTTTTATTCTTTAACCTTTAATTTAATCATTCAAGATCCAATAAATTTTTAGGTTGTAATATTCACCCCTCCTTCTAAGAATTTCGTCCCCAAAATTACAGCCTACTAATCACTGCTCCTTTTATTCACCAAAACTAGGTTGTTATAATAACCTTTATTTAATCACATCAGATTTTATTCTCAATTAACGAGTGCATGCTATCTCCTTCCATGAGGATCTATTCTACCATCACATTCTACCAACACTACCCACTAAGAGTTTACATCTTCCAATCATTCAGGAGTCTCCCTAATTGTTCAATAACTGTATAGTAGTATAAATAGTGTAAAAAGTTTTAATCAAGAAAACTTTTCATATTATGCTGAGGGGTCATATAGACCATGAACACATAGTAAAAAATCAAATATTAGACAACACCCCAACACATCAGTATTATTATCGTCATTTGAAAATTTTTCAATCACTATAGCATATACATTATGATTTAACCCTTTAATCTTTCATATGATAAGTTCTTTTCTATAATCCAGTAAGCCAAATACCAATACTATAATCTAGATTATTCAAACTTACCAATCCAGCAACCTGGATTGACTGATCCAGCAACCTGGATTGACCAATTCAACAAACTGGATTCAAACTAATCTCTAATTCAATAAACTATTTTCCAATCCAGCAAACTGGATTCAATTGACCTCCAATCCAGTAACCTGGATTTAAACTGATTTTCAATTTAGTAAACTATTTTCCTTTCCTAACCTTATCAGTTTCCATTTTAGTACCCTAAATTGATCAATTCAGGAAGCTAAAATACCCTCTTCACGAAAATACCAAATCAACTTATTATTTTTTTCCTATCCTTTAGCCAAACATATATTGTAACAACTGAGAAAATCGGATTGTAATGTAAACTAATTCTATTTGAATATATAATGAATAAAATTATATTATATGTTATTTATAACGAGTAAGCGTGATGAATGTTATTCTATAACCTAAAAGAGGAATGATTTAGTAGTATTCTAGTTAAGTGCTAGAATTAAGGTGTTTGAATTTTTAAGACAAAAATAAAAGCTTTCCGAGAAATTCTCCGAAAACACTTTTCATCCATTTCTGCTCGTGAATTATTTTTGAACTTCTGGGAAATACGTAAAGATAGAATGATAAAGAAAGATTGATAATCTAATAATAATTCAGTTATGACAAACACAATTTTTCGCCTGCATACTAAGTTCGAGGATGTTAAGAAAAGTGAAGATTTGAATAATTGATGATCATATAATAATAAAGTTACTATACGAGGTAATGAATACGAGTATAATACTAAGTATTGTACAAGTATATATGAAAGATAACATAACGTATATGATGAATGTTATACGAACTAGTATACGAGGATTATACGTTAAAAAGCCTAAACCATTATTAATGGACTTGTAGTATTTGAATATGAATTGGCAAGCCCAAATGAAAGATGATTGAGGCCCAATGATAAACTTAATCAAGGCCCAAAGATAATTTAATGCAAGCCCAACGTTAGGCCCAAATTGAATTAAACCTAAGCCCGAACCAAGAATCAAAATCGTGGATCGAATCGATGGGTCACCGGATGAGAAAAACCCATGGGGCAACCCATGTGGGCCCCCCCATGGTGAGTTATGGCCAGTCACTTGGTGGCCAAGCAAGAAGGATAGCTTTGTGTGCAAGTTTTGAATAGTAATGAGGTAGGACAATGGACCATTTTATCCTCACTTTGTAATTCTATAAATAGAGAGCTTGGAGTTTCATTTGTTAGTTGTTTAAATTCACCAACACTTAGAGCAATAATATTGAGAGATAAAAGAGAGATTTTATAAGTGATCAAAGGGAAGAAAGAGTTAGTGATACCTCAAGAACGTCAAGAACGCAAGAGGTAATAACGTTTAATCATTTATCTTACTTATCTTTTCTAGTTTAATTTAGTAAAGAAGTGAAATTAGTGGTGTATATATCTTAAGGAGTAACAAGGATGACTATTAGTGGACTTTAAACATTAATAATCATGTTATAAGTGGAATCATAATCAAAGAAGTAAAAACTAATGAAGAAAATATGAATATTTAACACATGTTGTTGATGGACAAGTTTAAAACCATCGGGTATAGGATTAGATGATATGTGCTTGGTTAAGATGATATATGTATGAATAATAGAATGAATCCATTTTGAACAGAGTAAAAATCTCAAGTAACGAAGTTATGGCAAAATTTACGAGATTAGGCGATAATCGTCAAAATCGTAAAATTCTCGGAATGATAGTCAAAAGTCGCCGTTTAACTCGGAAACCTTAGTTTTCAATGGTTGTTGGCTAAAATCTAATTACGCACAATACGCAAGTATACGTGGTCAACAAGTAATATAATAGTAAGTAGAGTATCGTTCCCACGAGGAATTGTTTAATAAAAATCACCAAGTACTAACCCTTAACCAACTCAATCTTATTTAAACGAATGAATTTCAATTTATAAGTAAACTAATTCTAATTAAATTCCACTAGTTAAATTAAGATTACAGAGATTTAAGATCACAACTTCACTTATTGCTTCATTTAAGTTAACACACTTCTCATCAATTATTCTCTATCGTGAATTGTTAATCAAGAACACTAAAGCAGATAAAACCATCTCTCGATGCATAATACCCATACTCACTTAAATCCACAGATGATAGAATTAAGCAAGACACCCTAATTAACTAATCCACTATATCTCTATGTGAATTACAATTAAAAAGGATTTAAAACACAAGTTCTCTATAAGATTACATATGGCGTAAATGCATATCTCTATCCTAAACACGAATCATGAATCCTATCTATGTAGAAATCACAAACACATGCTATCATGATAAGATCTAAATCAATACTTCATCTCTCGAGTTCATATAGATTATCACGGTAATTGATAGACAATCAATTAAACAATTAAGTCCAAATCACAATAGACAATCCTCATAATAGAACATAATAATTGATAGCGAAGCATATTAAAATAAACTACATAATAAGATCCATTGTAATCTCAAACAAAGAATTAGTTCATTGAATTAAAACTAAGAATCCACACTTGAATACACATTAAAAGACAAAAATAAGAGTAGAGTAAAGAATAAATCTGTTGTCAGCAAATCTCCATCTTCCTTAAGCTCTTGCTCTTGATCTTCAATGGTCTCCAAGTTGCTTCAATCTCCCATTCTAATCTAATCTAGGGTTTCTAATCTAAGAAAGAAAGTAAAGAATAAGTTAATAGAAATCTATCCCAAGAGGGATTTTATGGAGTCTTAGAACTAGCCTCCCAATCCAAGTTAAACTCAAGTATTTAGAGTTCTAATGGACACCCTAGCAAGTTAGGTAATTAAGAATCCTATTCTAGCTCAATTGGACATCAAATAATCCAATTTAACTCTTTTCCCACCGCCTAGCGTGCCTCAAGACCGTCCCTAAGTCTTTTCGGTGCGCCTGCCATCAGAGTGATGGTTTCGGTGGCCTAGTGCACCCCTAGCGTGGTCCGCGCTACTCTGTTTTCTGCTGCGACGTCCTTTGGTAAAACAGGCATATCTTTTGACCCGCTAGGAGTTACGGGACCTGCCACCTATCAAATCAAAGATTGACATAATCCGTCCGGATCAAGGCGGAAATCGAGCTTGAAGTAGATGCTATGTAAATGGCAAGCATGACAACTCTTAACTTTGATCTTTGTTGATAAAAAGGTCATAACTCTCGCATCTGAACTCCGATTGGGACAATTCAAGATGTTCCGGAAAGCTAAGAAGAAGCTCTACAGTATAATCCAAGTTCCAAGCCAAGAACATGCATCCAACGTGGTGTTAAAAGTCCTTCAATCTTCCCTCCTTTCATTTGCTTGCGTATTTTGGTCCAAAAGATGTCCGAATTGCTTTCCCTTGCTTCTTCATGCCAATGTTATGTCATAGCCTACAAAATAACATAAAATGTATGAAAAGTAACTAAGAAACATAGGTTTAAGCAACTAATTCAAGTAATAGATACCGGATAAGTAGGTATAAAACCTACTTATCAATGGTGTATCGTAGAACTTTCCATTTAAGAGTTATGAGCTGAAGAATGGTTGAATTCTGACCTAAAATGAAGAAACTATCTATGAACGTTCACGAACGTTTAACGATCGCGTAATTGAAATTTTAAATAGTGAATTTAATGTTAATGGATTCGAAAACTTAAGTTGTCCTAACGAAATCAAAGTATGCAAGATATGTGAAATAACGACTTTGTAACGAGCCAGTTCCGACTTATAACGATTAAGTTATGAGCCCGGAAAGGATTGGAAATGAAAAACCTAAAAAAATTTCAAAGGCTCAGAATTGAAAATGCAGCTACCACCTAAGCCTATGAAAGTGCACATGCAAATACACATACTCGGATCCCGAGATAATCGATGAGTTTGTCTTTGCGGTGTGACATATAACAAAGAACACAGTCTTGCAGTCACGCAGATTAGATACAAAAAGCAAGAAGAAGAATTAAAATGAATACAAAGAAAAGGTAAGTTGTTTGAAGGTGAATTATGACCTTAATTAAACTTAAAGTAACATCTTAAAAGATGATTAAAACCTTTAGTTGAACGATTAAAAGTTAACGAAAGGTTACGAAAACATAAACACGAAGTAAGTGTAATAATACGATAAACCGTAATGAACATTAACTAAATGAATGTTAGTAAGTTAAGCAAATGGATAGTTAGACTAAGAAGAAGGAGAAGATAGGTTAATTGTAATACCCGGGAAAAAAAAAATTAAATAATAAAAATTATTTTGTTTTAAAACATATTAATTGGACTTTATCATTTATTTTGGGTCAAACGAGTTATTTAATTTGTGTGGGCTAATAATGTATTAATAAGTGTTGGGTAAATTAACTTGGTAAAGTTGAGCTTATTTTAATTGGATCCAATCTGTGTTTGGTAATATTAAATCCTATTATAATTAAGAAAATTAATAAGATGAGTAATAAATAAATAAATAACTCAAAACAGAACCCTATATAATATATATTACATTCTTTAAATTCGATAAAAAAAAAAAATAAAGCTCAAGATAAAATCAAGAGGGGAAAATTGTTTAAAGTTGATTTTTTTTCTTGGCAAGATCGAATTGGTAAGTGTTTACTTTTTGTTTTGAAATTTTGATAGATCTTCCTTATAGAATGTTCAATGTCCCTTAAAGTTAAAATACATATTTTATATATATGTATATTACTTCCATAGAATTTAATTTTAATGGGTTAAAGTGGATAGCTTCATGATGATGGTATATATATAAGACCCCAAATTTTATGAATAAAGATTTAACTTTCTCGAAATATTTTTTTGAATATTATGGTGTGGATTTGAGATAGTGTTATAGTTGTGGGTAGTATTTATAAATTTTGCAAAGTATGCAAGTTGTTATTGTCGATGTCGGGATTTTTAATTGTCCCTTTCCGTTACTTGTTCTTTGGTGTTCTCATTTTAGGTGAGATTTGTTTGAAAAAAATAAGTGAAAAAGGTCCGACATGTATAATGTCGACGATGGACTGTTAAGAGTCGCCAGTTGGTTTTTTAAATGGTTATACCAACACAACTGAGAAAAGGTTTGCACATTGACCCAGTGATGTGACACCGCGAGACGGGTTAGTGAAACCGAGATTAATTAGGGTCCGGGGACTTGATTATGCAGAGGGAAGGTTTTAGGCACCCCCCGACATCCGTGTTACCAGGGTGACCGCCTCTTTTCTATATGAATGTCTGTGTGTGTGGGTCAATATGCTGTTTATTATGGAAGTAGTGCGAGGCCTCATTCGCACCTATATACACAGGGTTTGAATTTATGTAAAAATTCAGTTTTTAGCAAGATATGACAATGATGTTTTATAAAAGAGGTTTTTCAAACCCTGATGCTCAATAGTAATTGAGACCTTTTAATACTTCCATTTTATTCAATATTTGGCTTGATTGATTTTATTTTCGAGATGCGAAGCATCTATAAGAAAATAATGTACAAAATAATGCCGACTTCCTCGTGGGTATGAAAACCATCTGAGGAAATTCAGACACCGCATTAGAATTTACAAGTCGCAACTTTACAATTTGAAAATGTCCATCACGGAACCGAATCTAGATCCGATAATAGTGAATCGTGATCACATGATTTCTAAAGCATATGATGATAACCGTAATTTGTATGAAAGCAAAGAAGCGGTATATATAAATAAAAAAGATATATATATATATATACATATATGATCACCAACCACTAAGCACCTCCATGGGGATCAAAATGTAAATAAAGCTATAAAGCGATCACCCACCACGGAGGAAACTCTAGGTGGGATAAAACGTAAATAAAGTCAGAAGATATCAACCACCACGGAGGAACTCCAAAGGACAAAATGTAAATAAAGCTATATAAAGCAATCAAGCGCCACGAAGTGAACTTCAAGCGAGGATGAAACGTAAAGAAAGTCAGAAAAGCGATCAACCACCACGTAAGTAAACTCTGAGTTGGACGAAAATGTATATATATATATATATATATATATATATATATATATATATATATATAGGCGAAAGGCATAGAATGTAAAATCCGGGCTCATCTAATGCAGTCAGACACACAGTTAATATATATAAATATATATATATATATATATATATATATATATATATATATATATATATTAAAGCAATAAATGCTCCGCATCAAGTTCAGCTCATCGAACAAAGTCCGACACACGATTCTCATATATATATATATATATATATAAAATCAAATAAATGCTCAGCATCAGAAATCTAGGCTCAATCGAGGCATAACTCGATAATGTTAGTCCATATATATAAAAATATATATATATATATATATATATAATATGTATATACAAACTGAAATAAAACCACGGACCAAAGTCCAGGGCAAAACACTGTATAACACGACTCTCAACGTGAAGAAGGGTGTGTGCAAAGATGAAGAGAAAGACTTTAAAGTGTGTGAGAAAGCTTATAGTGGGCTGCCAAAGAAGGCTTCTATATCTTTAAAGTGGATAAAACTCGGCTCCCACCGGTACAAAAGTAGCTATATGTGAGCTCACAAGTGTTTAAAATGAGAAAGCACTTAGTTTAGGGTGTGTACAGAGCAAATTGGACAGGGCTTCCTCGCCGTTTCTCTTCTAAATATGGCCACCCCAAGCCCTCTATTTATAGAGGGGGGAGCTGAAAGTAGTATGCACACAAGCCAATCATGTTTGATGATAAAGCATATACTTTGTAACAATCTTATTCATTTATTAATAAAAAGTATTAATTTATTAAAGGCTTTTAATTATCTACATGATGCTGTTTTATAATATGTGATAAACCCGTAGTTTTAAGCAATGCTTTTAGAATAATGATGATGATCATTCTAATGAGATCTAAATTCTTAGAAAGCTTAAAACTAAAATAGTTCCCAATCATTGGATTACTAAATTGGGGATTAGTGAATCAGGGATAGATTGGTGCATACGTTGCTTGCTCATTGGATGAGGATGATTGATCTCATGATCATTTGTGTGGAGACACTAAAAGCAAGTATGTAGGTGCTTATTAGAGAATAAGTTCATCGAGCGTGGCTCATGAAGGAATACCTAATGGAGTTTTATTTGCTGTCAATAGGAATTCTCAGTAGTGATAGTAGTACAAGTGATCCTTGGACTGAGAGATCATCATAGTATCTTGTGTATGATGAGTTATACTTTGACTTATTCCTTAAGACCCTTAGGGTATATCAAAGGGTATGCTTGGGTATAATAAGTGTACATGGAGATAATGTATGATCAATAAAGAATCTACCACTTCTAATAAAAGAAGAGAAATGTCCTATGTGATTCGATAAATGACAACCCAGTAGTCCTTGGCGGCGTAATGAAATTAGAAAGGAGTTTCTAATTTGCATTATTTGGAGTTGTGCATTTAAGGATCGAAATACATATAATTAAATAAAATAAGACTTGACAAAGAATTCCATGTTTTATATTTAATTGGGACATTGTATGGTGGAAGGATTGAATTGCACGGTAACTATTTACTCAAAGGTTCTTTTATGATTAATGTTGAAATCTATATTATCCGGAAAGTCGTTGATCGCTAGGAGGCTTATCCTATTGTAGAATAAATATTATTTATTTAAATAAATTAATTGTTTAATTTATTTATTTAAATAAGATTAGAATTGTTCTAATTGATTTATTCACAATAGGTTTAATATGGAGAACCTAAAGGGTCACACCATAAAAGGAAGAATAATTATTTAAGAAGTAAATGACATAATCGTAATAATATGTTATGTATATTTAATTTAATCTATGGTGATAGAATAAATTAAATAGCTTAATATTTATTATTTAATATTTTAGAAATATTAAATATAAATTAATAAGAGGAGTCTTATTAATATTATTACAATTATTATTATTTTAATTTCTAAAAGAGTTTAGGAATTAATTTAATATAAGTACTCTCATTTATTCCTAATTGGATTAGGAAGGAAAATTAGTTAAAGGAGTTTAATTAATTATCCCTAATAAGATTAGGGAGCTTAATTAATTAAAAGAATTAATTAATTAAAACCCAATTCCTTAATTATTAAGGTGGGTTGCTTACATCTATAAATAAGAGGAGTCTTATTATGGGTGGTGGGGGTTGTTGACTTTTTTCAACATACGAGATAATTCCAATTGTTGGAGAGAGCACCCTTCTACATAGAGATAGAAAAACTAGGGTTTAGCCAACCACCTTCTTCTTTGAATTTTCTTCTTCCTTGGTGGATCACCTCAGAGGCCAAACATTTGGGTGGCTAACGTTGATCAAAGGAAGGAACCAAACCCGGTGGATTCAAGATTGAACGAAAAGGATTTGGAGGTGAACTTGTACACGAGGAAGCTCGATCTTCAAGGGTATGATTTATTCTTTATCTTTTTGCTTAATTAATAATTATGCATAAAGGGTGATCCGGGTATATGGTTTGTAAAATTTTAAACTCGATTTTACACGCTCAGCATTATTTTTTGCAATTTGATCACAGCATATGAATATTACAAACCTAACGGTGGTATCGAGAGCCAAACCTTTATGCGAATTATTAATTGTTTTAATTTGATATGTATATTGATATGTGTTTAGAACAATTTAATTGGGCATAATTTTATCAGTATAAAATTGATTAAAAAAAAAAAAAGGAAACAATATATATATATATGGTAATTTTTTTTCCCGAAATCTTCAAGTTGGTTTGCCATGTTATCACGTGGTCCAAGAAAAACTCACGTAAAAATCACATTGAAAAATTAGCGTTTCATGGACTTGCAGTTGCATTATATATATATATATATGATATAAGTGCACGGTTTATTTTTATTAAAAAGTCATGAACAAAAAAAAAAAAAAAAAAAGTTTAACATGTGTACTTGGTTTTAACATGTTTTAACATGTTTATATATATATATATAAGATACAACAGATTGGTTATAAATATATATATATATATATATAGTATTATATATATATATAATATATATATCTAGTAACTAATATATATATATATATATATTATTATATATCGGTTTATATATATATATATATATATATTATTCTTAATAATTTTATAATTAAAATAAAAGGTTTATTTTAATTTTAAATAAAAGTTTATTTTAATTTTAAAATAATAATTTTATTTTAATTTTAAAATTAGAATTTCATGCTAACTAATTAGAGTTGGAATTGGATTCCATGATAACTAATTGGAGTTGAAATTGGATTTTATGTTTCCTTAAATAAAAGAGTTTATTTAGATATGAAATAGGATTTCATATTATTCAAAATAAAAGAGTTTATTTGTGAATAGGAAAGAAAATCCATGTTTCCTTAAATAAAGGAGTTTATTTAAATATGAAATAAGATTTCATATTATTCAAAATAAATGAGTTTATTTGTGAATAGGAAATATAATCCGTGTTTCCTTTAATAAAAGATTTTTTTTATATGGAATTGGATTCATAATTAATTAAAATAAAAGAGTTTATTTTAATTAAAGATTTTTTTTTACATGGAATTCGATTCCATAATTAATTAAAATAAAAGAGTTTATTTTAATTAAAGATTTTTTTTTTTACATGGAATTGGATTCCATAATTACTAATTAAAATAAAGGAGTTTATTTTGATTAAAGATTTTGATTAAAATAAAATAGTTTATTTTATTCAAAATAGGATAAATTAAAATAAAATAGTTTTATTTTGATTTAAATTTGGATTAAAATAAAGGAGTTTATTTTGATTCAAAATAGATTTTATACTAACTAAATTTGCCCATTAAATGATATCAATATATATATTAAATGTTTATTATTCATATGATGAATGTTATTTATTGATGCATATGATGATGTGTATGATAATAAATGGGATTGATTATGGACTATTGACCAATGCGATTGGATTTTATTTTAGTTGGATGCATGAATGTATGGGTTTTATTAAATGGGAATCTCTGCAGACCTTGTCTTCTCTAATTTTTTTCGAATGTAAATTCTATCTCCTCCTATGTACTTTCCCTCGATCACGATCAAGGTTTCTATTTATTTTAAATAGTTTTGTAATAGGAATAGTTAGAATTAAATTTTGAAAAATTAGAGATCAAGGAGTAAGGAGTGCTTGAAGACCCGTTTGTAATGAAGCCGGATTTAAATGTAATAGTTATATTTAAATATTATTTCTTTCACCCCTGAGGGTTTGACCTTTTGGTTCACTTGGTGGCTCTAGTGAACCAAACTAGAATAAAAGTCCATAATCAATCCGGGTAGAATATAGTATTCTATATGTGCATGCTTATACTATATATATATTATATATTATGCAAACATGCTTCAGCATGTTGATTAATATGACGCGTATTTTATATATATATATATAAATGCGCTAAACAAGATGAGACAAATTAATAACAAAACCCCTCAATTTTTATATTAAGTCCTAAGCGCTCAAAGGTATTTGGAATATCGAACGTCGCCTTTCTAGCATGATAAAATTAATAGAGTATTAAATATTTAATATGAGTTTGTTGTGTCACCACAAGGCAAGTATTAAGTATTTAAGATGTTAATTTATCACATATGATGCTTATAAAGAAAATTGAACGATATTGTTTTGTTGTGTCACCACAAGGATGATATTTTTCTTTTTTGAATATATGGAGTGCTAGGTGGGCTTAACTTGGATAATTTTGATTGGATGTACCACCACTGATCAAAATAATCTAAGAGGCAAAATAAAAGGAGTCAGATAGTTGATGTAATTGACAAAAGTTGTCTACCTATTTATTTATATATAGTTTGTTGTGTCACCACAAGGCTATATACATTTGAAATGGGATCCTTATTCTCACTAGCAAATCTTTAATTAGATTTTGCCGAACTATATAAGTGAGGGTAATATAGTTTGAAGAAAATAGTGGGAGATACCAATTTAAAACAAGACCTAATTTATTTTGGTAATTAATAATAGAATGTATGTTAAAATGTTGTTAATTACAAATTCATTTACAGAATTTTACAATGTCTAAATTACTATCACTGCGAAACATATTAGATGTTATTTAACCGGACCATATTAAACGGATTGGTTAAGGAAATTGAGAAAAGTTCTCATGGCTGAAAAGCTATCTTATGTCCTTAATACGCCTATCCCTGCAATGGTTGCGCATAATGCCTCGAGGAAGAGATTGCTACTTTTAGAAAGTGGCAAGATGATGCACTGATTGGCTCAATGCATCATGCTCGCATCCGTGAGTAACGAGCTTCGGCCACAAGATGAAACTATGGATGCTCCTACTATATTCCTGCACATCAAGTAGTTGATGGTGAGAAAAGTAGGACTAATAGATATCAGATATCTAAGGAGCTCTTCCGATCTAGAATGGCCAATGGCACTATAAGTACAGACAAAAGTCCTAAACATTATCAATTTGATTGATCAATTAGGACAACAGGTTTTGTCATGGATGGAAAGTTGAGCCAAGATTTGATCTTGCACTCACTCCCGGACTCCTTTCACAATTGTTGTGAATTTTTCATATGAACAAGCTAGATATTAGTCTCGCTGATTTGCTTAACATGTTGAAAAATGTTGAGAGTCACTTTCCAACCAAGAAAGACCATGTCTTACTGGTAGGGGCCAAAGGATCTTCTGAAAAGAAGAACGATTCAAAGAAGGTAAATGTAAAGGCGTAAAACAAAGGATAATAAGAACAAAACTGATACGGATAGCAAAGGAGTTTGCTTCCACTGCAATAAGCCTGGACACTGGAAAGAAACTGCGAGAAGCATCTTGCAGAGGCTAACCAAAGAAGCTTAGTGAAGTTTTGGTTATAAATACAAATTTTTTCATTATTTAAAATATTTTTTTTCTTTAAGTCAAGGTTCTACTTGGGTATTGGATACCGACTTTGGTTATCATAAATATAGATTTATGAAGGGATCAAGCAGAAGTAGAAAGTTAAACAAAGATAAGTAACCCTATGTGTGGAAAATGAAGCAAAGGTTCTTGCAGATTAGCTATAGAAACTTATAGTTTTAGCAATGCCTACACGGCAAATCTATTAAGTCAATAAGTTGTTATTGTATTCCAATTCTTGTTAAAATATTATTTCCATTTTATTGTTGGACAATGAAATTTTGGTATTATAATTAAGAACAATTGTTGTTCTATTTATAATAATAATATTTTGTATAGAATCGGAATATTACTTAATAAATTTTGTATACTTGACTTACATAAAAATTATTTTGTAAATTGAACAAACTAGTATAAGAAAAGGAGATGAACATTCAAAGAGTTGAATGTATGTATTTGTTGAATACAAGTGTGAATTATTTGAAAGGTTCAAAGAATTGAGAAGTGAAACAAATTGGCAATGTATTAAGATTCTTTGATTAGATCAAGGAATAAATACTTGTGCAATAAGTTTCTAGATCATCTCAAATGGTTTTCTCATAATGGACACATCTCGACACGCAATAATTGATTGATGTATCCGAATGAAAAATCGTACCTTGTTGGACATGGTGCGGTCCACAATGATTTTACTGACATTCCAAAGATCCTTCTCAGGATCATGTCCTAGAAATGGCTGACATATCTACAAAAGGTAACCTCAAAATCCGCCCCAAGACTCCATAAAAGTTATGGATGGGGAGGATTCCTAATCTTAAGTATGTTAAGATAAGGGTTGTCCAACTTATGTGAAAAGGTTTCAAAGGATAAGCTTGGGACAAGATTTGACATGTATGATTTGTGGGACATCCTAAAAGTAAGTTTAGGGTATATGTTCTATAATTCTACTTGGCAAAAGGTGTTTGTTACGAACACACGCCTTCTAAGATAAAGGTGTTTATCATTGAAGGGGCTAGTGGGAGGATAATAGATCTTGAAAAGTTCAAGAACCACAAAATACTATAAGTCAAATAAGAGGAACGGTAGATAGACCTATTGTACCTGGCCATGAAATAAATCAAATCGGAATAGTACCAAAGATACCTAGGAGGTATGGATTCATCATGATGATGATGATGATGAGGTACACATCATAGAAGATGATGATCCGAGTTACATACGATGAGGTAAGAATTCTAGTGTGTATAAAAGGGTCGGTGGGGAGCGTCGTGACATTCCTAGTATTATATGTTGATATACTACGGATAAGGAATGACATACTAATGCTACAATCCGTAATGATAAAGTTATTCTAAACATTCCTCCATGAATGGTTTTGAAAGAGTATCTTAATTGGGGATATAAATCATATAGATAGATTTAAGAGGATGCTCGACTTAACCCAAGGAACGTTTATTCATTTGATGCTAAAGTCGTTTAGTATGGCAAACTCCAAGAGATGTCTCATGTTGAT
Source organism: Panax quinquefolius (assembly GCA_020205615.1). Classification (NCBI taxonomy): domain Eukaryota; kingdom Viridiplantae; phylum Streptophyta; class Magnoliopsida; order Apiales; family Araliaceae; genus Panax; species Panax quinquefolius. The sequence goes on along the minus strand of CM035165.1, from coordinate 67,601,905 downwards.
GAGCCATGGAGTGTATCTCTTAATAGTCCCCATAGACTCTCAAAGAGAGAGATCGCATGAGTGACAATCATGTATGCAATGAAATATATGAGACCCGATGTTGATCGGTCATATTACGGAGAAGATCGTAAGAAGGCGGTGAAAAACATCTTAAAGTTCTTAACCTAAGCACTAAGGATGTGAGCATACATGGTGGGTCTAAATTAAAACCAGAGGGCTTTACTGACTCAAGTTTTTCGAGCATGCACTCAAGACGACCGAAAATCCACTTTAAGGTAAAGTATTACCAACAAGTGAGTGCGTTGAATTGGAAAGGTTCCAAACAAGCAAAGAGTTCTTTGGTTTAGTAATAAAGACAAAGTATATAGCTATAAATGAAGCTACAAGTTGATTGTTTGGATTAAAAGTTCATTACGTAACTAGGAATAGTTCCTAAGTCTCATCTTGGATCTAAACATGTGTTGTGGCACTTTCATTTGATTATTAGAATCATTGAAAGATGGGAAATCACTATAGAGATAGTGGACTCTCATGAACAACATTACATATCCATTAACTAAAGCTTATCCAACAAACAGGATAATCGTCACTTAGAGAAGAAGAGTATAAGATACCATGACGATATGGCTTTAGTGCAAGTGGGAGATTGAAAGTAGTATGCACACAAGCCAATCATGTTTGATGATAAAGCATATACTTTGTAACAATCTTATTCATTTATTAATAAAAAGTATTAATTTATTAAAGGCTTTTAATTATCTACGATGATCTTTGTTTTATAATATGTGATAAACCCTTAGTTTTAAGCAATGCTTTTAGAATAATGATGATGATCATTCTAATGAGATCTAAATTCTTAGAAAGCTTAAAACTAAAATAGTTCCCAATCATTGGATTACTAAATTGGGGATTAGTGAATCCGGATAGATTGGTGCATACGCTTGCTTTCATTGGATGAGGATGATTGATCTCATGATCATTTGTGTGGAGACACTAAAGCAAGTATGTAGGTGCTTATTAGAGAATAAGTTCATCGAACGTGGCTCGCTAAGGAATACCTAATGGAGTTTTATTTGCTGTCAATAGGAATTCTGTAGTGATAGTAGTACAAGTGTGACGCCCCAAAATTAGTAGGTATACATCACCCATCTTGGGTCACCACTTACATGATACGAGAATTTAAATACAACTTATTAACATAAGCGTGGGTATAATACGACATAAACTGTGAGTTTAAATACAAATATCGATACTACTAGATATTATACAAACTCAAACAAAAAGTCCTCATTACAATTATTATCACACTATTTCACGAGAATAGTGAGGACTACTAATCTTATCTTCGAGGACCATCACTCCGTTCCCCAGACTCGTCCCAAATTTATATTCTCATTTCACGAAGAGAACGGTGAAAGAAAGGGTGAGCTCAACTAGCCCAAGAAGAAATATTATGACTAAGATAATGCAAAATAAATTATCAATAGTCTTCAACAATGTTAAAGCGATAAAATACAATAGACAACCGGTTTAAGCTGCGGTGGAATATGCAATCCATTAAAAGAGTCAAGTAGAAAATAAAATCTACTATCTTTTATGATTTTAAAGGTTTTTCATCAACATTATATTTGAGACTCGAAACTTTAATAAATAATCCACATCATCGAATCACCCCACACTACTTCTGCCGAGGATATTCTTAAGTATCACGATCACAATTATTCCCTGCTTCACTGGCCGAGAATAGTTTGTGTATTCATTAATGGTCATGATCATGCCAACAATCGTCCATCAATGCACTACTACCACTTTGAGGATTTTTAATCACATCATTTGTAACATTACGGCCATGATTACGCCGAATAATCCCGAGTCATAATCATACCAAGTCCATCCATGCTCTCTACAAGAGCCACGAGATGACTTTAAAAAATATAAACATGAGGATGATGACAATGATATAAGAATTCAATAAAACAAGTTCAAGAATTATTTTATCCGAGGAATTATTAACGTCAAATTGTCAACATGATCTTTCGCTTTGTAGAGTAAAATTCAAGAATGATCGGAAGAATATTTCCATGAAAAGAATCTTTGGATGAAAACGAAATATCAAGGATATTCTACTAATTTCATGGAGTATAGAAGTCAAAGTTTTAACTAATTTGGGTATAATAAAGAATGGAATAACAAAAGAAATCACCATGCATGCGGTGCTTGCATAGGCGAGTTATTCAGCGGGAATAATAATAATAACGGAACCGGTCGGTGAAATTCACTTGCAAGCTGGGATGTTCAACGAGAATAATAAAGATGGAACCGGATCCGTGTAAAAACACAGATAGGATATTCCAACGAGAATGATAAAGAGCGGAACCAGTGGGGTGTAAAACACATGCATGCAGGATGTTCCAATGAGAATAATAAAAAGGCGGAACCAGTTAGGTGTAAAACACATGAACAGGATGTTCCAACAGGATAATAGAAGAATGTCACCAAGTATAGGGTAAACCACGTATACAGGTTATTCCAACAGAATAATAAGCAATGGAATAACATAAGGATTTCACCAAGTATAGGGTATGCTGCGTATACAGGTTATGTATAGGGTATGCCACTTTTACAGGTTATTCCAACAGAATAATAGTGAATGGAATAATGAAGTTCTCTTCAAGAAGAAAGAATAACACCCTTACCGTAAAAAAACTGAATATAGAAGTAATGAAGTAGCGAGAATACTCTTCTTCTTTTCTATAACTTTCTCTCTATAACTTCTCTCATAAATTTCTCTCTAGAGTTTCAATGAATTCGTAAGAAAATAATGAAGGAATGAGCTTCTATTTATAGGAAAATGGAATGCATAGTAACTAATCCATGAAGCGGTCAGATTGATTTACTTTAATCGGACGGTCCATGTTTAAAAAAAAATCTTTTAAATAAAATATAATATATTCTATTTATATAAAAACATTTTACTATGCAAACACTATGCAAAACACTACTTTATAAAAAACTACGCATAATAAAATATAATATATTTTATTTATAAAATAACTTTAATAAAGTATTACATTTTATATAAAAGATGTTTACATTTTATTACGTTAATAATCTGAATAAAACAAAAGCGTCATTATCATTATAATAATTCATATTATTAATAAATGATAATGGAATCAAACTAAGTGACTTCTCACATAAGCATCGATAATCAATACTGAGTGTCTCTTTACGCGACCACACGTATTCATTGTACTTTTTACTAAGGAAGTAGTTCAACAAAGTATCAGCGGTAAAACTTCCGCCGTTATTTCAATAAAATATTTTTGTCTTTTCTCAATCAATCCCAATAATTACATTTGTAGGGTCCACTGATGATTGAGTAGTTATGCGAATATTCCTGCTAAACCGAATATTCCCGACCAATCGAATATAATATAACCACTTGTATACTTTGCAAAATTTATAAATATTACCCACAACTATAACATTATATCAAATTATTCCATAATATTCAAAAATAATATTTATAGAAAATTCATCTTTATTTATAAAAAGCGGGGTCTTACAACCTCCCTTCTTATGAAATTTAAGCCCTCGAAATTAGGGTGCGATACTGGTATGTCGAAGAGGTAAGGATACCTTGATTTCATTTGATTCTAACTCCCAAGTCATTTCCTCAACATCGTGGTTCCTCCACAAAACTTTGACTTGAGGTATAACCTTGGAGCGTAGAATATGTTCCTTCTTATCCAAAATTTGAGCAGGGAACCTCTTCATACGTCAAATCTTCCGCTTATTTCGTCGGTTCTAACTTCGATAATATGGTTGGGTCTTTCACATATTTACGTAACATGGATATGTGAAAAGCGTTATGAACACGAGACATATTTGGCGAAAGCGAGTCTATAGGCCACAGTTCCTACTCGATCGAGGATTAAAAATGGACCAGATGAATCGAGGATTAAGTTTCCTCTCTTTCCAAATCTTGTAACTCCTTTCCATGGAGCAACTTTTAACAACACATGATCTCTATATTGAATTCCACGTCCTTTCGATGAAGATCGGCATAACTCTTTATCGATTTTGTGAGGTTTTTATACGTTGTCGGATCGTTTGAATCTTTTTAGTAGTCATACGTACCAACTCGGTCCCAACAACGTTGCTTCACCCACCTCATCCCAAAGACATCTTTGAGAAGCGACACTTTCTTCCATACAACGCTTGAATGGAGCCATGCCAATACTTGCTTGATAAGCTGTTGTTATAGGAAAACTCCACCAATGGTAAAAACTTGTCCCAACTCCTTGAAATCAAGAACCACGAGTCTTAATAGATCTTGAGAGTTTGAATAGTCCTCTCCATTGTCAGGTCCGTCGAGGATGATATGCCGAAGCTAAATCGTAAGTCCGTGCCCATAGCTTTTTGCAAACTAACCCAAAATCTTGAAGTGAATCTTGGATCTCGATCGAAACTATGGATACCGGCATACCATGCGGTCTTACAATCTCGTTTATGTACATACGAGCAAGACGTTCAAGTGTATAAGTTTCTCGTATCGGTAAGAAATGAAGCGAGACTTGGTCAATCTATCAACAATGACCCAAATCGCATCAATGCCTTGAGAAACCTTAGGAAGGCCGTATTGAAATCCATGGTAATGTGCTCCCACTTCCATTACGGAATTTCAAGTGGTTGCAATGGACCTTTTGGTACTTGATGCTCCGCTTTAACTTCGTTGACAAGTTAGACACCTTGAGATAAACAATGCTATCTCCTCTTCATATTGCTCCACCAAAATGTATGGCGAATATCATGATACATTTGGTACTCCCGAGATGGATTGCAAATGGTGTGTTGTGCGCCTCCATCATGATATTATACTTTAAATCGGGGTCGTTAGGAACACAAAGTCCGGAGTTGACTCGAAATATTCCTTCTTCATCGATTCTTGCTTGGCGTAGCACCCTCTTGCACTTTCTTCCTCATACGCATCGACTCTCGTGTGCGTAGCGAGCGACTTTAACTTTATTGATTAAAGTCGGTTCTACTCGTATATTCGCTATCATCACATCGTCCACAGGGTCTTTAACTCTATCTCCATCCTTTGCAAGTCACACAAAATGGGCCTTTGTGTTGACAATAACGCACTTTCGTGCTTGCATATGATCTTCTACTCAATGCATCCAAGCTACCACGTTCGCTTTTCCGGGATGGTATTGGATGGTATGATCATAATCTTTCAAGCAGTTCAAGCCAACGTCGTTGTCGCATGTTGAGTTCCTTTTGAGTGAAGAAATATTTGAGGCTTTTATGATCCGTAAAGATCTCCACTTTCCCCATACAAGTAATGCCTCCAAATTTTAAGTCAAGAAACAAATTTGCCGACTCAGATCATGAGTAGGATAATTCCTCTCATATTCTTTGAGTTGTCGCGAGGCATAGGCTATAACTTTTCCATGTTGCATAAGAACACATCCCAACCCTTTGCTCGAAGCATCTTTGTAGATGACAAATCCTCAAGAGCCGGATGGTATTGTCGAGCAGTCTTTGAAATAAGTCTCTTCTTGAGTTCTTGAAAACTCTTCTCACATTCTTCGCTCCAACCGAACTTTGTATCTTTTCGAGTCGGTGAGTCGATGGAGTAGCGATTGAGAAAATCCTTCCACGAATCTCCGATAATATTGACTTAAGCAGAAAGCTACGTACTTCTGGTCCTTCGATTTAGGTTGTTCCGACTTTGAATAGCTTGATCTTTCTTTGGGTCACAGATATTCCATGACTTGATACCACGTGCCCAAGGAATGCTACTTCTTCAAGCCGAACTCGCATTTCTTCAACTTGGCATAAAGCTTATATTCACGAAGCTTTTGGAGTGTCGACCTCAAGTGTTGCTCATGATCTTCACGGCTTTTGGAATAAATAAGGATGTCATCAATAAAGACGACCACAAAGTGATCTAAATATTCCTTGAATACTCGGTTCATTATATCCATGAAGGCGTAGAGGAGCATTAGTCGATCAAAGGACATGACTAGGAATTCATAATGCCCCGTCTAGGAGTTACGCCGAAGTCTTTGGAATGTCGGTGGTTCTAATCTTCAATTGGTGATATCCAGAACGAAGATCGATCTTTGAAAAGAATTTGGCTCCTTGCATAACCGGGTCAAACAGGTCATCAATACGTGGCAATGGATACCTATTTTTGATGGTGACATGATTGACTCCAGATAATCAATACAAAGTCGCATACTCCCATCTTTCTTCTTCACGAATAGAGCAGAGAGCACCCCGAGGAGAAGTACTGGGGACGAATAAAGCCAATATCTAACAATTCTGCGGTTGGGTCTTTAACTCACGAAGTTCAATAGGAGCCATTCGATATGGGGCTTTGGAAATAGGTTTTGTACCGGGTTCAAGGTCGATACAAAATTCAATTTCATGCTCGGGGTAGGCGAGGAAGTTCTTGGGGAATAAGTCGGAAATTTATTAACAATAGAAATATCGCTCAAAGCCGGCGTATTTTTGTTTAAATCATGTGACATGAGCTAAGAAAGCTTGACATCCATTTTTCAATAAGCGAATAGCTTTATGGCTTGAGATGACCGTGATTAATTTTAATGGTTTGGTCGTTTGAATTAGCATAATAGGTTGATTAGGAATATGAAAACTAACAACCTTACGAAAACAATCAATTTTTGCATGATAAGTAGTTAACCATTCAATCCTAGAATCACGTCAAATGCAAGTATTTTTAATGAAATAAGATCGACGAGGTAATGTGAGGGTACCGATTTGAACCAAACAAGACTTATAAGCGAGTGGATGTAATGAAGGTTTCTCCAAGCGGAGTTTCCACGAGATAAGTCAAAGTCTAATTTCCCGAGTCAAATTTAATCGATGGCGCAAGTAGGAGAAATAAAAGAATGGGTAGAAGCCGGTATCAAATAAAGTGTAGACTTCATTAGAGTTTATGATAAGCTTACCGTGATGACCTCATTCGGGTTCCTTGCTCTCTGGGAGGTCACAACAAGCGCTCTCCTCACACTACGGTTTTGACTTTTTACAGGGATGACCTTTGGTGCCTCTATCCTAGTTGAATTTGTCTTGATGAAACGACAAAAATCGAGCTAAGTGACCTTCTCTTCCACAATTATAACATGCTTTGATGGCATAGCACGATTTGATGATGTGTCCCTCTTCTCGCATTTGAAGCATATGATAGGTGGTCTTTCTCCTTCCTTAACAACGGGTCTTTGGTCTTGACGTCTTTCCATCATTGTTGAATCTCAGTTTCTTGAAATGTCCATTCTTATTGTTTTGTACGATTACCACCGGAAGTGGTTACCATATCTCGGCTGTTGATTCCCTCCACTTGTTGTCATCACCGCTTGATGACTACTCATCGCCGGTATTATAACTTTTAAAATTTGCTCTCTTTTAGTTGCGTTGACTCGTTATCGCGCTCCACTAACCGAGCCCTATTTACAACATCCGAATACAAACACGGTTTATGAGAAATAAGATGTTGACGTATCTCGACTTCAAACCTCTTAAAAACATTCGCGCCATTCTCTCTTCATTATCCACCAAGTGGGGATGAAAGCCGTGATAACTCGCAAATTTTGCCTCGTATTGCGACACGGTCATATTGTTTTTGTTCAACTTGATAAACTCCACCTCCTTCGTATGGCGAATACTTTTCGGGAAAGTATTTGTCGTTGAGCGACTCTGGAACTTCTCCCAAGATATCTTGATGACAATGCGGGTTGAGTCGTTTTCCGATTCCACCGATGTCTGCCTCTCTCTGCGCAACATAAAAGGCGGTGAAAGGAACCTTTTGCTCCTCGGAGCATCCCAAGACATCAAATATCTTGGTAATCTGCTTTATCCATGCTTCCGCCATAAGTGGTTTTGGCTCTCCCTTAAACTCCCGGTGGTCCCAGCTCCTTGAATTGTTTAGCGGTGACCGCTTGAGAGAGTTTCGTGTTTCCACCTACGTTTTGGGCGAGAGTCGCTCTGCTTTCTTTGTTGCATAAATTACATAAAGCCTACGAACATTTGATCATTCATCATTTGGTCGGTGTTGTTGTTGCATGAGGATTATCGCCTTCACGATGCACATTATCACGATTATTGATATGTGGTGAATCGGCGATCGCTTTGTGCTCCATTGCTATTCTCAACATTCTCGGATGTCATTTTTGAATCTTGCCACAAAACAAAAGATTAATTGACATTTAACAATTACCTTTATATTACGTGAGCCAATAAAATAGCACAAAAACTTAGGTAGGTCATACTAGCGAAGGTATTCCCGTCTCTCCCTCCTAGTACTTTTCTCACATCTTAGCGGGGATCATATCCCTTAGCTTTGATACCTGTTGTGGCGCCCCAAAATTAGGTATACATCACCCATCTTGGGTCACCACTTACACAAGATACGTAATTTAAATACAACTTATTAACATAAGCATGGTGTACAATACGACATAAAGCGTGAGTTTAAATACAAATATCGTCTACTAGATATTATACAAACTTCAAACAAAAAGTCCTCATTACAATTATTATCACACTATTTCACGCAGAATAGTGAGGACTACTAATGCTTATCTTGAGGACCATCACTCGTTTCCCAGACTCGTCCCGGCTATATTCTCATTTCAAGAGAAACGGTGAAAGAAAAGGGTGAGCTCAACTAGCCCGAGAAGAAATATTATGACTAAGATAATGCAAAATAAATTATCAATAGTCTTCAACAATGTTAAAGCGATAAAATACAATAGACAATCAAGTTTAAGCTGCGGTGAATATCTTGATCCATTAAAAGAGTCAAGTAGAAAATAAAATCTACTATCTTTTATGATTTTAAAAGGTTTTTCATCCTTTATTATATTTGAGACTCGACTTTAATAAATAATCCACATCATCGAATCACCCACACGCACTCTGACCGAGGATATTCTTAAGTATCACGATCACCACAATTATTCACGCACTACGGGCGAGAATAGTTGTGTATTCATTAATGGTCATGATCATGCCAACAAGCGTCCATCAATGCACTCTGACCTTTGAGGATTTTTAATCACATCATTTGTAACATTACGGTCATGATTCTGGCGAATAATCCACAGTCGTAATCATACCAAGTCCATCCATGCTCTACGAGCCACAGATGACTTTAAAAAAAATATAAACATGAGGATGATGACAATGATATAAGAATTGATAAAACAAGTTCAAGAATTATTTTATCCAGGAATTATTAACGTCCAAATTGTCAACATGATCTTGCTTTGTAGAGTAAAATTCAAGAATGATCGGAAGAATATTTCCATGAAAAGATCTTTGGATGAAGCGTAAATATCAAGGATATTCTACTAATTTCATGGAGTATAGAAGTCAAAGTTTTAACCAATTTGGGTATAATAAAGAATGGAATAACAAAAGAAATCACCATGCATGCGGTACTTGCATAGGCAGGTTATTCAATGAGAATAATAATAACGGAACCGAGTCGGGTGAAATTCACACCAAGCAGGATGTTCCAACAGAATAATAAAGATGGAACGGATCCGGTGTAAAACACAGATAGGATATTCAGCGAGAATGATAAAGAGCGGAACCGGTCCAGGTGTAAAACACCATGAGACAGGATGTTCAAAGAATAATAATAAAGAGCGGAACCAGTTAGGTGTAAAAACCTGCAGACAGAGGATGTTCCAACAGGATAATGAAAGAATGTCACCAAGTATAGGGTAAACGGCGTATCTGAGGTTATTCAACGAATAATAAGCGATGGAATAACATAAAGATTTCACCAAGTATAGGGTATGCAGCGTATCTGGGTTATGTATAGGGTATGCCACTTTTACACGAGTTATTCAACGAGAATAATAGTGAATGGAATAATGAAGTTCTCTTGAAGAAGAAAGAATAACACTTCTTACAGTAAAAAAGGCTGAATATAGAAGTAATGAAGTAGCGAGAATACTCTTCTTCTTTCTATAACTTTCTCTATAGCTTCTCTCTATAATTTTCTCTCTAGAGTTTCAATGAATTCGTAAGAAAATAATGAAGGAATGAGCTTTATTTATAGGAAAATGGAATGCATAGTAACTAATCCATGAGCGGTCCAGATTGATTTACTTTAATCGGACGGTCCATATTTAAAGAAAAATCTTTTAAATAAAATATAATATATTCTATTTATATAAAAACATTTTACTATGCAAACCTTTATAAAAAAACATACAAAACACTTGCATAATAAAATATAATATATTTTATTTATAAAATAACTTTAATAAAGTATTACATTTTATATAAAAAGATGTTTACATTTTATTACGTTAATAATACTGAATAAAACAAAAGCGTCATTATCATTATAATAATTCATATTATTAATCGACGATAATGGAATCAAACTAAGTGACTTCTCACATAAGCATCGATAATCAATACAGTGTAATTACTTATGCAACCACACGTATTCGTACTTTTACTAAAGAGTAGTTCAAGCGGTATCAAGCGGTAAAACTTCCGCCGTTATTTCAATAAAATATTTTTGTCTTTTCTCAATCAAACAATAATTACATTGTGGGGTCCACCAATGATTGAGTAGTTGTGCGAATATTCCACTGCTAAGCCAGAATATTCCCAGACCAATCAGAATATAATATAACCACTTGTATACTTTGCAAAATTTATAAATATTACCCACAACTATAACATTATATCAAATTATTCCATAATATTCAAAAATAATATTTATAGAAAATTCATCTTTATTTATAAAAACGGGGTCTTACAACAAGTGATCCTTGGACTTGAGATCATCATAGTATCTTGTGTATGATGAGTTATACTTTGACTTATTCCTTAAGACCCTTAGGGTATATCAAAGGGTATGCTTGGGTATAATAAGTTGTACATGGAGATAATGTATGATCGATAAAGAATCTACCACTTCTAATAAAGAAGAGAAATGTCCTATGTGATTCGATAAATGACAACCCGATAGTCCTTGGCAAAGCGAATGAAATTAGAAAGGAGTTTCTAATTTGCATTATTTGGAGTTGTGCATTTAAGGATCGAAATACATATAATTAAATAAAATAAGACTTGACGGTAATTCCATGTCTTATATTTAATTGGGACATTGTATGGTGGAAGGATTGAATTATACGGTAACTATTTACTCAAAGGTTCTTTTATGATTAATGTTGAAATCTATATTATCCGGAAAGTCGTTGATCATTGGGAGGCTTATCCACATTATTAGAATAAATATTATTTATTTAAATAAATTAATTGTTTAATTTATTTATTTAAATAAGATTAGAATTGTTTCTAATTGATTTTATTCACAACTTAGGTTTAATATGGAGAACCTAAAGGGTCACACCATAAAAGGAAGAATAATTATTTAAGAAGTAAATGGCATAATCGTAATAATATGTTATGTATATTTAATTTAATCTATGGTGATAGAATAAATTAAATAGCTTAATATTTATTATTTAATATTTTAGAAATATTAAATATAAATTAATAAGAGAGAGTCTTATTAATATTATTACAATTATTATTATTTTAATTTCTAAAAGAGTTTAGGAATTAATTTAATATAAGTACTCTCATTTATTCCTAATTGGATTAGGAAGGAAAATTAGTTAAAGGAGTTTAATTAATTATCCCTAATAAGATTAGGGAGCTTAATTAATTAAAAGAATTAATTAATTAAAACCCAATTCCTTAATTGTTAAGGTGGGTTGCACATCTATAAATAAGAGGAGTCTTATTATGGGTGGTGGGGGTTGTTGATTTTTTCAACATCGAGATAATTCCAATTGTTGGGAGAGTACACCCTTTCTATAGAGATAGAAAAACTAGGGTTTAATGACCACCCTTCTTCTTGAATTTTCTTCTTCCTTGGTGGATCACCCCCAGAGGCCAAACATTTGGGTGGCTAACGTTGATCAAAGGAAGGAACCAAACCCGGTGGATTCAAGATTGAGCGAAAGGATTTGGAGGTGAACTTGTACTGAGGAAGCTCGATCTTCAAGGGTATGATTTATTCTTTATCTTTTGCTTAATTAATAATTATGCATAAAGGGTGATCCGGGTATATGGTTTGTAAAATTTTAAACTCGATTTTACGTTTCGCATTATTTTGCAATTTGATTGCGCACATGAATATTACAAACCTAATCAGGCAGCAGGTGTACTGCGTCTTAGCAAACAGTGTACTGCGGTTTTGAGTGCCCCGGGTAGTGTGAGTTTCGCCATGTCGGAAATACGTACACTTCAGAATGACGCGCGTTATTCGCTTTCGATTAGTTCATAACTTTCAATCCGGGAGTCCGATCGAAGAGTGCCATACCATTACGGAAATCTCTTTCTGAGAGCTACACAATAACATAGGATTTGCCCTTTTTTGATTCCAGGAAGATGGGTCCATGACCAAAATGGCATTCCTAGGTTTTCGTCAAGTAGTCCGTTGAGCCATTTTGCGTAGTTTGCGCTTGAAAGTTAAGATATGGTTCTTGTGGGACTTCTATTGAAGTAATTTGAGTTGAAATGAGTTGATTTAATGTGAATTGATGTTGAGTTGGCAAAATGACCATTTTGCTCCTCTCGGGGTTATCTCCGGTTTTCGCACATTTGTAGTAGTCTTTTCTCAGGGTTATCTCCGAGGTTGACCTAATGTTGACTCTGAGTGTCCTCAGGGTTATCTCTGAGGTTGGCTTGACCTTCTGGGGCTATCTCCAGGCTTTGATCATGATCCCCCAGGGCTATCTCTAGGGTTAAAACTGACTTTCCTGGGGTTATCTTCGGGTTTTAAAACTGTTTTCCCGGGGTTATCTCTGGGGTTGGAAATTTGATCTCCTGTGACTATCTCCGGGGTTAAAATTGATGTTTTAGTCCTCCAGGGTTATCTCCAGAGTGTGAAAAAGACACTTTTGCCCTCCTGTATGGTTAGTAACAATAAAAGAAAATTTTGAGTGTCTACAGATGCCCCTCTTTATCATGTTCATGCAATGCAATGGAATGGACATGATAAAGATTAGTAGACACTTAAAAATATAACAAGGTATTTCTAATGATGAAAATCGCAATGAATGTTTATGATGAATGTTAAAATGTTTTTGCAAATCGCAGTTCGTATATCGCATTTCATATTTTGCACTTCGCTTTTCGCATTTGGCCAATCGCACTTCGCAACTCACATATCGTAACTCGCACATCACATTTCGCATATCACATATCACATATCGCAAATCGCATATCGCAAAATCACAAATCGCAATGTAATGAATATTACGATGAATGTTAAAATGTTTTCATAAATCGCTTTACCTTTACCGATCATTGTTGATGTCTATGCTGGTGTTGACTCCAATGGTTTGGCATTTAATCACTTATGCTTGTTTGATGAAGATAAGTTGAGATGTTTTCCAAATCTCTGATGGGGATGACATTCTGAAATCACCAGACCCTCCCGATGTATTCGCTGGTAGTTTGCAACGGTGCCTACCTTGCTGATTGCCAAACTTTTTCAATTCCCACTCGAACGGTGGTATATAAAGCTTTCATCGCTGAACTGTTTTGATGTCGCACTGAATTGATGTTAATGGTTTTGAATACCGGATCTTCCGATACCTTCGCTGAAATTAAATTCAAAGGTTTGCTTCGCTAGGCTCTACCTCATGTTACGCTCACCCTTTTTGAGGTGATTTGGAGTTTCCTTTCATTTGTTGGAGGCGGTGCCCCATTTCTCGAAAGCGTTTGATTACATGACACATTGAACTAATGACTTGAATGTATTGACATTCTTTGGAGGTGCAACTTCGTTCTTTTCTTTGCTTTCGATTTGAACTTGATTGTAGAGGCCTCAACTCGTGAGGACTTAACGCATGTTGATGGTGTAGATTTTATTCGCTAGGCCTTTCGTCGTTGACCTTCTGCTTCTGAGTTAAGAACTTTTTTGAGAAGTTTCCCCTTCTTTTGTAGGGGCACGCTTATGTCGCTTTGATTTCTTTCAAGAGTTCTCCCCTTTCTTTTTGATGAGAAGCTTGATCTCGCCTTAAGCTCCTTCCATTTCTTGGAATTTTGAAAAATGCCCCAGTCCTTTCACATGTTGATGCCGAGGGTTCATATGAGAAACTCTCTTTGTTGATGAAGTCGCGAGTGAATAATATCTGAATCACCATTGAGATGATGATGGACCATGCTGATGGCACTGACTGATGCATTTTTCACTTTAGGATGGTTGATAAATGCCCCAGTGTTGAGTTGTCGCTGCTTCCGAGATTGTCCCAATCTTATTGTAAGGGACCCAATATCCGGTTGTCGCCAATTTTGAAATTGCCCCATCCTCGCTTGTTGTCTGGGATAGTTGCTTTGACAGATGAGCTGATAAGACGCCGAGATCGCAAGAGGCTTTTACTTCTGTACCATCTGGTGAATAGGTAGTGGATGTGGGCTTTGATGTTGACAGCTCTTTCTGGTAGAGATGTCGCTCTGTTAGAGAGATGACACTCTAACTCATAGGGATACCGCTATTGCTGAGCGGGATGACGCTATATTTACCCGAGATATCACATGTAGTTGGCGGTGGATCTGTTGGCTCGTGTAGAAACCCTTGGGCAGGAGATCACAATGTTACTTCCTTCTTCTGAGAGGGAATCCATGTTGGACTTGATAGCCTGCATATACACTGATTTGTAGATGGGCTTGTATTTTCCTGCATAGACTAGCTTAGCCATTTTGTCATGTACAGTACACATTGTATATATCAAACAACATTATATATGGCAGGGAAATATACATTGATTCACTTCCCTTTTAGTTGTGCCTTGTTACTTGCTTGATATTTACTTGTTTCTCCAAAACTTTGTGAACTGGATGTATTCTGAACTCCTCCTTGATGGATGAACAGTGAGATGTCTCAGGATTTTCAGAATGGATCGTCGATCTATGTGTATTCCCTACCATCTTTGGTGTCTTGGGACTGATTTTTGTATGTGGTTATGGATATGAGTGTTTTTGTTTTTGTTTTTTCTATGGTGAGACCAGACCATATAACATGGCTGCCTACGTGAGTGTATTAGGGAGATCAGGTCGACGTAGTTCGCCCATGTACAGGGCGGATTGCAGATGAAAAGTTTAATCCCATGTACAGGATAAATTGAAGGTGTGAAAGGTTTGATCCCTGGTGGGATAACCGAAGTTGTATGAAATGAAGTGAAACCAAGCTGCTGGTTTGAAAAGTGTGTTTTTCAGTGAGGGCAGATGGGTAAAAAGGAAAGGCTGTATGTAGTGTGGGTTAAAGAACCTAAAATAACTGGTGATCTGATGATCCAAAACCAGGATGTTTGCTTGATGGTAACCTCAGACATAGTACCGTTTCACGGTGTCCGAATTGATGAGTTGCGAAAATTCATCGTCGTCCACTTCCTGTAATCTGAAAGCGCTTCCTGTCAATACCTCCTTGACAATAAACAGGCCTTCCCAGTTTGGAGTGAATATTCCTTTAGACTGAGCTTGGTTGTCAATGATCTTCTTCAAAACCAAGTCGTGTTGTTTGAACTGCCGTAATCAGACTTTTCTATTGTCGGATTTTTTTTTACAAGTAGAGGGGCGCTCATGTGTGGGCCACAGACTCCACCATGGATCTCATCCATGAGCCTCTGAGCTTGGTCCTCGTCGAGAAATCTGAGGAGACCTTGTTCTGCATCTCTTTTGTAGATTGTATCTCCGCTCAAGTAGAATTTCATAGCTTAAGTCGATGGATCCGCCTTTTCTCGGTCAGGACTTGCCTCGTGGGTGTAGATCCATCGTAGAGTACTCCTTGATATCTTGATACCAAGGATGTTGGATGGGAGGTAGCTCATCCGATACTTCTCCAACATAGTTCCATAATAGGAATTGGTGCCTTGTCGGGGAGGTAAATGTGGCGCTTGGCATGTGTTCCTTATGCAGCATGTGAATCAAGGAGGCCAAAGTTTCTAACGCGTCGCAAAAGTCATTCCTATTACGAGGAATGTGTAGAAATGAGATTTCTTGAATTCCAAAACCATCTGTAGAACCTCTGGATGGTAAGCGACAAAGAATAGAGAACTGTTGAAGAGATTTTTCTTTTTCTTTTTTCTTTTTCTTTTTTCTTTTTTCTTTTTCTTCTTTTTTTTCCTTTTTTATACATTAGATCGTGGAAAAGAGCCATACGGCTCACTGATAGATAGCTCCGGCATTGATGAGGCTGAATGACAATCGTCTGTAGCAAAAGGTTCCCTAATGAGTGATAAGATTTCTTTAGATCACTGTAATCCGCGCGAACTTGCACCTCTCCTCCGGGTTTCAGCACAGAGACTATGTTGGATAGCCATTCAGGGTATGTTGACACCATGCTGATTCCGATTTGAAATTGTTTCACGATTTCTTCTTTAACTTTTAACCTCCACTCAGGTTTTAATCGCCTGAGCTTTTGCCTGACTGGCTTGAATCCTCATTTGATGGGAAGGCGATGAATGGCAATTTCAGTGGATAAACCGACCATGTCTTTGTGAGACCATGCAAACACATCCTGGAATAGGGTCAATAGAGTAACCATCTCATTCCTTTGGTTTGGAGTGAGGTCTGTACCAATCTGGATTTTTTTGGGTTTTTTTAAGGTTTTGAGGTTTAAAAGAGGTGGTTTGATCAAGATTTCGCTTGGGTTTGTCTTCGACCCATTCTTTGATCTCCTGAGGTATCTCATAGTCCTCTTGTATTTCCATCAAGTCCTGAGTCCAACTTTATATCAAAGTTACAGTCCTTGTGGAGAATACGCACCTCATCAGCAAGCCTAGGTACATCTAACTTTAGAATCCTGAACCAACATTCTCTCACTTAATATATGAAACTGTTCAATCATACAAAGTGTTAGCATGTAATGACAAAAGTAACTGCTAATACTGTACAAAAAAAGTAAGCAGTTATTGCTATCTATAGGGCATAATGAGTTTCTGGCCGTTTTACCATTGTCGACCAATGCAAGGAGTGCTGCTCCAATTATCGAGGGCAAAGCCCAGGT
Source organism: Panax quinquefolius (assembly GCA_020205615.1). Classification (NCBI taxonomy): domain Eukaryota; kingdom Viridiplantae; phylum Streptophyta; class Magnoliopsida; order Apiales; family Araliaceae; genus Panax; species Panax quinquefolius. Next base: position 67,584,819 of record CM035165.1, on the reverse strand, counting down.
GGACTGTAGTGATGGAGGGGCTGTCATCATCCTCCTTCTCCCGAATGATGACAATCATCGTCTAGGAAATCATCATCTGGGGTGTATCTATTTGTGTGTTCATCATGGACAATGATGCGTACGCCTGACATCATTCGGATGACGTCTTGTTTAATTCTTCGTTCCTCTTCTTCCACTCTGGGGTTTGGAACAAAGACTTCTTTCTCCCTTACCGGTATCAGCTTGGGAAATAACATATTCATTACTGTTGGTGACACTTTTCTGAGGAGGTTGTGCGGACTCGGGGAGTTGTAGGTGGACATAATCCTTTGTGTGGTGAAGGAATCATGCAGTGCGTTTATGAGGATTCTGCTTGTTCGAAGCTGGCGATATCTGGACCTTGGGTTCCTCCTTGTGCAGAGGATTCAACATATACGTGTATCCTTGTAGGACTGAGTAGATTGGTGTAGTTCTTTGAGTAGAAACGGCCCAAATCGTAATTTGTTTGCTTAATCCAGTCAAATTCTTTGTGAGAAATCGGATTAAGGTCGGTCTGGTGGATAATGACATGATTATTTGTAGGCTTGCGACCTTTTGGATTTTGACCGGGTAGTAGGTCCGATTGGTTCCAGTGAAAGACTTGCATTGTTTAGTCTTTAGGGAATGTATAAAATTAACATGCTATGTGATGTTTCCATTTTAGGAATTTTATCCTACACTACGGATATCAGCTGTTTATAGCATGTCAATTTAAATATGTATGTATACACATTTCTTCATATTTCTCATTACATGGAGATAGATATGGAATGAAATTACAAGTAATTGTGCTTACAAGTAATTAAAATGAGATAGTATGAAGAGACTTTCCTCCGTTTTGGGTTTATCAGAGGTTGACTTATCTTAGGTTACTCTCGCGGCTTTTTGGCATGAAGGTTCCCAAATCATCGCAATTTACTCAACGGGAATTGAATCCGGTCTTTCAACTGTAGCAAATTTGGGTGGTGCCCTTCCCGATCCTCGGGGAATTAGTTTTCCCATGAGTCCAGTAATTAAACACCAACGGGATAGCCTCCTGGTGGAGGGACCACACAACATACATTCACATACATCGCGTCTCACCGTATTAAAATATTACATGTGCGAAGCACTAATATCACAAGCAGATATGGTGCGAGGCACTAAGTGCAATAAGTAAATGCATTCGTACACATTCATCATAAATGTAAATGCAACATCCACACACAAGCAGATAACATTTTGAAAAGATTGTAATAACAGCTTAAGTCCTCTTACTGGAGTCCCCAAAGAGAGTCGCTTTTGTCAACGTCGAGGATTTTTAATTGTCCCTTTCCGTTACTTGTTCTTTGGTGTTCTCATTTTAAGTAGATTTGTTTGAAAAAACAAGTGAAAAAGGTCCAACATGTATAATATCGACGATGGACCTGTTTAGAGTCGCCATGGTTTTTTAAATGGTTGTACCAACACAATGAGAAAAGGTTTGCACATTGACCCGGTGATGTGACAACTGCGAGGCGAATTCGGTGAAAGCGAGATTAATTAAGGTCAGGGACTTGATTATCTTGGAGAGAAGGTGTTAGGCACCCAGACATCCGTATTACCACAGTGACCGCCTCTTTTCAAAAAACTATTATCCGAATGTGTGTGTGTGTGGGTCAATGTGTGTTGTTTATTTGGAAGTAGTGCGAGGCCTCATTCGCACCTATATACTATTGAGGTTTGAATTTATGTAAAAATTCAATTTTATGAATATGGAAATGATGTTTTTTATAAAGAGGTTTTTCAAACCTAATGCTCAATAGTAATTGAGACCTTTTAATACTTCTATTTTATTCAATATTCGACTTGATTGATTTTATTTTAGAGATCTGAAGCATCTATAAGAAAAAATAATGTACAAAATAATCTTGACTTCCTCGTGGGTATTAAACCATTTGAGCAAATTCGGATACCTGCAGAATAATTTACAAAGCCATACATTGAAAATGTCCATCACGGAACCGAATCTAGATCCGATAAATGAATCTGTGATCACATGATTCCCTAAAGGCATATGATAATGATACAATTAATTTGTATGAAAGCGATAAGCGGTATATATATATATATAAAAGCTATAAATATATATATACGCACATGATCACCAACCACGAAGAACCTCCATGGGGATCAAAAATGTAAATAAATCTATAAAAAGCGATCAACCACCACGGAGGAAACTCAGCGTGGGACAAAAGCGTAAATAAAGTCAGTAAAACTATCAACCACCACGGAGGGAACTCCAAATTTGGACAAAAATATAAATAAAAGCATATATGAAAAGCAATCAAGCGCCACTAAGTAAACTCGAAGCGAGAGACGAAACGTAAAGAAAGTCAGCGTAAAAGCGATCAACCACCACGTAAGTAAACTCGAATGTGGGGCGAATATATATATATATATACATACATACATATATAAGCGATAAACGCACCAGATGTAAAATCCAGGCTCATCAAACATAGTTCGACAATAATTCATATATATAAGTATATATATAAAAGCGATTAAACGCACCAGATGCAAAATCCAGGCTCATCTAACAGAGTTCGACAATAGTTCATATATATATATATATAAGTGAATAAACGCACTGAGATATAAAATCCGGGCTCATCGAGCAGTCGACACACGATTAATATATATATAAATATATATATATATATTAAAGCGAGAAGCGCTCGAGGCATCAAGTTCAGGCTCATCGGACAAAACCGACACGACAATATATATATATATATATATATATATATATATATAAAAGGAAATAAACGCTGCATCAGACCAAAATCTAGGCTCAATCGAGGCATAACTCGATAATGTTAGTCCATATATATATATATAATATGTATATACAACCGAAATAAAACCACGAATAGAAGTTAAGAAGGAAACACACTTAACACGACTCTCAGCGTGAAGAAGAAGGGTGTGTGGAAAGATGAAGAGAAATGCTTTAGAGTGTGTGAGAAAGCTTACAGTGGGCTGCCAAAGATGGCTTCTATATCTTTAAAGTGGATAAAACTCGGCCCCCGCCGATACAAAAGTAGCTACATGTGAGCTCACAAGTGTTTAAAGTGAGAAATCACTCAGTTTAGGGTGTGTACAGAGCAAATTGGACATGGCTTCCTCGCCCTTTCTCTTCTAAATATGGCCACCCCAAACCCTCTATTTATAGAGGGGGACACGAGCTTAGTGGCGAGTGTACTGCGGCTGCCGGGTGAATGTGCGGCGAAGGTGAGTCCCATGGTGTCAAAATACGTACACTCGGACAACCTTATTTATTAGCTCGATCGTTCATAACTTTCAATCAAGGAGTCCGATGGAAGCGTGACATACCATTACGGAAAGCTCTTTCCGAGAGCTACACAATGACATAGGATTTGCCCATTTTGATTCCAGGAAGATGGGTCCATGACCGAAATGGCATTCCAGTGTTTCCGTCCGGTGGTCAGATTGAGCCGTTTTGCGTAGTTTGCATTTCGAAAGTTAAGATATGGTTCTTGTGGGACTTATGTGGCGCCCCAAAATTAGGTATACATCACCCATCTTGGGTCACCACTTACATGATACTGTAATTTAAATACAACTTATTAACATAAACTGTACAGTATGCAATCGGCATAAAGCGTGAGTTTAAATACAAATATCGCTCTACTAGATATTATCTGAAACTCAAACAAAAAGTCCTCATTACATTATTATCACACTATTTCACGAGTAATAGTGAGGACTACTAATGCTATCTTCGGGACCATCACTCGTTTCCCGACTCGCCCCGGCTATATTCTCATTTCCTCAAGAGAAACGGTGAAAGAAAGGGTGAGCTCAACTGCTTGAGAAGAAATATTTATGACTAAGATAATGCAAAATAAATTATCAATAGTCTTCAACAATGTTAAACCGATAAAATACAATGAGTATAACCGGTTTAATCTGCGTGAATACGCAATCCATTAAAAGAGTCAGTAGAAAATAAAATCTACTATCTTTTATGATTTTAAAGGTTTTTCATCCTTTGTTATATTTGAGACTAAACTTTAATAAATAATCACATCATCGAATCACCTTACACTTTTCTGACCAAGGATATTCTTAATATCACGATCACAATTATTCACTCACTACGGCCAAGAATAGTTGTGTATTCATTAATGGTCATGATCATGCCAATTTCGTCCATCAATGCACTACGGCCTCGAGGATTTTAATCACATCATTTGTAACATTACTACGGCCATGATTACGAATTAGAATAATCCCACGAAGTCATAATCATACCAAGTCCATCCATGCTCTGAGCCACGAGATGACTTTAAAAAATATAAACATGAGGATGATGACAATGATATAAGAATTCAATAAAACAAGTTCAAGAATTATTTTATCCGGGAATTATTAACGTCCAAATTATCAAACCAATCTTTGCTTTGTAGAGTAAAATTCAAGAATGATCAGGGAAGAATATTTCCATGAAAGATCTTTGGATGAAACGTAAATATCAAGGGATATTCTACTAATTTCATGGAGTATAGAAGTCAAAGTTTTAACCGTGGGTATAATAAAGAATGGAATAACAAAAGAAATCACCGTGCGTGCAGACTTCAGCATGAGGCAGTTATTCAACAGAATAATAATAACGGAACCGGTCAGGTGAAATTCACGCGGCGTGATGTTCCAATGCAGAATAATAAAGATGGAACCAGATCAGGTGTAAAACACATGTATAAGATATTCCAGCGAGAATGATAAAGATTTTAACCGGAAGTCCGGTTGTAAACACCTGTGAGATGAGGATGTTCCAAGCAGTAATAATAATAAAGACGAACCGGTCCGCATTGTAAACACATGCATGACGGGATGTTCCAACGGGATAATAGAAGAATGTCACCAAGTATAGGTAAATGGCCAGCGTACAAAAGTTATTCCAATGAGAATAATAAGCAATGGAATAACATAAGGATTTCACCAAGTATAGGGTATGTAAGCGTATACGAGGTTATGTATAGGGTATGCCAATTTTTACGAAGTTATTCAACGAATAATAGTGAATGGAATAATGTAAGTTCTCTTCAAGAAGAAAGAATAACACCCTTACCGTAAAAAGAATGAATATAGAAGTAATGAAGTAGCGAATACTCTTCTTCTTTCATAACTTTCTCTCTATAGCTTCTCTATAATTTTCTCTAGAGTTTCAATGAATTCGTAAGAAAATAATGAAGAATGAGCTTCTATTTATAGGAAAATACAGAATGCATAGTAACTAATCCATGAACGGTCAGATTGATTTACTTTAATCGGCGGTCCATGTTTAAAGAAAATCTTTTAAATAAAATATAATATATTCTATTTATATAAAAACATTTTACTATGCAAACACTATGCAAAACACTATGCAAAACACTATGCATAATAAAATATAATATATTTTATTTATAAAATAACTTTAATAAAGTATTACATTTTTATATAAAAGATGTTTCTTGTTTTATTACGTTAATAATACGAATAAAACAAAAGCGTCATTATCATTTATAATAATTCGTATTATTAATCGACAATAATGGAATCAAACTAAGTGACTTCTCACATAAGCATCAATAATCAATACAGTGCTGCTACTATGCGACCACACGTATTCGCATTGCTACTACCGAGTAGTTCAACAAAGATCAGATGAGTAAAACTTCCGCCGTTATTTCAATAAAATATTTTTGTCTTTTCTCAATCAAACAATAATTACATTTGTGGGGTCCACCAATGATTGAGCCGTTATATTTAATATTCTGCTAAACCAGAATATTCCCAGAACCAATCGAATATAATATAACCACTTGTATACTTTGCAAAATTTATAAATATTACCCACAACTATAACATTATATCAAATTATTCCATAATATTCAAAAAATAATATTTATAGAAAATTCATCTTTATTTATAAAAAACTGAGGTCTTACAACTTATATTGAAGTAATTTGAGTTTAAATGAGTTGATTTGATGTGAGTTGAAGTTGAGTTTGCAAAATGACCATTTTGCCCCTCCCGGGGTTATCTCCGGTTTTCGCGCATTTTTAGTAGTCTTTTCTCAGGGTTATCTCTGAGGTTGACCTGATGTTGACTCTGAGTGTCCCGAGGGTTATCTACGAGGTTAGTTTGACTCTGGGCTATCTCGAGCTTTTATCTTGATCCCGAGGGCGATCTCGAGGGGTTCCGACTTTCACGGGGTTATCTCGATAAATGGGTTTTACACCTACGTGTGGAGTACCAATTCATGCGAACTATGCCCATCTCAAGTACATTTTAGTAGATTTTAATTTGCATTTCATGTTAATTTGCATTTCGCGTACTTAAACTTCGTTTTGGTGAATAAGTGCGAGAATCGGCCTATTTTGGTGGTGTTATAGGGCACGAGGCTAATGGATGCTCAGAGGAGGCAAAAAGATAGGATGCATGGCTAGGATTGGAGCCCATCGGGCACATTTTAAGATAGGATTTCATGGCTAGAGTTAAGCATTTTCATACTCAAAGCATGGATAAACTATAGGACTCCACTTACTTAGCAGGTGTTATAGAACAGGCTAATTTGGAGGCGGGATCGATGGAAGGCGAAGCACATAGACACTTCCAAGTAACAACGCATCCAAGCCTGGGGCCATGATCGAGGAAAAGAATTCATCTCATTATTTATAAAAGCTGGGTCTTACAACCTCCTTCTTAGTGAAATTTAAGCCCTCGAAATTGGGAGTGCATACTGGTATGTCGAGAGGTAAGGATACCTTGATTTCATTTCGATTCTAACTCCCGAAGTCATTTCCTCAACATCGTGGTTCCTCCACAAAACTTTTGACTTGAGGTATAACCTTGGGCGTAGAATATGTTCCTTCTTATCAAAATTTGAGCAGAACCTCTTCATTCGTCAAATCTTCCGCTATTTCGTCCGGTTCTAACTCAATAATATAGTTTGGTCTTTCACATATTTACGTAACATGGATATGTGAAAAAACGTTATGAAACACTGAGACATATTTTGGCGATAGAAAGTGAGTCCATAGGCCCGCGTTCCTACTCGATCGAGGATTAAAATGGACCGATGAATCGAGGATTAAGTTTCCCTCTCTTTCCAAATCTTGTAACTCCTTTCCATGGAGCAACTTTTAACAACACATGATCTCCTATATTGAATTCCACGTCCTTTCGATGAAGATCAAGCATAACTCTTTTGTAGCCGATTTTGTGAGGTTTTTATATCGTTGTCGGATCGTTTGAATCTTTTCCGTAGTCATACGTATTCAACTCCGGTCCCAACAACGTTGCTTCACCCACCTCATCCCAAAGACACCGGAACGACACTTTCTTCCATACAACGCCTTCGAATGGAGCCATGCCAATACTTGCTTGATAACTGTTGTTGTAGGAAAACTCCACCAATGGTAAAAACTTGTCCCAACTCCCCTTGAAATCAAGAACACAGAGTCTTAATAGATCTTCAAGAGTTTGAATAGTCCTCTCCGACTGTCCGTCCGTCTGAGGATGATATGCCGAGCTAAATCGTAAGTCCGTGCCCATAGCTTTTTGCAAACTAACCCAAAATCTTGAAGTGAATCTTGGGTCTCGATCAGAAACTATGGATACCGGCATACCATGCAGTCTTACAATCTCGTTTATGTACATACGAGCAAGACGTTCAAGTGTATAAGTTTCTCGTATCGGTAAGAAATGAGCAGACTTGGTCAATCTATCAACAATGACCCAAATCGCATCAATGCCTTGAGAAACCTTAGGGAAGACCAGTAACGAAAATCCATGGTAATGTGCTCCCACTTCCATTCTGGAATTTCAAGTGGTTGCAATGGACCTTTTGGTACTTGATGCTCCCTTTAACTCGTTGACAAGTTAGACACCTTGAGATAAACAAGCGCTATCTCTCTCTTCATATTGCTCCACCAAAATGTATAGACGAATATCATGATACATTTTGGTACTCCCGGGATGGATTGCAAATGGTGTGTTGTGCGCCTCCATCATGATATTATACTTTAAATCAGGGTCGTTAGGAACACAAAGTCTGGAGTTGACTCGAAGTATTCCTTCTTCATCGATTCTTGCTTCCGGCATAGCACCTTCTTGCACTTTCTTCCTCATACGCATCAGCTCCAGGTCTGTAGCTTGAGCAGCTTTAACTTTATCGATTAAAGTCGGTTCTACTCGTATATTCGCTATCATCACATGCGTCCCTGGAGTCTTTAACTCTATCTCCATCCTTTGCAAGTCACACAAAATGGGCCTTTGTGTTGACAATATCGCACTCGTACTTGCATATGATCTTTCTCAATGCATCAGCTACCACGTTCGCTTTTCCAGGATGGTATTGGATGGTATGATCATAATCTTTCAACAGTTCAAGCCAACGTCGTTGTCGCATGTTGAGTTCCTTTTGAGTGAAGAAATATTTGAGGCTTTTATGATCCGTAAAGATCTCCACTTTCTCCCCATACAAGTAATGCCTCCAAATTTTAAGTGCAAAGACAACAGCTGCCAACTCTAGATCATGAGTAGGATAATTCCTCTCATATTCTTTGAGTTGTCGCGAGGCATAGGCTATAACTTTTCCATGTTGCATAAGAACACATCCCAACCCTTTGCCCGAAGCATCACTGTAGATGACAAATCCCTCCGAGCCAGATGGTATTGTCAGAACAGGTGCTGAAATAAGTCTCCTCTTGAGTTCTTGAAAACTCTTCTCACATTCTTCGCTCCAACCGAACTTTGTATCTTTTCGAGTCAGCTGAGTCAATGGAGTAGCGATTCGAGAAAATCCTTCCACGAATCTCCGATAATAACCAGCTAAACCGAGAAAGCTACGTACTTCGGTCACTGATTTAGGTTGTTCCCAGCTTTGAATAGCTTCAATCTTTGCTGGGTCAACAGATATTCCATGACTTGATACCACGTGCCCAAGGAATGCTACTTCTTCAAGCCAGAACTCGCATTTCTTCAACTTGGCATAAAGCTTATATTCACGAAGCTTTTGGAGTGTCAGCCTCAAGTGTTGCTCATGATCTTCATGACTTTTGGAATAAATAAGGATGTCATCAATAAAGACGACCACAAAGTGATCTAAATATTCCTTGAATACTCGGTTCATCATATCCATGAAGGCAGCAGGAGCATTAGTCAATCCAAAGGACATGACTAGGAATTCATAATGCCCGTACCGAGTTCTGAAAGCCGTCTTTGGAATGTCAGCGGTTCTAATCTTCAATTGGTGATATCCGGAACGAAGATCAATCTTTGAAAAGAATTTGGCTCCTTGCAACTGGTCAAACAGGTCATCAATACGTGGCAATGGATACCTATTTTTGATGGTGACATGATTCAACTCCCGATAATCAATACAAAGTCGCATACTCCCATCTTTCTTCTTCACGAATAGAACAGAGCACACCCAAAGGAGAAGTACTAGGGACGACAGCCAATATCTAACAATTCCTGCAGTTGGTCTTTAACTCCACGAAGTTCAATAGGAGCCATTCGATATGGGGCTTTTGGAAATAGGTTTTATACCGGTTCAAGTCGATACAAATTCAATTTCACGCCTGGGGGTAGGCGAAGTTCTTCTGGGAATACGCCAGAAATTTATTAACAATAGAAATATCGCTCAAAACTGATTTATTTTTGTTTAAATTCGTCATACGCATGAGCTAAGAAAGCTTGACATCCTTTTTCAATAAACGAATAGCTTTATGGCTTGAGATGACCGTGATTGATTTTAATGGTTTGTCGCGTTTGAATTCGCATAATAGGTTGATTAGGAATATGAAACCAACAACCTTACGAAAACAATCAATTTTGCATGATAAGTAGTTAACCATTCAATCTCTAGAATCACGTCAAATGCAAGTATTTTTAATGAAATAAGATCGACGAAGTAATGTGAGGGTACCGATTTGAACCAAACAAGACTTATAAGCATTGGATGTAATGAAGGTTTCTCCCAACGGAGTTTCCATGATAAGTCAAAGTCTAATTTCCTGAGTCAAATTTAATCGATGGCGCCAGTAGTGGAGAAATAAAAGAATGGTAGAATCCTGTGATCAAATAAAAAGTATAGACTTCATTAGAGTTTATGATAAGCTTTACCGTGATGACCTCATTCGGTTTCTTGCTCCTGGAGGTCGTTAAACAAACGCTCTCCCTCAGACTACCGGTTTTGACTTTTTTCCGGGACTACTGGTCGTGCTATCCTAGCTTCAGAATTTGTCTTCTAGAACGTACACATAAAACGAGCTAAGTGGACCTTCTTCCACAATTATAACATGCTTTGACCAGATGGCGCAGCTGTGGACGGGATGTGTCCTCCTCCGCATTTGAAGCATACGACAGTATTTTTCTCCTTAACAACAACGGACACAGGCCGACGCCTTCCACCATCATTAATCTCCGCTTTCGGAAATGTCTATTCATTTCATTGCCCCTTACCACCGGCGGTTACTATATCCGGCCTCGGCTGATTTCTCCACGCTTGCGTCACCGTCACGACTACTATCACCGGTATTATAACTTCATTACCGCCTTCTTTTAGTCATACACTTTTTTATCGCGCCCACTAATATCGAGCCCTCATTTACAACATCTGAATACAAACACGCTTTACGTAGAAATAAGATGTCAGACGATTCCTACTTCAAAACTCTTAAAACATTCGCAAGGTATTCTCTTCATTATCCACTGTTAGACGAACCGCGGATAACTCCGCAGAATTTGGCCTCGTATCGTATTACCCGCCATATTGCTTTGTTCCAACTTGATAAACTCCACCTCCTTCATGTGGCTTAATACTTTCAGAAAGTATTTGTCGTTGAACACCTCCCGAACTTCTCCCAAGATATCTTCAAGACAAACAGGTTGAGTATCGCTTTACCGATTCCCACTCAAAGAATCCTCCACAAATACAAAAAGGCAAGAGTGGAACCTTTGCTTCCTCGGAGCATCCAAGACATCAAACATCTTGGTAATCATTATCCATGCTTCCGCCTATAAGTGGTTTTCCTTTACCTTAAACTCCGTGGTCCCACCTCGAATTGTTTAGATGACTACCGAGAGAGTTTCCGTGTTTCCATAAATGCTGATATAAAGCTTCTCGTCAGCATAAATCAGATCAGGTTCATCATTTCATTCATCAGAAGTCAGGTTGTTCAGATGAGGATCGTCGCTTCGTCATTTACACATTATCCCGATTATCGACATGCGGGTGAATCAACGATCATCGCGCTTCCATCGCTATTCTCAACATTCTCGACAAGTCATTTTCAGACATCGCCACAAAACAAAGAGATTAATCGACATTTAACAATTTATTTTTATATTCCGGACGACCAATAAAATAGCACAAAAAACTTTCAGTAGGTCATACTAGCTTAAGGTATTCTGCCTCCCTCCTAGTACTTTTCTCACATTCACAGGATCATATCCTTAAATTGATACTAACCGCTGACGCCTCCAAAATAAAAGATACATCACCCATCTGGGTCACTACTTACAAGATACGGTAATTTAAATACAATTTATTAATATAACTACGCAGACAATACGACATAAATCGGTGAGTTTAAATACAAATATCGTCACTAGATATTATACAAACTCAAACAAAAAGTCGTTGTTATAATTATTATCACACTCATTTGCCGTAAATGAAATGATACTACTGCTATCTTCGTGACTATCACTGCTTCCGACTCTCGTCCCCAAGCTATATTTCATATCAAGAGAATAAAAATGAAAGAAAGGTAAGAGCTCAATCAGCTTTTTAAAGAAGATATTATGACCAAGATAATGCAAAATAAATTATCAATAGTCTTGCAACAATGTTAAACTGGATAAATACAATGTATAAACCGCTTTTAACTCAGTACTGAATATGCAATCCTATTAAAAAGAGTCAAGTAGAAAATAAAATCTACTATCTTTTATGATTTAAAAAGGTTTTATCATCATATAGCCGAGACCAACCTTTAATAAATAATCCACATCATCGAATCACCCCGCACTACTAGCCAAGGATATTCTTAAGACGATCACAATTATTCCCCGCACTACTA